>CM041786.1:49865414-50322776 GCA_023375725.1 Nephotettix cincticeps | reverse complement strand
TTTGTTTAAAATTAAATTATTTGCTGTAAGCCAGGATTTTTATTTTGTCTCACAGTTTTCTAAAAGTTGACAATAGTCTGAACTCCTGGTGATTACCATGGTGTCGTCTGCATATACAGAGTGGCTACCAGTTTCACACTTCAAATTCATGACTTTTTCCTTACTTTTCAAGACCACTTTAAGGAAATTCCCGACCAATCCCAGCCTTGTATTTTCTAAAGCACATTGCATATTGTATTTATTTGAGCAGATGGCACACTTACTATCACACAGATATTTATGATAAGTTTTCATTATGATCAATATATGTGAATTTAATTATATAATAACAGATTGAAATGATTTCACGTAGAACGCTTTCACTTTTATTCAGTGCTAATAAATAACAGGTCTAATAAATCTTCATGACGCCGCCACTTTTTCCGCAGACACTTCCCGCCGCGACCACCTCGCCTAAGAAACCCTCCGCAGATTACCCACAACCTATCGAATAAACCAATACACATATTCCGCGTATCTACGTGTCTTTAATAATGGATTTATAGCTTAAGAATCAATCTATGTCAGCTTATACGTATATATATGTATTTGAACAAATTTTGTCAAATGACGTTTTAAAACGTAGCTACTCCTTTTTGTGGAACCATTAAAAAGACATTTTAAAACATTAATACTATTTTGACGCAAAATACGGTACTCTTTAAAGGGTTAATCGTTATCACACTTCAATATCACAATTCTTTTGGTATGCAATACTATAATACGAGCAAGGTTTGTATATATATATATATATATATTTTTGCACACGGATCTCGAAAACGGCGCCGAGGAATTTCTTTAAATTTTGGAAATAACTAATTTCCAAGTAGAAAATAAGTTCTAGATAGGTCTAATGTCCAGGAAAATTCGTGTTTTCTTGTAATATTAAGTTTAAAATCTAAAAATTTAACATTACGCTTATGGAGAATAAAATGTAAACAATACAAACCCAAACAGCTGTTTATAACCGTTTGACAGTTCTTGATTGAAGACTGCGGAGAACAATATAGAGGTTATGCATTAATATTTATTTTATGAATTAAATAAATGCAAAATTATCAGGTTACTAAACAATTTATAAAAACTTAAGGGTTTAAGGAACTTAAGGATAGCTGTGCGAAATAAAAGCAGAAAAAAGTATTTCCGAAATCTTCCGTGTTTTGATAGAAAACGTATTCGCTGTATTGCTTGAAGCCACTGTAACAAACCAATTAATTTATGTAAATTAAATTTCTCTTTTGCTTTTCAATCCTCATTCCGTTTAAAACAAAATCAGTTGTCACAGGCTAATAATAACGGTATGGATAATTAAACAGTAAATTATCTGCTTTGGCTAAAAGACGTTAAACGGCATCGCTCAATTGACTAACGTCGTAGCCGAGTTGTAGCGTGTCGGCCTCAAGAACATAGGCCGCGAGTTCCATTCCCACCAGGGGCGATACTTTTCTTCAGTGCTATATTAATTATGGTGTATTAATCGGTTTTATTTCAACCACATAATTGTTTTCATTGGGCAGTAAATTTGTTTTATTTTGCTAATTAACTTGTAAAAACATGTCTTATTCTATCCGAGCAAAGCTCGGTCGCCAGGTACTTTTATATTAAACAAATAAAGAAAAAAATATCATTGGGTGATTGGAGACCTATTGAAAGGCAAACTTAGTTCAAACTAAGAGGAAAATCATGCTACTGCAATGATATACTTGCTTAATAAAAATAATATATTTAAATTCATTAAATTTGAGAGAGTTGCCTGAATACCTGATGTAAAGTTATTTCATATAAATAAAAGTACCTGGTGACCGAGCTTTGCTCGTATAGAATAAGACATGTATTATAAAAATTAAAACACATTTATTACTCAATGAAAACATTTATGTGGTTGAAATAAAACCGATTTAATACACCATAATCAATATAGTGCTGAACAAAAAGTAAGTAAAGTATGGGGATGGAACTCGCGGCCTATAGTTCTTGAGGCCGACACGCTACAACTCGGCTACGACGTTAGTCAATTGAGCGATGCAGTTTAACGTCTTTTAGCCAAAGCCGATCATTTACTGTTTAATTATCCATACCGTTATTATTAGCCTGTGATCAGCTGATTTTGTTATAAACGGAATGAGGATTGAAAAGCTAAAGAGAAATTTAATTGACATCAATTAATTGGTTTGTTACAGTGGCTTCAAGCAATACAACAAATACATTTTCTATCAAAACACGGAAGATTTTGGAAATACTTTTTTCTGCTTTTATTTCGCACAGCTATGTTATCCTTAAGTTTTTACAAATTGTTTAGTAACCTGATAATTTTGCATTTATTTAATTCATGAAATAAATATTAATGACCTCTATATTGTTCATAACCTCTATATTGTTCCCCGCAGTCTTCAATCAAGAACTGTCAAACGGTTATAAACAGCTGTTTTGGTTTGTATTGTTTACATTTGATTCTCCATAAGCGTAATGTTAAATTTTTAGATTTTAAACTTAATATTACAAGAAAACACGAATTTTCCTGGACATTAGGCCTATCTAGAACTTATTTTCTACTCGTAAATTAGTTATTTCCAAAATTTAAAGAAAATCCTCGGTGACGTTTTCGAGATCCGTGTGCAAATATATATATATATACAAACCTTGCTCGTATTATAGTATTGGATTAGCCACCTAAATCAAAAAAGAACTTTGGGAAAATAATATTTTTTTTTTAATAAATAAGCAGGGATTGTGATTTTTAGTAGCGCTTTAAGGATTTTTTTTTTTTTTTTTTTTACGAGGGTAAATGCTCATGCACCATCAGGGAGGAAATATCGGTACACTCCCCGGTGTGTTGGACTCTCACCCACTAAAACCCCCTCGCCTCAGACTGAAATCCGCCTTGGAAGCACCTATTAAGGTATTACATCAAGGCGGAGCCTCGTATGTGAAGCCACATGGCTACAACACCTCCTTAGCCACCTGAGGAAGGATCAAAGCTGGTCCTGATCCTCTTCTGTCTTTTTTCTCTTGAGAACGTTCTTGACGAATACCGCAATACGTCGCCAGTTCTCAAGAGATGTCATCATGAGAGGGACAATGTTCTCAGGCGAGATGGCCCCCACTTCCAGTTCCACACTTCTTCTCTGGGCTGCCCCACCGTTCACACTCAAAAAATGTGTGATAGGCATCATCCCGGGGAGCATCCCCGTATCGACAGGCTGCACTGTCGACCTTGCCCATCTTATGGAGGTAGTCGCGGAATAGCCCGTGCCCAGTGAGGAGCTGCGTGATAAGGAAGTTGACCTCACCGAACCCGCGCTCGACCCACACGGACAGTTCCGGGATTAATCGACGCGTCCAGGCACCTCTCGTCTCCCGGTTCCACCTCTCTTGCTATGATGTCATTGTGACCTCTCTCGCCACTCGTGTTGCCTCCTGGATCCCAAGATCGGATTTGGTTTGAAAAACCTGCTTCCTTTCCTGGGCCAGAAGATCCACAGGTATAACCCCCGCAACCACCAACGATGCCGGCTCAGAGACGGTCCGATAAGCTGACGCTATCCTCAGGGCCGCCCTTCTCTGGACCGAACCCATCTGCTTTCGATAGCACTCCTTCTTCAGCGCATCTGCCCAGACCTCGCAACCGTAAAGGAGTATCGAGTTTGAGACAGACAAAAGGAGCTTGCGCTTGTCAGCTGTCGGGCCACCGACGTTCGCCATAAGTCGGCTGAGAGTAGCCGTTGTCGTCCCTGCTCTTTCCATGGCACATCGGATCTGGTCCCTGAATGTGAGCTTGGTATCCAGCCGCACTCCCAGGTACTTCACTACTGGCTTGGCTCGAATAGTCTCCGCATTGACACGAAAGTCGCATAACGTTGGAATTCGGCGTCCCGTCATCATGACTATTTCGGTCTTCTCAGTGGCGAGGCTCAGACCGTGGTCCCTCATCCATCTGGTGATAAGCCTCATCACCTGATTCAACTTCCATTGGGCGAGCTGGACGTCGCGAGCAACAATGACCGCTGCAACGTCATCCGCATAACCCACGAGGAAGGAGTCTTCAGGGAGGGCCAGTCTCAATATCCCATCATAAGAGATGTTCCAGAGATCCGGCCCTAGAATGGAACCCTGAGCTGCACCGGCCGTTATAGCCCTTCTACGGGGGCCCTCAGTCGTCTGGAAAATAAGTTCCCTATCCCTAAGGTAACTCCGAAGGATCCGAAGAAGATACTCAGGGACATGGAACACGTGCTCGAGTGCATGGAGAATTACGCTCCAGCTCGCGGAGTTAAACGCATTCCTCACGTCAAGGGTGACAAGCAACGTGAGGCAGCGAGAATGGTGGTTTCCGCGCTGAGCGTTTCTTGCAGCCTCAACGACCTCCTGAATGGCTCCGATGGTGGAACGGCCTTTTGTGAACCCGTGTTGTCTCACCGATAGTCCACCAGCGTTCGCCACTGCTGCTACAAGACGTGGCTTTAGTAGACGCTCCAAGAGTTTCCCAGCTGTATCGAGCATACACAGAGGGCGGTAAGCCGATGGTGTTCCTGGGATTCCCTTACCCTTGCCAATCAGAGTCAGACGCTGGAGCTTCCATCGCCGACAAAAGACACCCTCGTGCAGACACCGATTGAACATATTCAGGAGGATTGAGGGGCAAGTGCTAGCAATAGACTTCAGCACCTCTGTTGGAACGCCGTCTGGTCCAGGAGCGCTGCCACTCCTCATGGAACTGACAGCCTCGCACAACTCTGCCGCAGTAAACAGGGGAACGTCACGGAGGTCCTCCACGTACCTTTCCTCTGCTCTGACTGGATGTGCCGGAAAGAGAGCATCGACGATGTTCTCCATTGTGAACGGGTCCAGCTCAGGACTGGGAACCCCGGCTCCGAGCTTGCGCATGACTAGTTTGTATCCGAGGCCCCAGGGGTTACAATTCACCTCCTCTCTGAGCTCTTCCCACTTCTCTCTCTTTCTCCGTCGGATGGCTCTTTTCAGAGCGTTCTTTGCTTCCCGATGTTCCAGAGCGGCGACGGCCCCAGTGATGGGGTTACCCCTCCTGACTCGAGTAAGACGCCTTCTGCATCGTAGACATGCCCTTCGGAGCATTGCAATTTCTTCCGTCCACCAGTAGGCTGGTTTTCTGCCTGGACGGGGAGCTCTTCTACGAGGCATGGAAGAGTCACAGGCTTGGCTGATGAGCTGCATTGTGGCCTCGGCCACAACTTCAGCCTGGTCCTCGAGCAACAACACATCATCCTTATGGGCCTCGATCACCGTCGACAAAGTTACAACATCGAGTCCAGCAACGTTCCACCGTAAAGGACGGGGGTAGCGCGCATGCGCGGGAAGTTGGCGTCCGCACGACCACATGAAGGTAATGTATTGGTGATCACTGCCCGTGAAATCTTCAACGACTCTCCAGCCTGAAATCGAGGGCATGAGATTTTCCGACGCGAAGGTGACGTCGGGAATAGTGCCCCTATAGCCTGGTCTTCTGAAAGTGGGGGTGTTGCCCTCATTCAAGACGATGAGTCTGGTTCTGGCAGCAAACTCCAGAATCTTTCTTCCTCTGGTGTCAGTCTCCGGCATGCCCCATTCGACTGCCCTAGCGTTAAAGTCCCCGGCGACAATGAAACTGCCGCCGGCTCCTCCTACCAAGAAGTCTTCAAGGGCCTCCAGCTTTGCTTGGAACACCGCAACACGGTCGTTCGGAGTGAGATAGCAGCTCACAACAGTGAACCTATTGCCTCTCACCCACACAAAGCCTTCGCCGGCACCTTGATCCAGGATTTGAAAACTCCGGAGATCCGGAATCCAGATAGCTGCCGTTCCGAGAGTGTCACTAAACCACCCCGGGCTGTCCCGGTCGTGGTGCTGCTCGGAAATGATGGCGAGCTCAACACCCCACTCCCCGACAAACTGTGTCAAGAGATGGTCCGCCAGTACACTCCTGTGGAGGTTCCCCTGCAGGATTTTCATCATTTATTTCTGGCGCTGCCGGGAGTCATCAAGAGCCTGTCGAAAAACACGACAGGCACGAGTTCCGGGGATGTGCTCTAGAGGAGAGTACTTCTGCTCCGCACAGAGACAGCACTTGGCCTTTGCTGTGCAGGCGGACTTGAAATGTCCCTGCTCTCCGCATTTGATGCAGAGTCCGCTTGCTCTACGATCAGGTCCTTTGCAGACGGACTGCTGGTGCCCGTACCCAAAGCATCGGAAGCAGCGGGTGACCACGGTCCGGAGCCGGACCTTTCCGATGACCCAGCCTACCTTCAGCTTTCCGGCCTTCAAGAGCTGAGTGGCCCCCTGTGACCCAAGGTCCACAACAGCCATTTTCAGCCCTCTGCTGTTCTCGGCTGTCAGGAATACTTTGGCACCCTCAGCGAGGTTTCCGAGGGTGTTTTTAACCGCCTCGGTCACCTCCTGATCAAAAGTACAGGAGTCCAGGTCCCGGACCTCGACCACCACCCTGTGTTCCAGCTGACGCACAGAACCCGCATCCCCCACTGCTGCCTTGACCGCGTCTTTGAAGACGGCCTTATCTTTGGTTCCATTCCCGAGCTCCACCAGAACCGCGCCAGCCCTAGTTTTCCTCACGGAGCGAATGACTGCCCCGGATGTTTCAGGCTTTACCTTTTTCCGGATGCCTGCCAGAACCTCACTGAAGGAGCCTCTTCCTCCCTTTGTGGCTCTTTTGCGGGGGGGAGAGTGGGGACAGGATCCTGTTTGCCGCCTCTCTTTCCTGAGCCCTCGCCCTTTCTGCCACATCCCGGCATGCCTGGATGTAACTAAGGTCTTCCTGTAGAGACAGAACGCCAGTCTTAACTGTTTGGTTCACGTTCTTTTGAACCTTAAATGTCTCCACCATGGACGCAAGAGTGACACCCATGGCCTTCAGACGAGCGTCAACATCGGTCTCAGCGTCATCGATCTGACGTCGCAGGACTTCCACGTCCACAAAGGGCTTCTCGGGACTTCTCGTTTTTGGAATACCCTTGAACGCTGGGAGAGTGGTTGGGGGTATCTCAATCCCAGGTAAGGGGTCCTCCGATCCACCTGTCTCCACGGACGCTTCTCCACCTGTTGG
Source organism: Nephotettix cincticeps (assembly GCA_023375725.1). Classification (NCBI taxonomy): domain Eukaryota; kingdom Metazoa; phylum Arthropoda; class Insecta; order Hemiptera; family Cicadellidae; genus Nephotettix; species Nephotettix cincticeps. Next base: position 50,315,665 of record CM041786.1, on the reverse strand, counting down.
TGTCCTGAAAGGGGCTGGGGGTGGAGTGGTCCTAAGAACTCCTGACTTGGTTGTCGATTGAGGTGACCTTACTATCTTTAAGCTGCGGGCAAAAGGCGACAGCTCCTTCTCTTGAACTCCTGTTTCTGCAATGGAGTTCTTCGTTGATTTGTTCTTGAGGGGGTTTGGACAATCCATAATATGTTTGTACCAGTGCATCGTGCGGCAAGGGGCGGCCCAGAATAACCAGGAGCGGGTATACCCTCGGGGACCATGCCCCTACCCCAGTTCCCTGAGGCCTGGTCTCTGTTTGCCCAGCACCGGAACCCTGACGTGCTGGGGGTCGCCCGTTGCAATGCAGAGCCCGACCTCTGCATCCATGCCGCACTCCCTGACCAAGGACCGAGGTGACTGGCTCCTGTCAACGTACTGAAGGGATCCATCGGCAGTGCAGGCACACATCAGCCCCTAAAAAACAATAGGGGCACTCCCCGGACCCTCCAGTGCGTGACGGTCGAAAGAAGGAGGAAAAGACACCCAGAAAGCGGGGTCGAAGAGAGGAAGAGGTCGGGCAAGATTAGCCCAGGAAAGAACAAAGATTACGAGCTAGGGCCCAAAATAGAGAAGAAAGGCCGTCGCTCTGGAAGGAGGAAGAACTGCGATCTGGACAGACAGTCTCGCATTTTGGCTAGGGTACCTCGGGGTTGCCAGCCTCTCCAAAAGGGGAGGCCTCCCGTGTAGTCGAAAGCCGACTACCCCTGAGGGGATTGTGATTTTCAGTAGCGCTTTAAGGGTTAGTTTAATCAGATTTGAATTTATCTTAAACCTTTAACATATCCTGGAGTTTATTTTTTATTTTTATAGGATTTCATAGTGCCTGTATAGGTGCTTGGAGGAAACATAAAGCTGGCCAGTGTCATGTTCCCGAAAGTCAACACGGAGGCGAGTCTAAAACCAGCTGGCGGCGACTAGTGCCCGTGGTGGGGGTCGGGCTCCTATCCCCAACTTATATCCCACGCACCAGTCAGTCTAGTCTGGGGAGTGATGTGCGTATGTGTGTGCATGGAGGGTGTTGGCTGGCCCTCAATAGCATGTAGGTGACATTGCCAGTGTAATGTACAGGTGTATGTTTTTAACTAGTATTGTTTTATTTATTATCTTGAGTGATTTCTTACCATTTTTTTTAGATTTGTAATAAGTATATATTACAATAAGTATATATACAATAAGTTATAAGTATATATATATTGTAATAAGGGGGCGAGGGGGTACCGTAAGGCCCCCAGGCAGAAGTCAGTGCCACACGAGTTTCGTGGGGCATACTGCTTCTGCAAGACCGCTGTGAAGCAGCATTTTTGCTGCCCGATTGGCCTGGCTGCCGGTCGTGCTGTGTGCTTGCACACAGCCTACTTGGGGTGCCCCTGTTTTTAGCAGAAGGCAGCGGATCTAGACCTGGCGGTCGACAAATTGCCCGTGAGACGGGGAGCAGCGTCTCATGTAGAGTGTGGGGGCGGAGGTGAGGTTCACTGGAACGGCCTAACACTCAGTTAGCGGAAGGGCGGAGCGATTGGTAATTACTCAACGGCCACTGCACTGCCGACTGGGACAGGTATGTGTGCAGCTGTTTCAGGACTGAGCTGGGGACGATGAGGGGTGCAACTCCGAAAGGGCCCAGTCTTCAGATATTGGCGAGCGGAGCAACATTTGCGGAATGGTCGTCAAACTGCTAACACAAAAATTCTCAATCCTTGAAAAATGGCTGATGTAAAACATACGGATATACCCCAGGTGGGTCGGTGCACTGGCACTCAATCCCACCCCTCTTCGGAGGGCTTGCCCGTGGATTCTGGGGGAGGGCAAACAACGGCATATTTTGGAACCCTTGGAGGTGTTGGAGATGGCGCACAGGGCTGTCCAGGCACCTTCCATCGCTAATGATGTTGATTCAGACACATCGAAGGCTGATGTGTCTGGTACGATGACATCAGAAGGAAAGCCAGGGCAGGAGTCTGTCCTGGACATCTCAGACGATGTGGTCTGGGCCTCGCTCACCAAGGAACAGCGGAAGGGGCTGTACGCTCGAAGGCTGGAGCTGGTGAGGGAGAGAAAGACCAAGGATGGGACTTGGCTTCCGAGAGAGGAGTACCGCAAGCTGATGAAGAGGAAGCGGCTTGAAACCCCCAGCCCCAAAGGGGAGCTGAAAGACGATAAAGGTGTGTCACCTATGCGCAGGGCAACCAAGGCGGCAGTTGCTCCTGTGAGAAAGAAACCCCGATGGGATCTCAAACCCCCGGCTGAGGGTCAGAACACGCCGGCTCCGATGGTGTCAACGTCTGCAGGTGGCTCCTACAAGGATCTCCTAATGATGACGAAGATCGCCATTGTCCCGACATCGTTTCCAGAGGTGAAACTGTCTGCCGAAGATTGTGATCTGTTGCAGGGAATTATGTTCGATAAGGTTATCGAACAGACAGAACCGGTTCAGATCCACAATACTTATCAGGAGCTGGGAGCTCTTGTCATCGCCTGTGGCAGTGATGCGACGGTGTCCTGGGTCAAGAGGTCGTTTGACGGGCTTGAGTTCAAGGAGGGCGCCAAGGTGGTTGTAGGGGATCACAAGGATCTCCTGCGGTCCGCCAAGGTTCTCCTGCGGGCTGAAGGGCGCGCCTGCGACCTCGAACCCAAAAAGATTTTGGAGATTGTGCAGGTTCAGAATCCTGGAATCCTGACTGGGGGCTGGCGGGTGGTCAGCTGCAGGAAGGACAAAACTCATCAATCATTAGTTATAATCATTGATGAACGCAGCGCTCTTTTGTTGAAGGAGAGGGGCTGGCATACCTACCTGGGGATCTCGAGAACTACCTTAAGGGTGCTCTCGGGTGTGGGGTTCGCACCATCTGGCACTGGATGACACTAAACCTCCTCCAGGTAAATTTGCAACACAGTAAGGCTGCGACTGCAGTCCTACACAAGGCCACAGCTAGAGGAGTTGTGGATGTTGCTCTCATTCAAGAACCGTGGGTTCGGAATGGGAAAATTTCAGGACTAGGTGCCCTTGGGGGGCAACTAATCTCTTGTTTTGCTTCCAACTCGAGGGCCTGTGTGTGGGTCAGAAGTGGCCTGGCCCATTCGCCAGTTCTCGAGTTCTGTTCCAGGGACGTCGTTGCAGTTCGGACGATATGTGGGTCTTCTGGCAAACCGCTCCTCCTTGCGTCCGTTTACATGCCTGGAGATGCGGACGCAGTCCCTCCGGCTGAAATGGTGGCGCTGGTGGACCGTGCTGCGTTGGAAGGGGTGGACCTGCTTGTGGGGTGTGACTCCAACTCCCACAACTCCATCTGGGGTAGTAGGGAGACAAACCGCAGAGGTAGGCAGCTTCTGGACTTTATAGCATCTAGCAGTTTGTTTATAGCCAATGTTGGCTCTGTGCCAACCTTTTCTAGTCGAGTTGGTAACTCTGTGATAGATTTAACACTTTATTCTGAGGGGCTTCAGGGCAGGGTCATAGGTTGGCATGTATCTCCCGAACCCTCTCTTTCTGACCACTGTCATATCCTCTATGCTATAGGGGACTTTGTGCCTGTTTTGTCTGAATTTAGGAATCCTAGGAAGACGGACTGGGTTGTCTTCAAAAGAAAACTTGGTGAAAAACTCGATGTGCAAGCTCTACGAGCCAAGGATACGGATGAACTGGATAGGGCTGCAAGCCTTCTAGGGAACTCGATTGTCTCCTCCTTCGAGGAGAGTTGTCCATTAGCAAAGGCTAGGTCCGCCAAATGCAGCTGGTGGAATTCTGAACTGGCCAGCATGAGGAAACGGGTAAGAGCTCTATTCAGAAGGGCGAAGTCCAACAACAGCTGGGACTGTTACCACAGCATGCTCACCAGGTATAACCTCGCTGTCAGAAGGGCAAAGAGGAAGTCATGGCATACTTTCTGCTCGGGGCTGGAGGGCACTGAGGAAACTTCCAGGTTGCGCAGGGTCTTGGCCAAGGACAGAACCCTGACTCTGGGCTCCGTGGAGGGACCTAATGGTGAGTTATTCCACAGACCACAGGAGGTGTTGGAACGTATGGCTGAGGTACACTTTCCTGGATGCATCATTGGTGGAGAAACTGGTGAATTAGGTGAGTCTGCGTCGCGGAGGGCCTGTGCAACCAGGTGGGGTGCCGCCAGCAGGATCATCACCTACAGCAGGATAAGGTGGGCTATAGGCTCTCTAAGTCCTTTCAAGTCACCGGGTCCGGATGGAGTCCGGCCGGTTTTTCTACAACAGGGCATAGAGATCATTCTCCCGGCCCTTTGTAGTATTTTTAGAGCGAGCTTGGCTCTGGGACATGTTCCTGCTGCATGGAGGACTTCCAGGATAGCGTTCATCCCAAAACCGGGTAAGAATAGTTACACGGACCCGAAATCCTTTCGGCTGATTTCATTGTCTTCTTTCTTGTTGAAGACTCTGGAGAAGTTGGTGGTAAGGTATATCTGGGACTCTTCGCTGAAGTCTGCCCCTTTACACCCAAACCAGCATGCCTACTTTCAGGGTAGGTCTTGCGAGTCCGCCCTGCACCAGCTGGTGTGCAGAATTGAAGGAGCTATTGACCATAAAGAGGTGGCACTTGGAGCGTTCCTGGACATTCAGGGAGCCTTTGACAACACGGCCTTGGATGCCATGTTGAACGCCGCTAGATCTAGAGGATTCAGCGATGTCATCTGCCGATGGATTGAGGCACTGCTACGCAATAGGTATGTGAAACTTTCTCTGCAGGGAGTAGAGGTAGTAGCCAGGTCAACAAGGGGCTGTCCACAGGGAGGCGTTCTCTCACCCCTTTTATGGAACCTGGTGGTAGACAGCCTTATTAGAAGGCTTAATGACAGTGGTGTCTTTGCTCAAGGATACGCTGACGATATTGCCATCCTTGTGATAGGTAAGTTTAACAATACAGTTACTGACCTCATGAACTCTGCACTAAGGCTTGTGGATGGTTGGTGCAATGAGGTCGGTCTATCTGTGAATCCCTCTAAAGTGGTTGCTGTACCATTTACCAAGAGGAAAAAGCTGACCGGGGTTGGCCCGCTCAAACTGCAGGGGAGTTTGATCAACCTGCAAAACCAGGTGAAGTATCTTGGGATCATTCTGGATCGGACGCTTTGCTGGGAATCTCACTTACAACGGGTTATTGACCGGGGTAAGTGGTCTCTGTTTGCATGCAGGCGTATGGTCGGCGCAGCATGGGGACTGAAACCGGAGCTAATGTATTGGCTCTATGTTTCAGTAGTTAGACCAACTATGACGTATGCGTCTTTGGTTTGGTGGACCAAGATGGACTCAGGTGTTGCTGTGAAAAGGCTGGCAGCCGTTCAGCGGCTGGCATGTCTCATGATCACAGGGGCGATCAGCAGCGCTCCTGGGGCCACTCTTGACTGTTTGCTTGATCTTTTGCCCATAGACATTCACATCAGGATGACTGCCAGAATGGGTGCATACCGCCTCTGTGGAGAGGGCCTCTGGAATAGGCCAGGTGAATTACGTGGTCATACCAGAATTTCGGGGATAGTTCGGAGCGACATTTTAGGTATGCCCTCTGATTATCTTCCGAGAACCTTTTCTTTTGGCAGGTCTTTCCGAGTTCTTTTTCCGCAACGGGACGAATGGAAGGATGGAGCCTGCCCACTACCACCCTGTGATCAGGAGTGGTACACTGATGGGTCCAAGAGCAGTCGGGGCACAGGAGCAGGCATCTACGGGGTGCAGGACAACGTACGGTCAGGTATTTCCATGGGGACCTTCCCCACTGTTTTCCAGGCCGAGATCACTGCCATTATGGAATGTGCCAGAGACATCTTGATGCTGGGTCATGAGGGCCTTTCTATCAATATTTTCTCTGACAGTCAGGCGGCCCTTAAAGCTTTGGACTCGGTAGAGTTCAACTCTAGGGTTGTGTGGGACTGTTTTAGGCTTGTGTCCTGTGTAGGTAGACACAATGTAGTCACCCTTTGTTGGGTTCCAGGGCACTCAGGGGTGGATGGTAACGAAGTGGCAGACGGGCTGGCCAATAGGGCTGCATCATCCCCCCTTTGTGGTCCTCAACCCTTCTGTGGTGTTTCCCGCGCTGCGGTTTTTCAGACTATCAATTCCTGGGCCAGGGATTGTCATAAGAAAAGATGGGCTGAACTTTCCCTGCATAGAGTTAGCAAGCTCAATCTTTGTTCTCCCTCTCGTCAAGTTGCAAAGAGGTTCCTGAAACTTGGCAGGAAGGATGCCAAACTTGTCACAGGTAATCGTTACTGGTCACGGTAATCTGAGGAAGCACCAACTGCGTATGGGGGTCTTCAACGGCGACCCCCTGTGTAGGAAATGTTATCTGCAGGAGGAAACTGCAGATCATCTACTCTTTGATTGCGCGGAGCTGGCAGAGGTAAGGTCCTCCACTCTGGGCAACTTGGTAAGGGGTAGTTTTCTGCCTCCTGACGAGCTCGTTGACAGGATGCTGCAGTTTTGCAGATCTCTTCATCTAGAAGATTCCTGATTCTCCAGGAAAGAGAATTTTAGGGGTGCGCAAAAAGCTGCAACGGCTGAAGCGCCTTGGGAAATCCGCCCCTTCGAATGATGATGATGATGATAAGTATATATAACGGTGTGAATTTTTGTACGTGTGTTCCATATGTATGAATGGATAATGTATATAAAAAAAAAAATAATATAATACCCCCAAAAAATTTAGGTTAAGTAGAGTATAGCTGGTCACAGCTAAGGTGGCACTTGGGCCTGGCACGGCGGTGTAGGCAGGGGGTGGGTGGAAGCTGGGCAAAGACCTTTCTGTGAACATTCCACCGCTGACTCATGGGGTTGGGGGCTGAAAGGCCAAAGCGATGACTAATAGGAGACAATACTATTGTGACAACTATCAGTCTGTCGTCAAACGTCGGTTGTACAAGTGGTGTGTGTCAGAGTGGTGTTAAGAGCAGTAAATAAAAGTGCAAAGTTTTTTATTGTAATTGAAAATGGCAGATTTAAAATCTAACTTCTAAGGGAAATCTGAATATAAGAGACTGCGGGGAAAGTATTAAGAAGCCAGAGTAGGGAAATCGTTTCCGTTTTTAAATTTATGAGAGATGAGAGTGCGAATGGAGTGTCCATTCCAATGCAGAAGGCGCGAGAACGGACCGCAGCGGCTACAGGAGTCTCACAACGCACCATCTCGAGAATCAACAAGAAGTTGGAGTCGATCAAAGTAAGTGAAGAAGATCCCAAATCTTTTGAAACTCCCAATAAAAAAAAGAAAGAGACAAAAGCCTATCACCGGACTTGATAATTTTGATGAATCTGTCGTCTGGAGGTTTGGGTACGATTTTTATGTAACAGAAAAAAGGCTGCCAACTGCGGAAACTGTTACGAAACTAGTTTGACAAGAAAATATATTTTTCCGGAAGTGACGATAGCGTCTGTAGTATTTTAAAAACTAGACTTTTCTTGGAAAAGAACCCAAAACAATAGGAGGATCCTAATTGGAAAAAGTTAGATTAGGAAAAAGAGAATTGTTTATCTTGGGGCTATGAAGAAATTCAGAGCCAAGGATAGGCCCATTATTTACATGGACGAAAGCTATGTATGTTTGGATCATGCATCTGGTAAAAAGTGGTCAGATCCAAAAACGGGTTGCAAGCTCCAGTATCCAAGGAGGAAAGGTTATTTATTATCCATGCTGGAGGGGAACAAGGATTATCCCCAATGCTTTGGCAATGTGGAAAGCTGGGGAAAAACGGAGATTACCACGACAACGTGAACAATAACAACTACATCCAGTGGGTCACTAAACAGTTGATTCCCAATCTTCAACCCCAAACGGTATTGGTAATAGATAACGCAGGCTACCACAACACACAAATCGACAAAGCACCAAACAGTAATAGTAGGAAAGATGAAATGATTAATTGGCTCACCGAACATATTTCATTCTATCAAAAAATATAGAAACCCCAACTTTATAAAACTATCGCGGAACATAAAGCTTGATTTGTTAAATACCAACTAGATGAGATTCTAGAAAAAGGTTACTGTGTCCTTCGTTTTCCACCTTATCATCCGGATTTAAATCCAATCGAAATGATTTGGGCCAAAATGAAAATTACGTAAATACAATACAACTTTCAAATTCACTGATGTAAAAAAGTTATGTGAAGAGAAATTCACCTCAATTACAGCAGACGATTGGAATTCAAGGTGTCAACATGTCAAAAAAGTGGAAGACGAATACATCGCAAAAGAACCAGCCATCGATGATATCACGGAGCAGTTAATAATAAATGTTGACAGCAGCACTGACGATGAGTGACCCAGTGGGGATAGTGATATGTCTGGTATCGAGAAATTATAAAATTTAAAGGGTAATAAGATTTTAGGACACTTTTTAGCGAATTTCCCATAGGGAAGAAGCTATTACCGTAGGTCTCATGGCAAGAGTTAAGCCCGAGACCATGTTATTTTTTCTTCTTTAGGTGCCCAGAGACCAAAAACAATAGTCGTTAAAATTTTTATATATATATATATATATATATATATATGTGTCTGTGAACACGATAACTCTCGTAAAAGTGGTCCGATCGAGACCAAATTTGGTAGAAACGTGTATTCCTGCAATAGCTCGGACGAGTTCGTAATTCAGACATATCGGTCAATGGGAACGGGTAGTTCGGGGGGGTTTTGTACCCCAAAATTGAGTTTTTTGCGTTTTTCATATGTAATTTTAAAATTTTTTAGATTTTATCTTTCACCATTAGAATCAACTTAAAAAACTACACAATTTAGTTCCTTAAAGTTTTTCTCTATCTCCAACGGTTACTGAGATATAAAAAAATCTAAACACAGTACGTTGTATTTTGAGGCTCCAATGTTAATCTTATGGAGGTTAAGGAAAAATTAATTTTTCACTTATTATCCGATATTTTTAGATAAAACTTTATATTTAGCTTTATGTGGTTGGGACTTATACGTTTATGCTAAAAAATCACAGTTTATGTGTTTATCATTGCAGCAAACCTGCATACTCTTTTCCCATGTTAATCATATAGGGAATAGGCAAACTCCTTTATTTATGGACAGATGTTGATGAAAGTTGGTATAAATGTTAAGATAAAAATTATTTATGGTAGAAATGCCTAATTTCAGTGTTCCTCACAGCAGCAAACCTGTACACTCTTTGCCATGTTAATCTTATGGAGAATAGGCAAATAATTCTCATGTTTATGGACAGATTTTTTTTTAAACTTGTCATATATTATTTTCATATTATTGATTTGGAAATTCGCTGAGTACGCAGGTCTGCTGCGACGGGGGTATTATTTATTTATGTATGGTGTGTAGGTTTTATGAATATTAATCTATTGTGAGTATGACAGTTATTTATGATTTTTTTGAGTATAGCTTTGTAGTATGATTTTCATTTAGCTTTTTATTTCCTGTACTATTTGAGATTAAATAATTAAAAATAAATAATTAAAATTCTGTTTTATAAACTGATACGTATATTGTGTTATTTTAATATTATTGTGTTGTATATATGTGTTTATATCTATATTTTTACTGTAAATAACTATATGTATCATATCCTGACTGAACAAATAGACTGTCATTTGTAAATATTTTAGTTTTTGGTTAAAGTTTTGTATTATTTCTTTATGTTAAGATTGAAATTGGAAACATGAAATTAAAATACCCCCGTCGCAGCAGATCTGCGTACTCAGCGAATTTCCAAATCAATAACATAATAATAATAAATATATGACAAGTTTTATAAAAGTTTGTCCATAAACATGAGCATTGTTTGTCTATTCTCCATAAGATTAACATGGGAAAGAGTGTGCAGGTTAGCTGCTGTGAGGAACACTGAAAGTAGTAATTTCTACCATAAATAATTTTTATCTTAATATTTATACCAACTTTCATCAACATCTGTCCATAAATTAAGGAGTTTGCCTATTCTCCATAAGATTAACATGGGAAAAGAGTATGCAGGTTTGCTGCCATGATAAACACATAAACTATGATTTTTAAGCATAAATGGATAGACCTCAACCACATGAAGCTAAATATCAAGTTTTATCCAAAAATATTGATTAATATGGGAAATATTAATTTTCCCTATCCTCCATAAGATTAAAATTGGAGCCTCACAATACAACGTACTGTGTTTAGATTTTTTAATAGCTCGGTAACCATTGGAGATAGAGAAAAACTTTAAGAAACTTAATTGTGTAGTTTTTTAAGCTGATTCCAATGGTGAAATATAAAATTAGAAATTTTAAAAAATTACATGTGAAAAATGCAAAAAACCCCATTTTGGGGTACAAAACCCCCCCAAACTACCCGTTCCCATTGACCGATATGTCTGGTTAACGAACTCGTCCGAGCATTTGTAGGAATACACGTCTCTACCAAATTTGGTCTCAATCGGACCATTTTTACGAGAGTTATCGTGTTCACAGACACATATATATATACATATATATATACATATATATATACATATATATATATAAAAAATTTAACGACTATTGTTTTTGGACTCTGGGCACCTAAAGAAGAAAAAATAACATGGTCCCGGGCTTAAGTCTCGCCATGAGACCTACGGTAATAGCTTCTTCCCTATGGGAAATTCGCTAAAAGTATGAAAATCCTAAAGGCTGCTTTATAGCAGCCTATATTATTAGCCTATATTATAAATCTTGATATTTATATATTATAGCGATTGGTCTTTGATATTAATTAGACAATTCATTCAATATTAAAGCGGCCAACTCATCAGTTTTACTGGTAGGGAATGCAATGTAAATTCAGTCAAGATACTCATTTTGGAAAATTATTTATTGTACCATATGGAATTATTTTGAAAAATAATTGCCCAAGTAGAGAGTCTTGAGGAACTCCACAGGTTACAGGTTTACATTAAGACACATTATTCCCTGATACCACATACTGAGATCTATTTTGGCAGATAAGAGCTAAATAAATCTAGAGCCACACTTTTTACATTGTAATGCTTTAATTTTGTAACAGTATTGAATGTGAGACTCGATCAAAGGCCTTACTAGGATCACAGAAAGTAATGGCAGCAAAGTACTTTGTTCATAACAATTCAGCACCTTATCAATAAGAGAAATAATTGCTTGAGTTGTTAAAAGCTAGGGGTGTGTGAAGGCTCGAATCATCAAGCTTTTTTAAGCTCGGCTCGAGGCGTTTTGAAAAAGCTTTAAATTCGAGCCAAGCTTTTGCCAAGTAACAATCTTGCCTCTTGCCTCTTCATTTACACCGTAATTTTAAATAACTCTGTTCATATAGTGGTTTTTTACATCTGTGAGCGTGATGAATTCAGATAGAAGGAAGAAGTAATGTTGTTACTTATTTTGAGATGTCGTAATAAGAAGCGAAAAAGACGATATTGTTCTCAATCATATGAAACTTAACCAAGAAATCAGCTATAGCGCAGCCGACTCAAAATAATTGTCTTGAGTTGTATACTTTCAGATGAATACAGAGTGCGCATAAATAGAGTAGTGCAATCAGGCACTTATTGCATATAGAAAAAGTAGATCCATGTTTTATTTAAATATCTTCTACAATCGAGTATTTTTCCTCATTCAAACTAATTTTAGTATTCTTTGTAAGTACATTAAAAAGAGAAGACATTGTACGATAGAGAGATAGCACTGGGTGCTTTTCTGGACATCCAAGGGGCCTTCGACAACATCTCTACGGCTGCGGAGGTGAACGCTGGTAGGGCCCATGGGCTCAGCGGAGTTATTTGCGGCTGGACCGAGGCATTACTGAGCAACAGGAACGTTGGTCTCTCACTTTAGGGTGAAGAATAAGTCGCTCTGACCACAAGAGGTTGCCCCCAGGGGGGGGGGTTCTCTCCCCCCTGCTTTGGAACCTTGTAGCTGATGATCTCATCAGGCGTCTCACTGATTCTGGTATCCTAGCTCTGGGCTACGCTGATGACATTGCAATTCTGGTTATAGGTAAGTTCACCAATACAATCAGAGAACTTATGAACGGAGCACTGCAAGGAGGTGGGTCTTGCCATCACCCCTCTAAGGTAGTGGCGGTGCCAATCACAAGAAGAAGGAAACTGCTTGGGCTGGGACCTTTGAACGTGCAGGGCACAGAGGTAAATCTGCAGGACGAGGTCAAGTACTTGGGTGTAGTACTTGATAAGACACTGAGGTGGGAGCCGCAGCTGCAAAGGGTGATTGACCGAGGTAAGTGGTCACTCATGATTTGCAGACGAATGGTTGGTACTACATGGGAACTGCACCCTAGGATTTTGCACTGGCTGTATGTTGCTGTGGTGAGGCCGGCCATGATCTATGGTTCACTTGTTTGGTGGCCAAAGACAAACTTCGGTGCAGCGGCTTGCCTCATGATATCTGGGGCCGTGAGTTCCTGTCCTGGAGCATCCTTGGACTGCATGTTCAATATCCTGCCCATAGGAAATGTGCATATTGCCTCTGATGTGAGAATTTTTTGATGACTTTCAATGTACCCTTGGTTGGTCACATCAGAATTGAACAGGTAGTCAGATGTGTGGTCCTAGACATGCCTTCTGACCACCTACACACTAGATACGCCTTCGGTAAGTCTTTTTCAGTGGTGATTCCACCAAGGATTGACTGGTAAGATGGCGGCAGACCTCTTCATCCCTGTGAGTTAGAATGGTACACATATGGCTCTAAGGAAAATAAGGGAACTGGAGCTGGGATACTGGGGATGCCAGATAAGGTAAAGCTCTGCGTTCCCATGGGGGATTTCCCCACGGTGTTCCAGGCTGAAGTGGCAGCCATTATGGAATGTGCTTTGGTTAACCTTAACAGAGGTGTCAGGAACAAGAACATTACCATTTTCTCAGATAGTCAAGCCACTCTCAAGGCCCTGGACTCCTGTACCTTCGACTCCAAGATAGTGTGGGAATGCCGCAACTCGGTGTCTTCTCTTGGCAGTCATAACAATGTTACCCTTTGCTGGGTCCCAGAACACTCAGGTATTATGGGCAATGAAACAGCGGATCATCTGGCAAACAATGGCGCTTCAATCCCATTTGTCATCCCACAACTCTTCTGCGGCATCTCCAGGGCCCATGTGGATCAAGAGATCAACACGTGGGCACGTGAGTGTCTGAGAGTAAGTAAACTGTCTCTCAGTTCTGCCTCATCGAGGATCGCAGAGGACCTTCTACGGTTAGGTAGGTCCGAACTCAAGACTCATTGTAGGTCTCATCACGGGGCACGGACATATGAGGAAACATCTTGCTCGCATGGGATTCTTTTCTGGGGACCCAATCTGCAAGAAAAGTGGGCTGATCGAGGAGACTGCTGATCATCTGCTGTATGACTGGGCTGTATGATGTCGGCACTGGGTTTGCCGAGGTGAGAGCTGCCGCTCTCGGCGTTATGGAGAGGGGTTGTCACTCCCCGGGAGGACCCTTCCTTGGTCAGGAGACTAAGGCAGTTCATCAGGCTTTTCAGCCTGGAAGGTCCATGAGACATTCAACAACAGGGGTGCGCAAAAAGCCATATGGCTGACGCGCTATAGGAACACTGTTCTGCCCCTTTGTGTAATTTAGTAAAGTACATTCAAAGAAAAATACTAATAATCAAAATTGAATAGTATTGAACTAAATCATAGTTAGTTAATAGTTTAGTTTTAATAATGGCTTCTTTTCATCATCAACTGATAGCTTCCATTACCTTCGTTACGCAGCAAAAAATTAGATCCATATTTTTTTAATAATAACTATTTATTCCAAAAAATAAGCCTTGAGTAAATGTTGAATTATTTTAAATTGTTCATTACAATGAACATCTATTATATTAAATGTTTAATCAGTATGACTAATCATAAATGTAAACATTAAATTCGAGAGTCTCAGTTAAACCTGGTGTAAGCTATTAGTGATAAGAGATGAGGGGATGTGGACAGACAATAGCAGCTATAGGTAACAAAAATACGACCTTGAGCCTTGCTCAGGAGGAGGGGAAGAGGGGTTTGTTGGTTTTGAACTGACTGTGGTACTTCACTATTTTATTTTACAGTCAAATCCTTTCATTTCTTTATGTATCTAATTAAAAATTGAGTTTTATGTTTTCTCTTTAATAATCATTAATCGGAGGGGATAGAGTGTAAGCAAGCAATAAAGAGTAATGATTGAATGAATAGTTTTAAATAAATATTGTAACTGTAACTAGTTTAATTTTTTTAAACTGAATGTTATTTAAAATTTATAAATATGAATTTGATTAAAAACTAACCATTTGAAATTATACCAAAATTAGAGTTTTTAAATAGGGCCTAGGGATACACACAAGTTATTAATACAGCTCTAAGCAAAAACTCGCCAAACGGCATAAATTTAACTTTTCGAATTTCCAACTACTGACTTTATTTATTAAAGTTAAGTCATGTCATTTTATACGTATCTGAAATTATAGCCCCTATATCTTACCTGCTGCTGCCGAAGCAGAGGACTGGAGAAAAATGATGTATTCTTTCATTGCAATGAATAACGAGAAGTAAAATTATAGGATAACAGGGAAACACAAACTAAAATGTGAATTTTATTTTATTTATACACTGCAATTGTAGAAGAATGGATTAAAAATAATTTACACAATTAGGGAAGAATATAAATCAAGGTACAGTTGATTATAGCGTGTCTTTAATCTTGGTGTTTTTGAACTGTTAAATTGTCACTTTGTCAGATGATGAATTTGCGACAACAGTTCTAGGATTTTAAGTAATTATTACTGCTGTGCAAATGTCTGCTGGAATATGGTCTTTGTCGTGAACATAAAGAAATATTTATTTTAATGCTGATCTAGACACATTTAATCTAATTTACTGTCAGGTTTGACACGAAAATGTTTTATTTGAAAATAAACCATCATTCGATTTTCGGCACAAATACTTTGGCTTCGTTTGGGGTTTAATTGCGCTGGTTGATGGTCCATCGCGGGGTTTTCTGCAGACTTGTGTGGTTTTTTTAGCATTCGAAGGAAACCTAGTTAAAAGCACATTTTAAAGCAAATATCCATAAAGAATGTAATATCTAACATCGTAATAGTATTGATCTAGACGTAAATGATTATTCAAGGCTTACACTTTAAAAATTAATAATTAAAACGGACTCTGAACTGGGCATTTCCAGGATCCTTAATAGTTTATCATTTGCCATTTCAATCACTTATCACGGCCAACAAAAACAGTAACTTTTATGTATAAAACTAAAACCGATAAAGCTGGTTCAGCGTAAACAACTCTTTTATTTCTGAAACCGAACACAAACCATCATCACATCGCGACGAAACAAACACACCGAAGGGACGTTTGATAATGCAGAGCAAGTGGCGTGGACATAGTTTCATAAAAATTCACTATAATACAGCAAAAAAAATTTGCTAATAACTACTGTAAGTACTCCCTAGATAAGATGTTTAAGAAAGTTAGCAGCCCAGGGTTACCTGAGGGTATAGGAAGCGTTGGTTGCCCTGCTGTACAACATGTGCTCTCTCCCCCTGCCACTGCTGATAGTGTTGCAACCTCTCTGTGTTGGGGCGCTGCCACGTGGTGGTGCGTGTGTTGTGATCCACGTAATATATCCTTCCTGTGGACACAGGTCAAGTCAATTTTACAGCTTATTAATATTATATTTAGGGATGGATTGATTCCAATTTTTGGAAATCAATTCCAGGCATTGATTTGACCTCCGCCAACAAATGTAACGCTTTAACACTAGAAATGTCCAATATATTTTTCAGTGTCACCAGGTTTTTAGGAATTTGAAAGCCTTTAAAAAAAATTATTAATTATAGAAGTTAACATATAACTAATCGATATCCGATTGCAAAACAAGTTTGATCTGATCCGAAACCGACCCGACTTTTCGGATATCCGCACACCTCTAATCAAATTCATTCAAGCAATGCAATCTGAAACTTCGTTTCAGATTGCATTGTCAATAAGAAATATCTTTGCTCAAACACAAAAGTGTAGATGACGAATGACATAGATTCGTATCCTCTTTAAAATAATGCAAGAACGTCATTGGTTGGTTCAAGATTGCAACATACCTCATAATTATTCTTATTTCAGTTAGCCTACTGATAAACTTCAATACGGTATCGAATCTCGATATTGAGTGTCATCGTCAATGCCGATTATCAGAACACTGTTAGTTACATTATTCCACAAAATGAACTTTTTGCCAACCAAACAAGTATATTCATTTTCCATGATATAATAATTATCATCCTGTTAATACAGGATTAGTTGTCCAACTTATTAGACTTGGAGTTGGGAGAATTGAATAAAAGGTAAAGGTTTTTAAATTTTACAATCATATACATAATGAGATCTTTAAACAAACATTAAGTTTAAAAATTGACTATTCATACTCTTCTACAATAATTGGATCAACATCTACGGCACCTATCTTTCTGGTCAACCAGACCTACCATATATATATATATATATAGCCTGTCACTTTATATGAATATGAGACCACCATTGTTAAATAAAATCCAAATACCGATTGTTATATATTCAGAATTTTTATTTATGAACAATCGTTTACAAACTGTTTAAAGTCAAGAGTGTTTTTTTTTATTGGATGGATCCAATTCAGTTTCAGGAAAAACTATTCGACGATGGACAATATTTTTAATCTGACTAGTATCGTGGGTTTGCACACGTGGATCCAGAGAGAGAAACTATATGCATTTTTCGTTGATTTTGAATCTGCATTTGACACCATAGATAGAAGGGCACTATTTTTCAAACTGTCTTGTTTTGGCATTTCAACAAAGCTATTAAGTATTATTAAGGATTTGTATACTGGAACTTCAGCTGGAATTAAATATGATAAGGGCGTAACTGACTTTTTATACTAATGTCGCTTTTTTATACATTTAAACAAGGCTGTGTTGGGTCTCCTCTATTATTTTCTCTTTTTATTAATGACATTCCAGAAGTATTAGAGGGGGGTGTACATTTGGAGGGATGAAAATAAACGTATTATTGAATGCCGACGATCTTATGTTGTTAGCTCCTACAGGAGTTGTCCTTCAGAAAATGATTAAGAATCTTGAGCAGTACCGTGACCTTTGGAACTTGAGAGTAAACTTAAATATATCTAAGATTATTGCATTTAGGAAAGGCGGCAGGTTGCGAAAAAGTAATAAGTGGTATTTTAGAGGAAAAAGAAAAGATGTAGTAAATAGATACAAGTACTTGGGTGTCACGTTAACCTTTAATTCTTAAGAGTTCTGCCAACCCAGTAGACGTTTCAACTAGGACCATACTGTATTACTATTGGTACTGTTTTTTTATTTTCTGAATGTACTGTACATGTTATGAAATAAAATACCATTTATTTATTATTTATTTATTGTTTATTTATTTCGAAGGATCCAAATGTAAAGGCACCTGACGTCACAGTGCAAAGTGTACCTCACCACGGACGGGTCCACACGCTAGCGATTCGAGCAGTCTGGTCTCTACCGCTCACCCATTCACTCCAGTTGTTGAAATTGTCACCTGAAGTGTCTCTTATATGCATTATGCATCTCAATTTCTCAATTTAATTTTTATTTCAATTTTAAAGGCCTATTAAGGAATCCTTCATGTTAAGTTTTATTTCATTTTTTAAATTTAATAAGTTAGAGGGCAAAAAAATTGTATTTTATTCTATTAAATTAAAAAAAAAGAATTTTTTATTTCATTAAACAACGTTCAAGATATCCATCACATCAACAATCCACTACATCAGTTATCCACAATAAGGTCCTCTGTCATCACTATACAGTTTTTGACATGGATATGACTTAGCTCTGGGGGGATGTTGGTAATTTGTGTGGTACGAAACATGTAACAGGTTTCTGTAGAAACTACTAGAGCTATTGTATTGAATTTTTAATATAAAAGAAAGAGAACAGCTGTTTGAAAGAACTGCATCCTTTAGACATACCCATGATCTAACCTATTTTCCACAGGGAAGTAGATACAAATATCTACCACAAAACTCTGGCAAGCAATGATAGGTAACAAACTTCAACTAAACGTCCAGCCCATCTACATCCAGTCGATTCACGACTAAAAGGTATTTCTCATCTTTATTAATACCGTAATGACATTTCACACCGATGATGAAGTAGATTCTCTTCAGACGACAACTTACACCTTAACCCTTTAACCTTGGTGTAAGTTGGCACGCCGTAGTTCATTGGCGCAATGTTTTTTCGCAGCCTCGCACATTTGATACTACAGAGCATGTGACATGGACGTAGTTTCATAAAAATCCAACTGGAATGCAGCACTGTATGGTCTGTCACTTCTCATGATCAATTCATTAGTCATAGCTTAGGAAGAAAATAGCAGACGGCTTATATTCATGAGAGAATCAGCTGAGAGCATCAAATTGGCGAGAACGATTAATCTTACTAATCTTAACCCGTTATTGATCAGGAAATTGCCATTAAAAACCAATAACCAAATATTTATTGAAATTTAATTTGAGATTAATGATTATATAGTCAACTTTACCTATTTGGGATTTTAAAATTTAAAGAAATAAATTTCATAAACTAAACATGTTTTCCAGAACAAACCCCAAGTGGTTATAATACAGATAAAGCACAATTGCGAGTATCTTTTAATTTAAATTTAAAAGAAGCCCCAAAAGTAATAACCTGATTGCAATTTAAGGGTAGAAAATTTATGTTAAGATTAATGTTTATTGTGTTTTATTGGTAAGAAATATCTGGTAGGGTCTTACCTCTGGGATCGCGGCGTATCTCCCAGCCCGGGGGCAGTGGCTGAGGTCTCTCCCACGATGTGCTTCTACTGTTATGGTCCACATAATATCTGCGACCATACACATCATACCTCATTTCCCACCTGTTAAAAATCAATACTTTGGTAAAATTACCTCTCTAATTTCATACATCTTCCAGTGAAGGTAAGAATTGAGATGTTTTAAAAATAGTTTATTTCTTAACAGGGAAATTCTCTTAGGCAACAACTGGTATATTTTCAAAACTATTCCTAAATTCTTAATATATCTAAAGCTCACCCAGCGGGTAGTGGCTCCTCCTGTGCATTGGCTTCCCCGTTGGCTGGGGCTGGCTCTACGGTGGGTGCAGGACCAGGTGGAGGCCCAGCACCATTCTGTATTGAAGACACATTTGACTGTGGCGATGTATTGGAAACCACACTTCTTACTGCAATGTAAATAGTGGATTAATAAAGTCTCATATAAAACATCTTCTAAATACTGTAATAAATTTAAACCAATGTGAATTGTAAACCTTTTAATATAACATTTAGTTAAGACCACAAGACATAAAACATAACCTAAGAATGAGTGAACAAAATCAATAAACAAATATAAAATAAAACCATATGATTGTTGAACCATATGACATCTTAGTTTATGAGGTTAGCAATTAAAAGTGTGCGGATAGTGAATTATTTTTTCGGATCGGATTGGCATCGGATAGCTCAAGTTCGGATCGGATCCGGATCGGATAGTTTGGGTTCGGATCGGATAGTTTTCGGATTCGGATACTCGCAATAACAAAGTGAAATCAGACTTATCTAAGAAAAAATTAGGAAAAAATCAATAAAATGTTATCAAAATTATTAAATGGTAAATAAAAAATCATAAATTTTTCATAGGATGAACAACAAAACTAAAATTTTTACTCCACTGCATTTAAAAGTACCAGTAATAAATTTTAATATGTGTTTTAATATGTTTTTAATTTTAATAAATTTTAATATTTTTTATTTTAATATATTTTTCTATATATTTTAATATTTTAATTCACAAATTAAATCAACAGAAACCTTATAATTTGCCATTAAATGACATCAACTTTCTACTAATTCATCAATTCATTCTACTAATCATCAACTAATTCTCAATTTTATTTCACGATTCAATTATTTTATTTATTACAATAATAAAAACAAATCACCATTAACAAAGAATCAAGATTTGACAGACGACGTTGGCTCGATGCCATCGGCTATCTGCGTATCGGCAAGGGCAGTGACAGTGCAGCCGCTATCAAACAAAGGCCTGTGCACAGGCGCAGAGTTGGAATATTTGGCAGATAAAATACCCCGATCGGCTGTGTAACAATATTGAAACCCGTGAAATTATCGTACCTCGTCATAATCTAGTTAGTTATTCATCTTAAAATTATGTAAAACTAATAACGCTTAAATTCATTTAACAAAGAGAAAATGTAGGTTGAAAACAAGTGGGAAATTTGTTGGTTATGTGAACACCGAACGACGAAATAGGCCAAATGTAAATTTGGCAACACTTTATCGTATTGCTCAAACCCGGAGTAGTTGAGAATGCGATAACTAAACAATTGATCGTCTACGTAGACGATCAGAATGAAATAGTATCATTTTTGCTGGAAACCCCGTCGCAAAACGAGCTATTATGAAGGTTTGTTCCCAATAACATTAAATCAACAATTCAATTCAGTCGTGCTTAGCGATGTACTACTTTAGTCATAGTAGGTACCAGTAAAAGTGGTATTATCATATTTATTTATACCGATTAAAACATTATTAAAACTCATTAATAATAATTAGTTGATACCTCAAGGACGTATCGTCCTTAAATATATCCGTGATAAATGTAAAGGAGTACTAATAAGATGCAGTCACAATAGAAGTACGATATTTAGTTATAGTGCACTTAAGGACACAGCAGCGCTGGCATTTTGCCATTATTAGCAACTACTACGAATTACAAAAACCAGGAAGCCGTAACCTTACTTTGGTTTGGTTGTTGCTACATTCGATTGTTTCATTCACTATTTCATTGTTTATTATCGATTAGTTAATTCAGAATAATGATTTGAAATTTAATTTTAATATCTAAACCAATTAAAATCATTCAAAATCCTGATCTTTCCAAACTTCTAAATATACCGTTTAGTGTAATTATAGATTCACTCTTCAAGAACACATATTTTCGGGATATATTTCATGTTGTCATAATGCTTAGCGATTCGAATCGCTATAAGTGTATCGCATCTACCAGTCAACGACATTGTTTTGATGAAAGACTAAGTAATATGTCTTTTAAGCAAAAATTATTCCGGCTTCGCGGGTATTAACTCGTCGAAAATCTCGTTGTTTTTGTTCAAATTGCTAAAATATACAGTCTATCCGAAAATTCGGATATTTATCGGATATATTACCGGATATCTTAAATACATTCGGATCGGTTTCGGATATCCGATCCGAATCCGAACCGAATTTTCGGATATCCGCACACCTCTATTAGCAATGCACAGTTCTGTTCCTTAACTGGTCTGCATGTTTTTTAACTAGAGGGCCAACTTGCCAAGTACTATAAAGACATTGTATAGGAACTAATATATAACTAATTTTCAAAAACAGCACCACACCCTTTCATGCGAATTAAAGACCCAAACGGAAGGGGTAGTACCAATGAGGCTTCAATCTCCAAGACAAAGATCGGGATTGGTATCGAGGCGTTCCTGTATGAGAAACCATTCACTAACTCCCAAAGCCGATTCAAGAACCACTCAAGCCACTAAAGCTTGCTCATAAGAATGACAAGTCTATAAATAATAGATAGTCAAAGCTAGAACAGTTTGTTTTCAAAAACGAAAAGGTTTTAATTATTTGCATTCATTGCAGGCATTTGCTTCGTATTTCAAATCAGTGAACGACACCTCTGTTCTACCAGCAGATCTGCTTAACCAGTCAGTGACACGATTTCTTCGCCCGTCCATCCCAGCCATTTTTTTGGCTGTCTATTAGCCACATATCAGAAGAGGAGATAAAACAGGCAATAAAACAACTCAAGTCGAGGCGATCTTCTGGGCCGGATGGTATTCCATGATTTATTTTTAAGGGTTGTTCTGATTTTTCATCAAGCCACTGTTTCACATATTTAATTTATCTCTCAGTAATAATAGTTTTCCTGATCGCTGGAAGTTAACCAAAGTTGTGTCAATTTTTGAGAAGGGTTTTAGGGTGGACATGTCTTTATGCTACACTGGCAGATTTTTGAGATGATTGTGTATAAAAGAATATTTTATCATATTAAAAATTATATTACACCTTATCAACACAGATTTTTTCCTGGAAAATCTGTTAATAGCAATCTTCTCTGTATTTTTGATTTTTGCACTTCTTTGGACAATAGCGGACAAGTCGAGTATATACAGATTTTTCGAAAGCTTTTGATAAGGTTAACCACTTGGAATCTTCTGAAGAAGCTAAATTATTATGGCCTGTCCCATAATGGTGTTAAGTTTTTTTTCTTCTAATCTACATAACAGAAAACAGTTCGTCAAGTATTCTGAGTGGTTTTCTAAAGAATTTAATGTCCAATCTGGAGTCCTGCAAGGCTCAAACCTGAGACCATTATTGTTTTTGATCTTTATCAATAATATTGTTGACTGTATGAGGTCGAGTAAAATCATACTTTATGCTGATGACATAAAGCTCTTTCATGAAATTAAGTCTATTGAGGATTGTGAATTGTGATGAGACTTCATGATGACTTAGATGGCTTATTGTTGTGGAGTCAGTGTGGACTAAGATTCAATGTCAATAAATGCTATAAGGTGAGATACACTAGGAGGAGACACGTTATTCAGTTTCAATATTCAATTGGAAATTCTATATTATCAGTGAAGACTAGGCTAAAGACCTTGGCATAATATTTGATGAGAAGTTTTCATTTTGTCCTTATGTTACTGATTCTTGCAAATCCGTTTATCGTACGTTGGGTTTTATTTGCCGATCCGGACAGTTTTTCAGGAATGGGCACACACTATACCAGTACATGCCTGGGCAGTCAGAGCCCCATTAAAACTATGTTGCGGCTTTATAATGACATAGATATGTCATAATGTTATAATGTATGATGATATATATCAGGAGGAAGCTTACTTGTTGTACATGCAGCCTAAAGTATTTCAGTAATTGCAAAAATCCTTATATAAATCAATAAATCAAGGTTAGGCCTATCATGTAAAAATTTGGTTTTAACATTTGAAAATTTAAATTTAATTGAAACAAAATCAATGAAAGTATTCTATATAACCAAAATCTTCATAATTTGCTATCAAATTAGATAGCCAAGTTTAAAAAAAATCAATTATGAACGGATGAACGAATTTAAAAATCGCAGATGAATTTAATTTAATGAAGATTTTTGTAATAAAAATGTTTTATATATTTTTTTAAATTCAAGTAGCTAAAGCCAAAGAATTATGAATAATCGGCAGACGACTTTGGAAACAAGTGTTTCCCGGTAACACGAAATAAAACATCCGTAAAATTAGTATCATGTTAGCAAATTCAACAACAAAACTATGAAAATGGCCAAATTTCAATTATTTAGCATTCCTGTATGGTGTTACTCAACCAGCGTGTTTGTGAATCAAGATTCAGAAAAATAGTCTGTTACATCAAAATAATGAAATCAAACAGTAGATGAATATTTTTTTAACCACAAATCCCATTACAAAAATCAATTATCATGGAAAATGAATATGCTTTTCTGTCAAATTGGAGATAAAGGTTTTAAGATTATCATTGCCGAAAACTTATTATTTGCGTAATAATAACTAAAATCATATAGTTTTGACGACGATGTGCTTTGTATTTCAAAATTCAATATTCCTAGGTTAAAACTCGCCTGAGACCACAGGCCGGGTGGGTAGTTCAGGCAGAACGACAGATCCCAGTTGTCCTGTGACGGGAGCGTTGTTCTCTGAGCCAGGTGGTCGACTACGTGCACGCACCCCTCCATTGAGTACGCTTCGATTGGTGACATCAGCATTAGTTGGAGCTACACATAAACATAGGTAAGAATGTTTTACAATATTAATTTTTATGATCTAATATGCACCATTTTGTAAGAAAGATTATTCAATTTTTCATCATAAAACATTAGAAATGTTTTACCACCCTAAAGAAAATAAAAGTTGTAAGTAGTTGGGGAACAAGCATTGCGCGATGAAACAAAGTAATAGTTATTTAACCCTCAAACTGATGACCGTCGTAAATTACGACGGTCAACACCACTTGTGAAGTGATAGCGTCGTAATTTACGACGGTCATTTTTAGAACGCTGTAGCGCCGTACCATTTGAACTAACATCAAAATAAATTATATTAATTGATTCCCCGTTTATTTCTGCATATAAATATATCAACTTTTATATTCATATCATGATTTTTTATTGTAAAATTTACTGGCTAAAATATCCAAGCGCTGTAATACGCCGGTGCCGCTAGCGACGACTCGTAGCAACTACGTCTGTCTTTGTTTGTTGGTGAAAGTTGTAACCAAACATGGCTGATCCTTGTTGTTCGGATGATATTCGAAATCTATTAGACGATGATAGTTTATTAGATGATATTTCAGAACCAGACAGTGACATTTCTGCACTAGATATACCCGACGACGTTTCGATTGAAGATATTTCATCAGGAAGTGATGATGACTGTGAGCCAACTTTATCGGACTTTGAAGATAGGCCCAATTCACCTGAAAGTGATGGTAGTGTTAGTGATTCTGATGTTCCCCTTATACAGAGAATTCCATCAAATGTTTGGGTCCGTGTCTTCCCCCCAGAAACAGAGTTCAACGCTGAAGATAAATTTCTTGTGAGGAGACCAGGTATTCAGAACTGCCCTCCCAGAAACTCTAGCCCTGTTGAATACTTTTACCTTTTCTTTACAGAGTACATTTGGAATTTATTGGTGAGGGAAACAAATGTATTTGCTAGTAATGAAATTAAAAAAAAACGAGATTCAGGAAACATGAGAAGAACTTCTAGGCTGACAAAGTGGAAGGATGTCACGGTAAATGAAATGAAGAAGTTTGTTGCTATTATGTTGAATATGGGTATTATTAGGGAAAAAATATTGTTGATTACTGGAGTAGAAAAGCCACTAGGTACATTCCGTGGTTTTCTAAAGTAATGTCTTGTAACAGATTTCAATTGATATCTTCAATGTTTCACCTCAGTTCATCCCTAGCATTACCTCGCAACCACCCAGACTATGACCCTTGGCATAAGATCAGAGTATTTTATGATTTTATAAATAACAAACTAAAGAACTTTTTTGTACCCTACCAAAATTTATCAATTGATGAATCACTTATAGGAATGAAAAACCGTTGCCCCTTTATAACTTACATGCCAAACAAAAAACATGCTAGGTATGGGATCAAAAAGTTTCAACTCTGCGATAGTAAAACCAGTTACATAGTGAACGTATCATTGTACAGTGGAAAAGATTTTCTTGCTGGAGGAGATCACCCCTTCACTGAGAAAGTTGTCCTAAATGAGCTAGAAAAATGTCAGTTATTGAACAAATGGTACCATGTTTTTACAGACAATTTTTACACTAAATTACCACTGGCCCGTAATCTATTTAAGAAAAAAACTTTTATCTCTGGTACCGTAAATAAAAGAACCAAGGGTCTTTCAAAAGATGTAGTCAATGCCAAGCTAGGGGTGCAGGAAAGTATATACTACAGACAAGGCAACACTCTCTTGGTAGGCTACAAGCAAAAGAAAACCCGAAAACCTGTTTACCTATTGACCACAGGTTGTCATGCCGAAGATAAACAAACAATCAGCAGAAGTGGACTTCGTGCAATGAAACCTGTTGTGATAAACAAATACAACTTGCAAATGGGTGGTGTAGATTGTAGTGACAAAAGCATATACCATCTTTCTTGCACTAGGCCTACAAAAAAATACTGGAAGAAGATTTTCTTTAATTTTTTGGACATTGCCGTGTTTGATGCTTGGGTGTTGTACTCAAACAACACAGACAATCCAATGAAGAGAGATGATTTTGTGGATAGCATAGTGGATAGTTTGGCAAGTGAAGAAGCTACTGAAGCAGTTGTAATGCCCTACCGAGGGGATGAAAGTGTCCATAAACTCAAACATTTACCTGGTTGCAAGGAAAGGGTATGTGTAATTTGTGCTACTGACCCTGCGATAAAAAGAAAAAGGAGTTTCTACTGGTGCCCTGGCTGTAACTGTGGTATACACCCTACCTGCTACCACAAATTGGACCACTTCTGTAGGCCTACCCACAAAGGAAGGAAAAGGAAGTCTCCAGACAGTGACTCCGACTAGTGTACTTGTCCATTACGTGTGTACATAGTTTTCGTTTTTTTGCCATATCTTTTTTACAATCCATTTTTTAACATATTAGTATTTAAATTTTTTTATTCATAACTAAATTGTGTACATTTATACATTTTAACTTTTAGTGATTTTTTAAATAGTTTTACAAGGGCAGACTAACAAAGTGAAAAATTAATTTTTGAAAAAAACTTTTTTTGTGTTACAAGAGGATTATTCCCAATCCAACACAAGGTATCTATGGCATGTTTGCTATTTTCTTATTCTGCATGTTTATCTGAATAAAATGATATATAATACATTGTACTTGGTTTACTTTGTACATTTTTCATGGTTTTTAGAAAAGTTCCATACACGAAGCATGGAAATGGCTTATCACTGAGGGATTTTTAATCATCAGTTCTAGGGTTAAAATAAATGGTATTAGGTAACTGACATAAACTGAAAAATAGGTAAATACCCCCATCGCAGCAGACCTGCGTTCTCAGTGAATTTCCAAATCAATAATATAATAATAACATTATAGATCAAGTTTTATCAATATCTGTCGATAAATATATGAGTTGGTTATTTGCCTAATCTCCATAAGATTAACATGAGAAAAGAGTATGCAGGTTAGTTGCTGTGAGGAACACTGAAAATAGGTATTTCTAGCATTAACAATTTTTATTTTGACCATTTACACCAAGTTTTATCAACATCTGTCCATAAATAAAGGAGGTAACCTATACCCTATAAAATGGGAAAAGAGTATGCAGGTTAGCTGCCATGATAAGTACATAAACTATGATTTTTAAGCATAAATGGATGGATACCCACATGAAGCTAAATATCAAGTTTCATCCAAAAATATTGATTGTTAAGTAAAATATTGATTTTTCCTTATGCTCCATAACATTAACATTGGAGCCCCAAAATACAACATACGATGTTTAGATTTTTTAATATCTCGGTAACCGTTGGAGATACAGAAAAACTTTAAGGAACTAAATTGTGTAGTTTTTTAAGCTGATTCTAATTTGGTGAAAGAAAATATTGAAACATTTTTGAAATTACATATGAAAAATAAAAAACCCAATTTTTTAATACAAACCCCTCCCCTAAACTACCCGTTATGATTGACCGATATGACTGGTTTATCGTGTTCACAGACACATATATATACATATACGTATATATACAGGGTGTTCATTGAAGTCGGGGACAAACTTCAAGGGGTGATAGTACTCATCAAAATAAACAAAAAAGTTCCTATAAAAATATGTTGAAAGATCCTTCTGTTAGCCACTAGTTGCCATTTTGTATTTTATACAAAAACATTACATATCAATAACTATTTAAGATACAGAAACCAAACTTTGCACAAATATTTATTAGCCAAAGAGGAAAATATTCTCAAAGTATCATTTAGTTTCCTGTTATGTTTTCAAAATAGCGGCGGTTAAAAATCTTTTAATTTAAATGACAAAATAACCATCAACTTTATAAAATTTTTACAAGAAATAAAAAAGATTGCAATTTTAATTTCAAATCAAATGGTACTTTGGTGAACGAAATCCGTCCAAGGATAAGCGAGAAAATACACTTTTAAAGTTAGCTTATAGAGCCCATGCGCTAATACGGCGCGGGCGTGGTGAAAAAGCAGCTGGCACAACAATTAATTCTTCGCGACTGCCACCCCGGCGTGTGGGCCCTGAAATCACCTGTAGGACATAAAGGAAATACATACATACATTTTGATGTCCAGACATGTTTTCATATTTTGCCCCCTTATCCATAAATTGTGTTTCTTTTCTGAAAATCAACTTTTTCTTGCTCATTTGGCTACTGTGCTACATTATTTTAGTAGATAATGGATTGAAATTTCACTTGCACATACACCACTCCACAAATATTAACTAACACATTAATAAAAGTTTGTATTTAATTCCATGTGGGTAAAAGGTTAGATCATTATAATGTCTAAAGTTAATGTTTTCAGTTATCTATACATCTGTTCTAATGTTTCTAATTTTCGTCTTAGAATTTGCTAACACAACCCTAGAGCTATTACATATCCATGTCAAAACTTAATATTTAACGAAAAAAAGTTATAATATCAGTCTTTTTCTAGTAACAGGGTTTTAATAGCATGTGTTTTAGTATGAATTTTAAAAACGATGCCAATGTTAAAAGTTTTACTAACAACCTGTTTACAGTTAGGCTATCCCCAAAAAAAGTGCCTGATATGGAGTAAGTCCCGAGAACGTAATCCGAAATTAGGCCTAGCCTGTTTTAATATGACAATCTGTTCCAGGTTAGATTCCTAAAGACTAGACGTTTTTTTAGTGTGTACCTAACCCCGCATCTTAGGGGAGAGCCACATTACAGGCTGGCCACCTGTGTGCATAAAGCATTTCTTCCGCCTCTCACTAAAAAAAACACAAGCGATTATGCCCGTTATTCATTCCGTTAACCGTGTTTTCAGTTATCCGTGCCCCCTCTCCCACTGATAATCGGATAATCGAGGTTCTACTGTATGTATATATATATTTGCACAAGAATCTCAAACGAATTTCTTTACATTTTGGAAATAACTAATTTCCGAGTAGAAAATAGTTTCTAGATAGGTCTAATGCCCAGGGAAATTCCAATTTTCTTGTAACATTAAGTTTAAAAATCTAAAAAAATTACATTAGGCTTATAGAAAACCAAATGTAAACAATACACATCAAAACATCTGTTTATAACCGTTTGACAGTTGTTGATTGAAGATGGTGGTGTACAAATGTATGTAATAAATGAAAAATTATCAAATTAGTAAATAATTTGTAAAAAATATTGGTGAAATAACTGTGCGAAATAAAAGCAAAGAAAAGTATTTACAAAATCTGAACTTTTTTGATAGAAAACTTATTCATTATATCGCTTGAAGCCAATGTAACAAACCAATTGATGTAAATTAAATTTCTCTTTTGCTTTTCAATCCTCATTCTGTTTCTAACAAAATCAGTTGATCAGGGGCTAATAATAACTGTGTGGATAAATAAACGGTATATGATCAGCTCTAACAATTATTGAGGTTGACTAAAACACCGTAAACGACAGCCATGCTTAGCAGATGGCTCCGTGCTCTGCTTTTACTTCACACAGTTATTACATCCTTCAGTACTTACAAATTGTTTGCTAATTTGATAATGTTTCATCTATTACAGACATAAAATAAATATTTATGCAAAACCTCTATTCACATATTGTTCACCACAATCTTCAATCAACAATTGTCAAACGGTTATAAACAGATGTTTTGATTTGTAATTTTTACATTTGATTCTCCGTAAGTCTAACGTTAATTTTATAGATTTTAAACTTAATGTAACTTAAACCAGAATTTTCCTGGACATTAGACCTATCTAGAACCTATTTTCTACTCGGAAATTAGTTATTTCCAAAGTTCCAAGAAATTTGTTAGAGTCGTTTTAAAAATCCTTGTGCAAATATATATACTGACCTTGCTTGTATTATAGTATTGATGATATGATTTGTTCATGAGAAAATTGAATAACTTTACTGTAATAGGCTATTAAAATAAATACATTGATATGGTAATAAAGTTATCAATCAAGAGTAAATGTTATTTTACATGCTCAAAAATACCTGAGTATAACAATTATAAACTTGAGAATAAAAATTACATATTTAATATATTTTGTTTTAGTTTTAATATCATTTATATATTGTTTAAATAAGTTAAATATTGGATAAACTAATTGTTACACTTGTACAGATGGTGCCATTAGTCTGTGCTCTTGGCTGTTATAGCTTTTAACTTTATAATTTTTAAAGATTATAAATATTTATTTTTTAAGTCAGGTGACTTAATTAGACGCTGTAGACCTATTTGGTCATTCCTCTATTATCCAAATATCTAACATGTGGGTATAAAAAATGGGTCTGGACTGAATAAGGCTTTAAAGCCTTTGACACCAATTCATCTACCCTTTCATTACCTATCATTGAGCTGCTTATATCTCTATAGCAAGGACATTTGACCGCCATCGTCAGCCAAGGTTTGGAATGTAGACCCTTGAATATAATAGGTGGCCATATTTCATTCATAGCTTAGAATATTATTATGCTTACATATCTGAAAACAATTGACACTACTGACAGGAAAATAATTAGGCTTAATGAAGAATAATGTATAATTTTCTATGAACTCACCAAGAGGCGTGACATGGCGAGGAGGAGGAGGGGGGCATGATGTCATATCTATCTTGAGACCATCCAGTAGTACTATCAGATCACCAACTTTCATTGGCGTCTGGTCATGTTTAGCTTCCGTCATAAGGTCTAAAGTAACCTGTGTAAGTACATGAAATTAAGACCTAAATAATATCTAAACTAATCCTCTTGATAATAGTTTTATTCTCAAGATAACTAATCTGGATCAAACACGTTAATTAAGACTCTCTAGAAAAATTATTCATTTAATATTTCATTGCATCCTGAACTGTCATTTATGAATTATCTAGGCTACTGACCTTTTCCATCCAAAGAGTTCTGTTCAACTTATATGACTATGTACATTTAAAAGTCGAAACTTCATCAACAGGTCTATTAATTATATGTAAAATTTTTTGTTATAAAGACACGTCAAAACTATTAAAACCACTAAAAATATTAAGTTCACTTTGAGACACCTAAATTTAAACACTAAGTATGATAAGTTCATGTGCCTTCCAGCGAAACTTTTGTCTATTACTGGACTGGGAGATATAGGGGGTATTTCGCCGGCCTTTGATATTCTACCTGTTCCTCATTTTCATTTTGATGTAATATATAAGTAATTTTTACTGAGACCAAATGAAAATTATTTTAAATTTTGTATCTCGGTTTTCAGTACGAACTAGGCATGGTACGTACGGTGAGGATGAATATCATCCGATATGGTGATAGTGATTTTTTTCTGATCTTTGGATTTGGATAATTTTCAAACTTGTATAATCGATGCTTGAAAAAAGAGCAGATTTATGCATCTGTTAACCCTTAAAGCGCTACTGAAAATCACACTCCCTGCTCATTTAGGTTGAAAAAATCAAAATTATATTTTCCCAATGTTCTTTTTGGATTTAGGTAGCTTGAATAAAGTAGAAAACAGAAATATGCTTCATTTTTATTTATTGAACATTTCAACACTATTTTTCAGGTATCTAAAAAAGTTATTTTTGCCAAAAATTCTGAGCGCTTGAAATAAAACTTGTAGGCTTACATAAATGAAAAATTACCGATTCTAAACATGAAAACAGTGAGAAGAAACATGTCAATAAAGTAAAAAGATATTATGTACATTACCACTAAACAGAGTTTTGCGTCGTATGATAAGCCTCAAAACAGTCATAAGTCCATTCACGAACTCATCAAATGTCCGGATCGTCTGGATGAGCCATGTTTCACTTTTTATTTTATTATTTAGATTCACAAACATTCACACTACATTATCTGTTTACTTCTAAAACACAACACAAATAATCACACGTCAATGGATGTCAACAAACAACGATTGGAACAGTGAATACAGCTGGTCGTAGTGGCACGTTAATTTTCTCGTCAAAAGCAGTACGGGAGCGCTAGAATACAGGCCAAAGTTGCATAACATCTAATCTCAGTCACTAGAAATTCCATCAAAGCCGTCATATTGGTTTTGTGAGTTCATATAGGTTAAAGCAACATTACCATGCACTCTATTGGTTGTTTCGCGAACTACAGCGCAGTAAATGTGACGAAATGGCTGAAAGTGAAAAAACTCGGTTTCCGCGCCGTGGGATCCTACTGTGCCGCAAGAAAACTCGTCAGCCGCCCGGTAAGGGTTAAGAATGAACTTAAGAATGAATTTTTTTATTCAGTATAGGATACATTAACCCTTCAATGCGGTTTGACATACACCGTACGTGAGCCAAAAGCCGTCTGCAGTGCGGTGTGCTGTATAAGTCACACGCTAGTGTCGACCCATGTGCTGCCTCCCTCGGAATGTATCAAACTATTTCGACTCTTTAGCACTTTCACAGTATGGACGTTGTGGACAGTACAATGAGTAATTTCAGATGTTTTGATGTATTTACAACCAACACAATGGAGACAGAGATAGTTTGAAGTGAAGCATCAAATCACCTGTTTAGGGTCTGTTTAGTAATAAAAATGTCCCACATTGAAGGGTTATCACATACCATCTAAAGAACAAAAACGGCTTATTTTCGCATAGAAAATTTATTAAAGTATAAAATTTGTTCTAAACTATTCATCCTTATTCTATTCTGAACAAATAAGATTTATATACCCTTAGCACCCTATAAAAAAACGTAGACACAAATATAAAATACCCCCGTCGCAGCAGACCGGCGTACTCAGCCAATTTCCAAATCAATAACATAATAATAATATATGACAAGTTTTATCATTATCTGTCAATAATTATGAGAGTTATTTAACTATTCTCATAAGATTAACATGGAAAAGTGTATGCAGGTTTGCTGCTGTGAGGAATGCTGAAAGTACGTGTTTCTAGCGTAAACAATTTATATTTTGACCATTCATACCAAGTTTTATCAACATATGCCCTCAAATAAAGGAGATTGCCTAATCTCTGTATGATTAACATGGGAAAAGAGTATGCAGGTTAGCTGCCATGATAAACACGTAAACTATGATTTTTATGCATAATAGGTTGGATCTAAACCACATGTAGCTAAATATCAAGTTTCATCCAAAAATATTGGTTAATAAGTGAGATATTAATTTTGCCTTATCCTCCATAAGTTCAACATTAGATCCCCAAAATACAACGTACTGTGTTTGAATGATTTAATATCTCGGTAACCATTGGAGATAGAGAAAAACTAAAAGGAACTAAATTGTGTAGTTTTTTAAGCTGATTCTAATGGTGAGAGATAAAAGTTGAAATTTTTAAAAATGACATGGGAAAACGCAATAAACGAATTTTTTGGGTATAAAACCCCCCCAAACTACCCATTCTGATTGGCCGATATCTCTGGTTTACGAACTCGTCTGAGAAAATGTAGGAATACACGTCTCTACCAAATTTGGTCTCGATCGGACCATTTTAACGAGAGTTATCGTGTTCACAGACACACACATATATATATATATATATATATATATATATATATATATATATATATATATATATATATATATGTGTGTGTGTGTGTGTGTCTGTGAACTAAATAGAAACTAAGTAACTATATGTATATACAGGGTGTCATTAAAGTCGGGGACAAACTTCGAGGGGTTATAGTACTCATCAAAATAAACAAAAAATTTCTAATAAACATATGTCGAAAAATCCTTCGTTTAGCCGCTAGCCGCCATTTTGTATTTTATACAAAAATTGTTATATATAAATAATTATTTAAGATACAGAAACAAAACTTCACACACATATTTAATGGCTAAAGAAAAAAATATTCTCAAATTATCTATTTATATAATTATCTATAATTATATAATTGCTTTTATATTTTCAAAATGACGGCGGTTAAAACTATTTTAATTTAAATAACAAAAAAACATTAACTTTAAGTACCGCCGCCATTTCAAAAATATAAAAGCAAACTTAATGATAGTTTGAGAATATTTTTCTATTTGGCCAATAAATATGTGTGCAAAGTTTGGTTTCTGTCTCTTAAATAGTTCTTTATATATAAAGTATTTTGTATAAAATACAAAATGGCGGCTAGAGGCTAAACGAAGGATTTTTCGACATATGTTTATAGGAAATTTTTTGTTTATTACAATTTGGATTTTCCAAATTAATAATATAATAATAAATAATAATATTTATAAATATCTGTCGATAAATCTTTTATTGTTTATTTGTTGAGTTATTTGCCTATTCTCCTTAAGAATGACATAGGAAAGAGTATGTTGGTTTGCTGCTGTGAGGAATGCTGTGAGTAGGCATTTTTACAATAAACTATTTTTATTTTGACCATGTACCAAATTAAACAATATATGTCCATAAATATATGAGTTTGCCTATTCTCTATAAGATTAACATGGGAAAGAGCATACAGGTTTGCTGCTGTGAGGAACACTGTAAGTAGGCATTTCCAGCGTTGACAGTTTTCATTTTGACCATGTATATACCAAGTTTAATCAACATCTGTCCATAAATAAATGAGTTTGCCTTTTCTCCATAAGATTGACATGGGAAAAGAGTATGCAGGTTAGCTGCTGTGAGGAACGCTGTGAGTAGGCATTTTTACAATAAACTATTTTATTTTTAACGACGTACCAAATTAAACAATATATGTCCATAAATATATGAGTTTGCCAATTCTCTCTAAGATTAACATGGGAAGGAGCATAAAGGTTTGCTGCTATGAGGAACTTTGAAATTTAATTTCAAGCATAAACAATATTTATTTCAACCATGCATACCAAGTTCTATTAACATCTGTCCATAAATAAATGAGTTTGCCCATTCTCAGTAAGATAAACATGGGATAGTGTATTCAGGTTTGCTGCTGTGAGGGACACATCAACTATGATTTTTAAGAATATGCATGCTGGATGATTTCGGTTTGATGAGAGACGGTACGCACTACTGAGTATCACATGTTA
This sequence comes from Nephotettix cincticeps, assembly GCA_023375725.1. Lineage (NCBI taxonomy): Eukaryota > Metazoa > Arthropoda > Insecta > Hemiptera > Cicadellidae > Nephotettix > Nephotettix cincticeps. Next base: position 50,280,837 of record CM041786.1, on the reverse strand, counting down.
ACTACCAGATACGGAAACCCTACACAATATCCTTTAAATTTTATTAGTTCTTAGAGATATTATGAGAGTAAGAAATTACGTAATTAATTATGAAATTTTCATATTATTTTAACCAACCACAAACGTAAAACCAAAAGTAAAACCCTTGTACAAAATGAATGAATAAGAAAGTATGTACATTAGTAAACGAAATTAACTCCTGAATCCCACCAGTTAGTTGAACATGAAACAAAGCGTGGTGGTTTTTAAACATAAGTACGTTTTGATTCCAAATTCAGAGGAATGAGCCGGTGGATGATTGGTCTCTTGTCTTTTAGTTGTCATTGAAACTGCAGATCGGCTAGATAGCAAGCAATTCTGAGCTTTAGATTGGGCGCAATACGGTTTCTTTTCACATATAACCCTGCTTTTTAACTCACTTTTGCTATACAGCAAGCGATTCTGAGCCTTAAATAGTGTGCAATACGGTCTGTTTTCACATACAACTCAGCTTCTCAAATTGCTTTTAACTGAATAAGTTCATAGTATGGGATTATTTTTGGGCTTCTAGGGAGAAACCCAATTGAGCTACACAAAACTGATGATCCATAAACCTTCTCCATGAATTTTTACGTATTTTTATTTCTTTTTTTTTATTTTATGCAATATTTTATTTCAAAATTTTCAAATATGTAATTTTTTTACTATGGCATTTATTAACAGATGACATATATTTGGACACGAAATAAAAAATAGGTACATTAACCTCCAAATCTGTAAAGTATTGAACTTGGCAATTAAATTGTTTATTTTGTACAGTATTTATTTAGGCCTACTTTAACAAATTGACAATTACACATACGGCCAGCTCAGCTCAAGTCAGCTGAGATTGTATCAAGAATCAAGAAGTTTATTTTCCATTAGATACAATATTTTGTACATTGGAAATAGTCCAGATATAACATTATGTAGAAAAAATACATTTGTCAGATTAAACAAGAAGAACAAGTATCAATAATAATGAAAAGTTTTAATAAAAAATTATGAAATTATACTTGTTGGTCATGGAAGTGGATTTAGGAGGACAAAATACAGAAGAAAATGAAACCGAATAAAAACAGAAATTACACAATGCGAGAGATAGATTTAGTTTGTTGTAAGCTCCTGGTTATTACATTTTTATTTCTGAGAGGTTTAGTGCAAGAAAATCAGTTAAGGAGGGGAAAGGATGAGCAACTAACCATTTCTGAATAACAGTTTTAAAATTAGTAAAAGACATTGCATGAAAGTTTATGGGTAATTTGTTTAGGCATTTCATACCTAATGCCCTATAACTGTTTTTTGTTTTATTCAATCTGGTATAGGGAATATCCAGTTTGTACTTATATCTAGTATTCATGCTGTGTATGTCAGCTCTCACTGTGTATGAGTGGAGATTCTTAAAACTTAATAACATTATATTAAAAATATATAGATTAACAACAGTCATTATGTTAAAAGTGATAAAAAAAGGTTTACAGTGTTCAGTTTGGTCAGCATTTGACATTATTCTTAGCACTTTTTTTGGATGACTAGAATTCTATTAATGTGTGCACTGTTTCCCCAGAAAATGATTCCATAGTTTATGTACAACTGTGCAGCACATAATAACATTATTACTATTACTATAACAAACAGCTGATCAAAATGTCCAAATGACCTGTTTTATGAAAGAGAATATATTGAAAACTATTTTAATACATTGAAATACAAATTTACAGAAAAAAGGCATATGGAATTAAGAAGGAAAACACTATCTATACTCTGGATTCATTTACAACAGTGATTTGCTGTGCTCCTCGAGATACATGGGCATAGAGTTCAGCGTGCCAATATTAATAAAGGTAAATTCTATTAACCTACTATTCTAATTACTAAGAAAAATCTAGCCATAATTTATGATACACGATAGTGGTAGGAAGCTACATTTAGTGCTGTGTATAAGATCCTATGTTTATACTGAAATGCTGACCTCAAGATGTTCGCAGCGGCCATTATAGTGAGCCAGGACATCGTAGAGATTGAGCCGCTTGTCGCCCACCACACCATCCTTCCGGAATGTGCTGTGGTCTAGGAGACGAAAGTGAAGGAACGAATATGGTGTTACCAGTCTGAAAACAACAAACATAAAAAAAATTGGGACAACTATACAGCCCTATATTTTGTAAAAAATACCAGGATTAAAGATGTCCAAGTGCACTGTAGTGCATCATGTGTTTTTAACACTTCCAATATCACACAGGGCAATTTAAGATAAGAGAGATAAGAAACTGATTTCTAATAAAAGATATATAAGAGAGGGTATTAAAATACTTACACTGTGAACTCTTCATTCCACTTTGGCTGGTAAGTGCACTTGACAACTTCTGTTTTGCGAGGAGGTTTGTCGTCGATTGAAAGCTCTACGTATGGGTTCGGCTTCAGAAAACCACCACTGTTGCGAAGATGAGCACACTCAACTGTTCAAACAAATTTTCCAATAAAAGTACAAAAGCGTAATCAAAGGATATCAGTTATATTGATACAAAATAATCTTTTAGAATAGTTTGGGGATAATCTATGATCAAAGAGGTGTCATTTTTTGTATATTTGATGTGTATTAAATTTTATTAATAAACTATAAGCCCGCTATATTGTTTTTTACATGGAAATTCAGTGTACAGAGATTGCAAATTGTTTTTTATCTTGTACATTGAGTTGTGGTATAAGCCAATTATTGCCTTTTGCCTTTCTGTCAATCAAATATAAAATTGTTAAAAAAAAAGTAAAATATATAAATTGTCCAAATGAAAATTTCTGAGAATAATGCTTTAGCTCATTGGTCGCATTGAGACTTATTACAGTGTGCTTTTCTGTTTGCTCCATAAATTGCAACAACATCAATATAAGAGAGTTAATGTGAGCAAAATAAATTTATTTTAACCCTTTGAACGCCAAATTTTTTATTGAAAGTCCTTAGAGCCAAATTACGCAAAAAAATTAAAATTATGTTTTACTTTCGAAAGACATGTTTTTCTTTATGGTGAAGTGGAAATTATGATAAAAAATTATAAGGGTACTCTCACCTTGTTTTGTAGTGTTTTACAACGGATATTGTCACTAAAAAACACCTAAAGCACCACAGAAATCCTTCTACGTTTCACAGGACCAAAAGAAACATCCTGCTTCCTCGGGGAGTAGGTTCTCTTGTTACACGCGCCTCACGCACACGCGCTGAACGCCGAACCACGCAGTGTGGTTTATCCATGCCGTGCGTGAAACGCGTGTAACAAGAGGACCTGCTCCCTGAGGAAGCAGGATATTTCTTTTGGTCCTGCGAAACTTATTTTGGTCTAGAGATAAAGACTAAAAAAGTTATTATTAGGCAATTATTTATAAATGGGTCAATAATTAGGTAAGCCATATTGTATTACTTGACAAAACTACTATATAGTATATTTACATAAACACAATCACTAATATTATAAAAACTAACTTATAAAGATAAAAGTTATTTAGTATAAACACCAAAGACAAAGACTACGTTATAAACAATCATCCAACACAAACATCGTCTGCATCTATTAGTCAGCTGATTTGCGAGTATACTCTCTCTTGGCGCTAGGCAACATCGCAGTAGACAGTGAATAACGGTATGGATAATTAAATAGTAAATGATCGGCTTTGGCTAAAAGATGTTAAACGGCATCGCTCAATTGACTAACGTCGTAGCCGAGTTGTAGCGTGGCGGCCTCAAGAACTATAGGCCGCGAGTTCCATCCCCACCACATAAATGTTTTCATTGGGCAGTAAATTTGTTTTAATTTTGCTAATTAACTTGTAAAAACATGTCTTATTCTAGCTGAGCAAAGCTAGGTCACCAGGTACTGAATACTGATATGGATAACTAAATTTGACTCTAAATGTCACAAAGGGAATACACGAGTATATTAGTTTATGCTGTTGAGTACGTGAGCAAGTTAACTCACTTCTGGCATTCAAAGGGTTAATGCTACAACTGAGTAATAATGTGAAATAGGCTTTAAAGCTAGCACACCATTGGGAGATTTTTTTATGAGCAAAACATTATTATCACCAATTACATTTTCATCCAAAATTAATCTTTTAATTTTTTTAAAGGAATTTAAAAGGTATAAATTGTTATATTATAGCCTATGTTATTTTTAGATTTTAACAGATTTATGATAGGGAAGAAGTTATTAGGTGGCAAGATCTAAGCCTGGGACCATGTTACTTTTTTGTTTTTTTTTTTTTTAGGTGCCTAGAGATAAAAAACAACAGTAGTTAAAAATTTTATGAATATAAATATATTTTAGAAATATATTGGATTATACATTTGGTCGGACGAGTTCGTAATCCAGATATATCAGAACAGGTAGTTTGGGGGGGGTTTTGTACCCCAAAAATGGGTTTTTTTGCATTTGTTCCATGTAATTTTTAAAATTTTCAAATTTTATCTTTCACTATTAGAATCAGCTCAAAAACCTACACAAATTATATTTTTAAAGTTTTTCTCTATCTCCAACAGTTACCGAGATATTAAAAAATCTAAACACAGTACATTGTATTTAGGGGCTTCGATGCTAATCTTATGGAGGATAAGGAATAATAAATATTTCCCTTACTAATCAACAATTTTTTATGAAACTTTGTATTTAGCTTCATGTGGTTGGGATCCATACATTTATGCTAAAAAATCATAGTTCAAGTGTTTCTCACAGCAGCAAACCTGCATACTCTTTCCCATGTTAATCTTATGGAGAATAGGCAAACTCCTTTATGTCCAGATAATGATAAAACTTGGTATATGGTCAGAATAAAAATAGTTTATGGTAAAAATGCCTACTTTTACTGTTCCTCAAAGCAGCAAATCTGCATACTCTTTCCTAAGTTAATGTTAAGGAGAATAGGCAAATACTCTAATTTATCAACAGGTATTGATTGTTTAATCTTGTCACATACTTGTACTATTATTATCATATTATATATTATAAAAAAATCTTGAAGTTGACCTAATTCTATAAATGAATTTATCTCCATTTTCAAGCTAGGCTTTGCAGACATAATAAGATTAGTCATCTGCATACTGCATTTAGTATAAGTTGATTTTTTATATCCTTAAGTTTACTTAGACATTTTGGCATATCCCTAATGTAGCAAATAAATAATAAAGGTCCAAGTATTGACCCTTGTGGTACCCTGTGCCTGATAGGTTGTGAATTTGATTGATATTTTATAACTTGATTTCCTTCTGTTTTAGATATTTCTACATAATTTATTGACTTCAATTTTTAAGGTAACTTTCAAACCAATTTAGATGTGAGTTTTATACCTATACTACTAAATTTATCAGTACTTTTGCTATAAGATATGCTGTCCAAAGGCTTTAGGCAGATCCATAAAAATTCGGGTTACTATATTTTTTTAATCCATTGATTCAATTAATGACTTAACAAAAGTGATTAGAGCGGTGTTGACAGATTTTTCTTGTCTGAAACCGTGTTGTACTGGGCAAAAGAGATAATTATCACTCAAAGGTTTTACCAATCATGGCTTTTTCAAATACATGGGTTTTCAAAAATTGTTGATATCGAAATTTAATTTCTGTATTAAAAAATTGTTCTCTGCAAAACTATTAATCATACAGCTAGGATTAAACTCATACACTTACAATGGAGATTCATTGATAAAATATTTATCATGGAAAAATAAGGAAGGTTAAAAGTTGTAAAAGTATCAGTAGTGAAATGTCAGTAGACATTTCACTACTTGGAACACGTTTCATTGCGTGAGTAAAAGGCCTCTGACCACAACACACAACTGAAGAAATTACTAAACAATAAAACTAATAGATTGTGGAAATTAGATTGAATCATACTACGGATTTAATTTATTCTTACTTACTTGTAACACTTAGCTGATAAAAGCCAGTATTGTTGGATGATGCTTCTGACATGTTTGCTTTTAAATTATTTGAAGTGATTATCCCAGCATCATATAAGACCTACAATGCATAGTAAATTAATGATTACATAATAATTAGTCCTTCTTCCAAAATTTTTTTTTAACCTTCACCGTGCGGCTAGCGCCTTTAGACGCAGCACAGTAGGCTCACACAGCGTGGCTAACGCCTTTAGGCGTTATCAGTCATTTCGCCACATTTACTTCGCTGTAGTTCGCGAAACAACCAATAGCGTGCATGGTGTTGTTGCTTTAGCCTATATGCACTCACAAAACCAATATGGCAGCTTTGTTGAAATATTTAATGATTGAAATCTGTTGCTAGGCAACTTTGGCAATCATTCGTTCACTCCCGTACTGCGGCTTACGCCTATAGACACGAGCATAGTCTTAAAATCTTCAATAATTAAAAATTAAGCAAATTTCTGATTTCTACTTTACTCAAGCTACCTAAATCCAAAAAGGACATTGGGAAAATAATATTTTGATTTTTTTACAATAAATGAGCAGGGACTGTGATTTTCAGTAGCGCTTTAAGGGTTAATGAAAACTATTTGATTATGCAAGTCCCAAAACCCAAAACATAACCACCCTCCCAGCTTCCCCTACCATGTCGCACATTACCTTTCTACTAGGTCTGCCTACCATTATTGTCGTTCAAGCTATTTAAGTAGGTATATCTACAATTAAACGATTTTAATAAGCTGAGGAAACAAATATTTACAGCTGTGTGGTTCCATATGGAACTCTAAGGGCCGGTTGACGAGATCGAGGTTTCGTAGTCCGGGGTTATCGTTGGTCTCGGCCAAATTTAACCCCGGACTAAAAATCGGCTTGACGAGACAGAGATTAAAATGCATTTGGTCGAGAGCAAGCTTAGCCGAGACCAACGCTAGTCCTGGGTTAACAGCGGGGAATGGCAGGTAATTTTCGCTGGGAAGGTTGGCAAAGGCCACATCCGCTATATCTTCCTGGCTACTCTTTTCTTTCGTGATATGTCCCAAAACCAATGCAGGGTAGGGTTTTTAATAAATAAAAGCGTAAACCCACACACATGTGTAATATAATATTAATGTAATTTATTTATAGACAAACAAAAATTATATTATAAAACTAGCTGACCCGGCGAACTTCGAAACGCCTCACAGTAAACACATGTTAACTTCAAGATTGGCCATGTTCTGAAGTCGAATAGCAATACGGCTTCACTGTGAAAGGTTATATATTCTGGGACGCTGCATAGTGAATAACAATACTGAAACGATAAAACATATTAAAATTGTTATGAAGTGATAATATCGTCAGTCTGTTCTGAGATCCAGTTTAGTGAACACCTGTTCTGATTGTTGTTGTGAATATTTATTTTGAGTATTAAAATGTTGTTTTAAAAATGAACAAGTCTATTACAAGTGGCGACGAAGATGGGATTATATATCCTGTGACAAAATCACAGTGGGCAACACCCATCGTCACAGTTCCTAAACCTGACAACAAAGTTAGAATCTGTGGGGATTTCAAGGTTACAATAAATCCTAATCTGAGAACGGATCATTATCCGTTACCAACTCCTGATGACATTTTCTGCCAAATTGCAGGTGCTAAGTTATTCACGAAACTTGACCTGTCTGCAGCATATAATCAGCTCAAAGTAAATGAATCATCGCAGGAGTTATTAACAATAACTACTCACAAGGGGCTTTTTAGGTTTGCCCGATTACCGTTCGGTATTACTAGTGCAGGAGCACTATTCCAATCAACGATGGACAAAGTTTTGTCTGGTTTGCAAAATACATTTTGCTACCTTGATGACATTCTTATTGTAGCGAGGAAACCCGGAGAGATGAAACAACTGGTAGAAGCCGTATTGCAACGGTTGTTAGACCACGGAATTAAGGTTAATGATTCCAAAAGTGAATTTTTCAAAGAGTCTTTGATTTTTTTAGGTCATCGACTCGATAGCAAAGGTATTCATCAGAGCGAGGCTTTAACCGAAGCTATTATCAAGGCTCCCTGTCCTGAAAATGTTACCCAATTGCGCTCATATTTAGGACTTCTCAATTACTATGGTAAATTTTTGCCTAATTTGTCTACAATCTTGCACCCATTATATAGGCTACTCAATAAAGATGTCAAATGGGCATGGTGTAATGAGTGTAAAAAGGCTTTCCAAACTAGCAAAGAACTGCTCTTGAAGGACAATGTCTTGATGCCGTTCGATCCTAATCTAAAAATCATCGTTACATGTGACAGTTCAAATTATGGGATCGGTAGCTTGATTGCCCATGTGATGTCTGATGGTTCTGAGAGACCCATTGCGTTTGCAAGCCGAACCCTATCGAAATGTGAAATAAAGTACAGCCAAGTCAAGAAGGAGGCTTTAGCTCTTGTCTATGCAGTACGCAAGTTCCACAATTTTCTGTACGGCCGCAAATTCACACTGGTGACTGATCACCGACCACTGATATTTTTATTAGGCCCTACAAAAGGAATTCCCAGCTTAGCAGCAGCGCACATCCAGCGTTGGGCTTTAACGTTGGCAGCTTATCAATATGACATTAAGTATCGCAAGGGTTCAGACATACCAAATGCAGATGCACTTTCGAGACTTCCGTGTCAACTGGCAGCAGATGAGGGGGAAATATCTTTCTTTGTATCATCTTTTAAACTTCCTGTTACTTATAAGGAAATTGCTACAGCCACCAAATATGACCCTACATTGTCAAAAGTTTTAGATTTTACCTCCAATGGCTGGCCTAACCAGACAACTAATGAAGAAATAAAACCCTTCATAGAAAAAAAACTACAACTTTCAGTTGAGCAAAACTGCCTTCTTTGGGGGAACAGGGTAGTCATACCACCAACTCATCACAAGGAAATATTATCAATATTACATTCAGAACATCCTGGAGAGTCTAGGATGAAATCTTTAGCAAGGAGTTATGTTTGGTGGCCTCGCATGGATAAAGAAATCGAAGTAATGGTTAAAGAATGCTCGATATGTCAGAAAACTTGAAAATCTATACCGCTTGCGCCCTTACAACCTTGGTCTTGGCCGAAACACAACTGGCAAAGACTGCATTTAGACTTTGCTTATTTTGAAGGGAAGGAATTCCTTATTCTTGTAGACAGCCACTCCAAGTGGATTGAAATTTTCTATATGTCATCAACAACCTCAGGTAAGACAATTGAGAAACTGCGACACTGCTTTGCTGCATACGGCCTACCAACTACCATTGTCACTGACGGTGGACCACAATTTACTTCGCAAGAGTTTAAAGACTTCTTAACAGCGAATGGTGTTAATCATGTCCTGACACCTCCATACCACCCAGCTTCAAACGGCCTAGCTGAACGAGCTGTTCAGACAGTCAAAGACACGTTTTTGAGGCAGATGTTGCATGATGACAAGAACAAAATAAGTAGATCTCTACAACATCGTATTGATTCCTTTCTGTTTTTCTACAGAAATACTCCGCACTCTGTGACAGGGATTGCTCCTGCCGAGACTTTTCTGAAGTTCAAGCCAAAAACACATCTCAGTTTACTCAAACCTCACCTCGCTGAGCAGATGCGTGCAAAACAAGAGAACATTGTAAACACTGCTAATAAACACAGAGGAAAACCAAGAACTTTTGCACTTAATGAGCGAGTCTTAGTGAAAACAGTCCGGCAAGAGAAATTAAAATGGCAAGAAGGAATAATTACGAAGGTAATCAGTCCAGTGACATATCTGGTCACAGTTGACGGAAGAACCCGATTTGTACATGCCGATCATATACGTGAATGTTTTTCTCAACCTGAAGAGGAGGATGCAGTAATCCTATTCCCGAGAGAAATTTTCAAGAAAACCCCTGTTAAGACATCCTTTAGGACGATGACAGCTAAAACCCCGGACAAATCAGAAACACCAGAAGCGGTGATTGCCCCAGATGTTGATACTGATATTCCATCACCTGGGAACATCAAGATCTCTGAAAATGTCGGCCTCCGAAGATCTCAAAGACCTCAGAAACCGCCAGAGCGAATCAACCTTTAAATTAAGGCCTAAGTGTCCTCCCATATTTTGTGTTGTTTTATAAACATTTTTTTTATTTTTTTTTATTTTGAAGAATCTTATTTGGTTGGGAGGAATTGTTAAGAAGTGATAATATCGTCAGTCTGTTCTGAGATCCAGTTTAGTGAAAACCTGTTCTGATGGTTGTTGTGAATATTTATTTTGAGTATTAAAACGTTGTTTTAAAAATGAACAAGTCTATTACAAATATCATTCCCGTGAAACAAATAAATCTGAGTGGATTAATTCACAATTTTAAAATCCAATCCAAACCCAAACGAAACCTAACTGTAATACGGCTTTTATAGGAAAGATATACAACAGCTGATTATTATAATAAACGTAATAATATAAACATTGTAATTAATTATCATATAAACACGTGACTTTAATCAGACAGAAAATAAAAATATAAATACATAATCCCCCAAAACCGTAAACTATTAACGTGGTGAATAAAGCTGTTCATTTTTTACAGTACACATTTACTTCATAGTTTAACATTAATGAATGATTCAGATGGCATTGGATAGTAAAGCATACGGTATTGCTAATGGAAAGTAAACCAATCAGCTGTAGCTAAGAAATAAAATGTTTTCATTGTAGACAATTTGTAAACAAACTTACTCTCCATAAGGTTAACATTAGAAATTTAAAACGCCATAAAATGGAAACTTATGGGGTTTTCGAAAATATTTTTTCACTAAAACCTTCCCGGACACATATAGAGCAACTTCCTAAAATTTCATGGCGATCGGATGAGTAGTTTGGCAACGCATAAAGGACATACATACATACATACATACATACAGACAGACATACATTCAATTTTATATATAGAGATAAGTAATCATATATGTATGCTTTTTCTTTGACTAAATTTTTGACATGGATATGTCTTAGCTCTGTGGGGGGGGCGTTAGTGATTTTTAAGATGAAAAATATGTAACATGTTTCCATAGAAACTACCAGGGCAGTTATTGAATTCATTGGATGTTTAGTATAAAATAAACGGTATCAGTGGACTGACACACACTTTCTCCCTTAAGTAAATTTAAAAAAGAAAACCTGTAATAAAACTATCATGTTCTTCAAAGTTTATCTAAATATCATTTAATAATTTATTGTTTCTAAAATAATCATCCCATTTCTGAAAATAAAACAAGAGAGACAAAGTTAGATTAATTGATTGAATTGTATGGGGGAAACCCCCTCCAGGTCATACCAAGCTTTTTGAGTTGATTTTTTGGGTAATTTGACCTAACGCTTCATACCAAGTTTTATGGAAAACGGTTTGAAAATAAAGAAGATATTGATTTTCTTAATATCTTCCATAAGAATAACATTAGGACAACGTAATGCGTTTATCATGGACAGTAAATTTAACTTTTCTCTGGAAGTCGTAGGCAAATAATTCAAAATACTAATTAGTTTAGTTTTTCAAGCTGATTTCAATGGCGCCAGTCAAGTTATACTTTACTTTTATTGTTTTTTTTTCTGAAAATTTAAAAATTTGATTTTTTTACATTTAACAGCCAATAACTTTTAAAACATTCCCTTGAAACATATCCATGATCTAACCTATTTACCCCAGGGAAGTAAATAGAAATATTTAACAGCAGATAGCCTGCCCTTATTGCCATCGTACCATTTCAGATTTAATATTTGTCGTTTTTCTCCCATTTCTTTCTGCACAAACTTACGATGCTTTGGATTCCTGGTATCTGTTTAAGATACCTAAGAAAAGCTCCAAGGTATCTTAAACAGATACCTAAGAAAAGCTCCAACTATGAGTAAAACTATTAATTTACCTTGTTATTTAAAAGTATACTGTACTAGGTAATTATTATTTACATTTACCTATGTTTAGCAATTTTTTAACAATCGGTAATGAAAAAATTGAAAAAATTAAAAAAATATAAAAAAATTAAAAAATTTATGGGTAGTAAAATTGTTCAAAATTTAATGAGGATTCCGAATTTAACATTATTTTTAATTTTTAAAAAACGATAAGCGAGCAAATGAGATAATCCCGACATGATGTCCCGTTAACCCTGGCCCCCCTGGGATTAATTCCGAGTCTAAAACCATTGTTCTTTTTAGCCGAGACCAAGCTCTTTGCGCTAGAACTTGACTCGTCAAGCCGACAGTTTATCTTTTTTAGTCCGGGGTTATCTATAATTGGACCATCAAGCGAACATTTTAAGCCCGGGTTTATCCCTGCCATAATTGCCTCGAGTCTAAAATTTTGCGCTCGGGCGTAGCTAACCCCGATCTCGTCAAGCCGATTTTTTAGCCGGGGCTAAAAAACCAGTTATAACTGGATTTTGCGCTCGGACTTAAGATAACCCCGATCTCGTCAACCGGCCCTAAGTCCTGGTACTGAAAAGTATATTATCAGTTCCTGTTTTCCAGACTTAATGATTTTTGCAGGGTTGATCGTTACAGTAAGGTTTTTAGGCCCCTCGTCTTCAACTTTGAAGATTGCTATGGGTTTCAAATTTCAATGTCTCATGTAATAGGGCCTACCTATGTTAGTTTTAATTGGGCCTAACTTTAACTTACTGAAACTGTGTTTACAAATGGTCATTGAGACTGCAGTCGTCAGTATGTATGGAGATCTATCCAGGGATTTATAAAAAGGACAAATTCTAATTAAAAACATACTAAAGGCTTTTCACTAAATTTTATACGTCAAATGTCTAGTTAGGCTACTTCTAGCTTTTTAAAAAACTCAAAATGACTGACACATTCATAGATTTGATTTTTGGGGGGCATAAGTAGCTGTTATTGTATCACAAGTGGTTTTTATATCTTATTTCAAATCATAAATATTTGCATTTGCAGAGGTGTTAAAATAGTTGGCAATGTGTCACAATAGTGGCTTCAGATCAAACAAATTAGAAATCTGACTGACGTCAGAATGCTAATTCCAGTCTCCAACCCGCCAGATCACTGGGCTATATAAAACTTGGTGATCTAACACCCACGAAAAATTGCTGAATCGACAATCTGACGATGAACCAACTTATGTAATTTGAGCCCTTCAAAATTCTTGGGTTATTCCCGACTGATCCTCTTTGTAACTAGCCTTAGTGTCCATGTAGCTTTTATCTCAATTTCATTTAATTTTTAACCTAAGCAAGGCTTTAAATATTATACTTTGGAATCATTGTTTATCCAATGGCTTAGCACATAGGAAAATATTTTCAGTTTACAGCTTTAACTAGATCTGTGTATCCAGGTATAGTGCACAAAAAATTATAAAGAAATAGAAATTCGCTGAGTGCTCAGGTATGCCGTAGGCTTGTAGTTTTCTCTCATGATGTTGTGAATGTTACAACTCTTAAAATGTACCATACCCTAGTTTAAATATAAGTTTTATCTGATTGGAAAACAGATTCAGCGATGATGATTAAAATGGGTCTCATAATTTCATGAACTAAGTTATGCGTTTTAAGGAATTTTAAACTACAGTATTTTCACCACATAGAAAATGTTTAAACAGCCTAGCAGCATCTGCTTTGGTAAATATATGATTTTCCAGCTCATCAATATGCCTTCTTGTCTTATAACTGGCGCTTGCTGGCACTCTATAGTTAAAATAATGATTTTTGTTAATAATTTCAGCAATGTAAAAATAGCTGTTGTTTGTTTTCTAGGCTTTTTTGCAGATAACACTTAAAGCAATAGGCTTACAAAATTGAAGGTAGTTTCATATTTTATAGACCACATTCAATCATTTTATTGTAGCCTATATTCCAAGAATCCTATTAATGTTATTTTACCAAATAAAACCAACACATGTTGACAATGTGTATTCCGTCATTCTGCACTCTTTTTTTCGGCATTAGTCCAGGGGCTGACTAGATGTGACCGCTCTTGATCTGACAGGAGTCACCGGCCACTGGTTTCAATCCAGCAACCTTTAACTTACTAGGCCAGTCTTACACCTGAGCTACCGTGCTGGAGTTAAGTTAATTACTGATATCACTATATTGTGAATATATGTACATTATCAATAACCAACCTGACGTAACTTCACAGAGCACCTGACGAAGTAAAATACAGAGTAACGTAAGGGTGTGGTCGGTATGAAACGAAGTACCAAATTGAAAATAGAATACAGCCATCAACAACACAGTTAACTTTCACAAGTACAGGGAAATTATCCTACTTTAATCAAATCAATAAAAAGGGAAGCTTAGCAAAATATTAATCACATGACTAATCCTTGTAATCTCCTACCCAGGCCTATTTAACAATTATTACTGTAAATATTTTATTAGAGATCCACAGCTAAGTAAACTGTAGTAAATCAACTTATTCCTTACAAGAGCTGTTAGGAAAACTAATATTTATCTCAAAAGAGAATGATACTGTAAAATATTGAATAATTTACGTAATTTCTGTTTCCAGACACTTGCACAAATCCACTACCATGATAATAAGGTTGCCAAATAATTATGATTAGACTAACCTCACTCACTAATATGTAGCATAATAATATTAGGAGGATATTGAAACACTAAAGTCTTAATAAATTGTTTCTAAATAGTTTTTAAAACTGCCAATGATCAACACAAACGCCATATTGTCAAGACAAGTAAGTCTGCCTGATGGGATAGAACATGGAAATGGGACCACCAGTTTAATAAATTCCCCCATCGCAGCAGACCTGAGTACTCAGAAAATTTCCATAACAATAATATAATAACAATATAAGACAAGTTCCATCAATATCTGTCAATAAATATGAGACTTATTTGCCTATTCTCCATAAGATTAACAAGAGAAGGAGTGTGCAGGTTTGCTGCTGTGAGGAACACTGAAAGCTGGTATTTCTATAAACAATTTTTATTTTGACCTTTTATACCAACTTTCATCAACATCTGTCCATAAATAAAGGAGTTAGCCTATTCCCTATATGATTAAAATGGGAAAAAGTATAAAGTATAAAGAAAAGAGTATGCAAGTTAGCTGCCATGATAAACACTTAACTATGGTTTTAAGCATAAATGGATGGATCTCAACCACATTAAGCTAAATATCAAGTTTCATCCAAAAATATAGATTGATAAGAAAAAATTATTTCTTACCCTCCATAGAAATATTAATTATTTCTTATTCTCCTTAAGATTAACATGGGAGCCCGAAATACAGCGTACTGTGTTTCGATTTTAGCGAATTTCCCATAGGGAAGAAGCTATTACCGTAGGTCTCATGGTAAGACTTAAGCCCGAGACCATGTTATTTTTTCGTCTTTAGGTGCCCAGAGTCCAAAAACAATAGTCGTTAAAATTTATATATATATATATATAAATTTCAAGACCAAATTTGGTAGAGACGTATTCCTACAAATGCTCGGACGAGTTCGTAAACCAGACATATCGGTTGATGGGAACGGGTAGTTTGGGGGGGTTTTGTTCCCCAAAATGGGGTTTTTTACGTTTTTCACATGTAGTTTTAAAAATTTATAATTTTATATTTCACCATTGGAATCAGCTTAAAAAACTACACAATTAAGTTCCTTAAAGTTTTTCTCTATCTCCAACGGTTACCGAGATATTAAAAAATCTAAACACAGTACGTTGTATTGTGGGGCTCCAATGTTAATCTTATGGAGGATAGGGAAAAATTAATATTTCCCATATTAATCAATATTTTTGGATAAAACTTAATATTTACCTTCATGTGGTTGAGATCTATCCATTTATGCTTAAAAGTCATAGTTTATGTGTTTATCATGGCAGCAAACCTGCATACTCTTTTCCCATATTAATCATATAGGGAATAGGCAAACTCCTTTATTTATGGACAGATGTTGATGAAAGTTGGTATAAATGTTGAGATAAAAAATTATTTATAGTAGAAATGCCTAATTTCAGTGTTCCTCGCAGCAGCAAACCTGCACACTCTTTGCTATGTTAATCTTATGGATAATAGGCAAATAATTCTCATGTTTATGGACAGATTTTTTTTAAACTTGTCATATATTATTGATTTGGAAATTCGCTGAGTACGCAGGTCTGCTGCGACGGGGGTATTTATTCATTAAGGAACTTATTTGTGTAGTTTTTCAGCTGATTCTAATGGTGAAATATAAAATTTAAACAAATGTTAGATTGCATATAAAATTTAAACAAATTTTAAATTGCATATAAAAACGCAAAACCCCCAATTTTTAGTCCAAATCCCCCCACACTACCCGTCCCCATTGACCACTATGTCTGGATTACAAAACTCGTCCGAGCAAATATAGGGATACTAAATTTGGTCTCTATCGGACCATTTTTAAGAGAGTTATCATGTTCACAGACACACATACACACAACAGGGAGTCTCTGTTGTATACTGTCGTTTGGCCAAACCCGCCCTCGACCCACACGGACAGTTCCGGGATTAATCGACGCGTCCAGGCACCCCTCGTCTCCCGGTTCCGCCTCTCTTGCCATGATGCCATTGAGGCCTCTCTCACCACTCGTGTTGCCTCCTGGACACCAAGATCGGATTTGGTTTGAAAAACCTGCTTCCTTTCCTGGGCCAGAAGATCCACGGGTATTACCCCCGCAACCATCGACGATGCCGGCTCGGAGACGGTCCGATAAGCTGACGCTATGCTCAGGGCCGCCCTTCTCTGGACCGAACCCATCTGCTTCCGATAGCACTCCTTCTTCAGAGCATCTGCCCAGACCTCGCAACAGTAAAGGAGTATCGAGTTCGAGACAGACAAAAGGAGCTCGCGCTTATCAGCTATTGGCTCTCCGACGTTCGACATCGGCTGAGAGCACCCGTTGTCGTCCCCGCTCTTCCCGCGGCATATCGGATCTGGTCCCTGAAGGTGAGCTTGGTATCCAGCTGCTTTCCCAGGTACTACGCTGCCGGCTTGGCTCGAATCGCCTCCGTATTGATACGAAAGTCGCATAACGTTGGAATTCGGCGTCCCGTCATCATGATTATTTCGGTCTTCTCAGTGCGAGGCTCAGACCGTGGTCCTCCATCCATCTGGTGATAAGCCATCATCTGACTCAACTTCCATTGGGCAAGCTGGACGTCACGAGCAACAATGACCGCTGTAACGTCCGCATAACCCACGAGGAAGGAGTCTTCAGGGAGGGCCAGTCTCAATATCCCATCATAAGAGATGTTCCAGAGATCAGGCCCTAGAATGGAACCTGAGCTGCACCGGCCGTTATAAATCTTCGACAACCATCCGTCGTCTGGAAAATAAGTTCCCTGTCCGTAAGATAAACTCCGAAGGATCCGAAAAAGATACTCAGGGACATGGAACACGTGCTCGAGCGCACGGAGCATTACGCTCCAGCTCGCGGATTTAAACGCATTCATCACTTCAAGGGTGATTCCAAATTCAGAGGAATGAGCCGCTGGATGATTGGTCTCTTGCCAGTTGTCATTGAAACTGCAGATCGGCTAGATAGAAAGCAATTCTGAGCTTTAGGGTGTTTGCAATACGGTTTCTTTTCGCATATAACTCTACTTCTCAACTCGCTTCCACACTGTATAGCAAGCGATTCTGAGGGGTGGGTTTCACAAAACCGAGTTTTCACTACGCCGAGTAAGGCTAAAAATCTAATAAATATCGAAATTTCACTACGCCGAGGTTTCATAAAACCGAGTACGTTATAAAATTCAACTGTTTCACTAACCCGAGTTTCACAAAACCGAGTAAAGGGCTGGGTACCGTCCGCTCTAGAAGTGAGTTCGCACCAAGAACACGTCGGCCGGCAGGCCAACAACGTGCAGTATCATGCGCTTTGAAGGCATTCACTGCCTGAAATCTGTGTAAATGACATTATTGATCTAATAACTTAAACTACTTTATACTGTTTTAATATATTATACAGAAATAAAATTGTCCATGGATGAATGTTAAAAAGAAAATTATAGAAAATAGTAAACGAAAATAATTGTGTGCTCCAAAGCAGAGAGAATTTAATTGTTTATAAGAACAATTTTTTTATTTAGAACAATTCAGTTTTTTCTTGCCTGTAAAAAATAGAACTTATCACAATAACAAGCTATAAGTTATTGATAAAAGAAAATTTTCTGGAGATTATTATTCTCTGGAGATGATTGTATGCTCCAAAGCAGAGAGAATTTGATTGTTAATTTGAACGACTTTTTTATTCAGAGCAGTTCAATTTTTCCTTTCCTGTATAAAATATAGCTTATCACAAAAAAGCTATAGGATGAAGTAAAACTCACGTCTTCCAACACTACGTATTACAAGCATAATTGTATGCTTGTAATATTTTTAAATTATCTTAACTAGTGCCACTAAAGTCCTAAACGAATAGGCATTGAGAAATACTGGTTTGAGAAATTTTAATAGGTTAAGATGAGGAGTTCATTGTAAAATTATTTTGAAAACTTTGTCTGAAATATATACAATTCTTTACATAAAAATGTATTTGATTAGGCTATTTATGTTCACTATAGGAAAATAGCACAAAGTTGCGATGGGTATGACTAGTCCTGTTGTGTATTGGAAATTACAACTTTAACTAGGTTGATGAATGACACCGGACGCTCATAAAGGACAATACAAGGATTACTAGATATGTCAAATTGTCTTTTCAGAAGGGACAGTTCAAAACTGTGAGACTTAAAGCTGTAAACCGCCGACACCGGATGCCCATAGAACAAAAAATGGGATTATTGGAAAGGTATATCGGCCTTTCGAGAAGGGTCAGTTCTGAATGCTTATGTTTGGTCGTCGTCGTCGTCTTCTTAAATGGTTAGGCAAGAATAACTATTCCGACTTCAAACAGCACTATGTTTCAATAATTTGTTTATTATTGAAAATCAATATTATTTATTTACATGTTATTTACATGCTAATGTTTGGTAAAACTCAGAAACCGGGCGCACTTATAACACCAAATGGGATTATAGGAAATGTCTAACTAAATTTTTAAATAGATTACTTAAATGTACATATTACAAGCTGAAAGCATTTTATTATTGATGAATATTTGTAAGTCGTACCAAATATCGGAGATTGGTTCAAGATTTGACAGTTGAACTGTAAATTTAATAATTTTCTAGCAATATCTGTTAAATAAGGTCTAGGAGTAAGAAGCTTCAGTTTAAATAAAAATTATTTCAAAAACACAACCAATGTAAGCCTAAATGTTTCTTTTTCTAAATTTATTTTTTAATTTTAGCTATAAAAATTGATATATACATATACATATACATATATATATATATATATATATATATATATATATATATATATATATATGATATATTACAATTTATTATCTTATTTAAGGCAAGGAGGGCTACTATTATAATTGTTACTAAGTTCATAAAGATTTTAAACGTAGTACCCTGAATTTTAATCAATGTTTTAAAAAAGGGTACTGTGTTTCAAATGTTTATGAACTTGGTAACAATTGAAATATATTAATATATTTTAGCTATACAAAACAGCGAATAGCACTTGAAACGCTAGAAACAACATAGGATTTGTATTTAATACATTTTTGGGATCTTATGGTTTTAAACAATCATAAAGCTCTAAAAATTATTTTAATTTGCAACATTTTATTAACTAAATGTATTAACTATTATTAACTTATTTTAATTAACTAAAATATAAACTATAAAATATTTATTATTAAATCTTCAATATAAATTATGTGTCACGCGTTATGTTCACTACACGACTGGACAGCGAGGGCCTGCAAAGCACGTAATACTGCACGCTACACAGGCTTCTACAGTCACTTCTAGAGCGGACGGTACCCAGCCCCTTACTCGGTTTTGTGAAACTCGGTTTAGTGAAACAGTTGAATTTTATAACGTACTCGGTTTTCTGAAACCTCGGCGTAGTGAAATTTCGATATTTATTAGTTACTCGGCGTAGTGAAAACTCGGGTTTGTGAAACGCTCCCATTCTGGGTCTTAAACTATGCGCAATACGGTCTCTTTTCACATATAACTCAGCTTCTCAAATCGCTTTTAACTGAATAAGTTCATAGTATGGGATCCTTTTGGGCTTCTAGGGAGACGTAATTAATCTACAACAAAATTGATGATCCATAAACCATCTCCATGAAATTTTACGTAAATGTACCAAGTTTCATGGCAAATTTTCCAAATATGTAATTTTTTAACTATCACATTTATTTGGACACGAAATAAAAAGTAGGTACATAAACCTCCAAAACTGTGAAGTATCAAACTTGGCAATTAAATTGTTCATTTTGTACAGTATTTATTTAGGCCTACTTTATAGTTCAAAATTGACGATTGATATAAAAGGCATTGCATAGCATGTCACATTGCTCATGAGAGTAAACCGTCACAGCTGTAGCTTTAGAAATAAAATGTTTTGATTGTAGATAATTTGTAAACAAACCTATTCCCCATAAGGTTAACATTAGAAATTATAAATACCCCCGTCGCAGCAGACCTGCGTACTCAGCGAATTTCCAAATCAATAATATAATAATAATATATGACAAGTTTGGTCAAAATCTGTCGATAAACATGAGAATTTTTGCCTATTCTCCATAAGATTAAAATGGGAAAGAGTGAGTAGGTTTGCTGCTGTGAGGAACACTGAAAGTAGCTATTTATACCATCAACAATTTTATTTTTAACATTTATACCAACTTTCATCAACATCTGTCCATAAATAAAGGAGTTTGCCTAATCTCCATATGATTAACATGGGAAAAGGGTATGCAGGTTTGCTGCCATGATAAACACATAAACTATGATTTTTTAGCACGAATCTATGGATCTTAACCACATGAAGCTAAATATCAAGTTTCATCCAAAAATATTAGATAATAAGTGAAAAATTAATTTTTCCTAATCCTCCATAAGATTAACATTGGAGCCTCAAAATACAACGTACTGTGTTTAGATTTTTTTTATCTCGGTAACCGTTGAAGATAGAAAAAAACTTTAAGGAACTTAATTGTGTAGTTTCTTAAGCTGATTCCAATGGTGAAATATAAAATTAGAAATTTTTAAAAATTTCATGTGAAAAACGCAAAAAACCCCATTTTGGGGTACAAAACCCCCCCAAACTACCCGTTTCCATTGACCGATATGTCTGGTTTACGAACTCGTCCGAGCATTTGTAGGAATACACGTCTCTACCAAATTTGGTCTCGATCGGACCTTTTTTACGAGAGTTATCGTGTTCACAGACACATATATATATATATATATATATATATATATATATATATATATATATATATATATATATATATATACATATATATATATATATATAAATTTTAACGACTATTGTTTTTGGTCTCTGGGCACCTAAAGAAGAAAAAATAACATGGTCTCGGGCTTAACTCTTGCCATGAGACCTACGGTAATAGCTTCTTCCCTATGGGAAATTCGCTAAAAGAATAAAATGGTGTGAGAAGCAAAAATAAGGTGGGTATAATAATTCAGTTATAATTTAAATGTTCGTGCCAGCTGAGGCCGAACAGCGCTGTAGTTTACGAAGCTGCCACGAACCGCGCCACCGTCGGTGGTGGAGGAAGGAGTGGGAAGCCCTGGAGACCGACGGCATTGATTATGAATAGAAGTTCTTCGATCATCTATGCCGACGGGGACGACGACTGAGGCCACTCTTCCTCCTCCAAGCGCAAGTGAGGCAAGCGACACTCGCTCGCCAGCTCTCAGACTTGCTTCCGATACAGTATAGGAGACCAAGGGGTAGGCAACGTGGTCCGCGGTACAGTAAGTCCAGGATAGCCTCCTTTGTTAGGAGGCTATCCTGGATGGATCAAGGGTAAAAACATAGTGAAGAGGCGAGGCTAGAGTGTAGCGGGGAGCGTAGCTGAGCGGGTTAAAAATAGACCATGTGACAGACGCGCCAAAACATAGTGGAGCGGAGAGTGGCGCTGGTTCCCGCGGCGACCCGCTACCCTCTCCGCTTGTGAATTCTACATAGATTTCTTTTCCTAGAGGGATCAGTAGAGTCTAGCTGGTTGAACCGACAACATCGTGTCTATGCACTGTGAAGTGATTTGTCTAGTATCAGAATAGTGTGTGCAGTGATGGATACTGAAAGTTTTATTTTATCTGTTCGGGAACGCCGTCCTATTTGGGATCAACAGGCAGCTGAACACCATAATCGGTATATTCTCAACGGTCTATGGAAAGAAATAAGCAATGAAAACAACTGTTCAGGTAAGAGAAAGAATTGTTTATTAACAAGTATTTTAGGCAAGTTCACATACATATAATATACAGGGTGTTTCCGAACTCCATTGAAAAAATTTGAGGGTATTGTTCCTGGACCCAAAGGAGACGGAAAACACAATAATAAGCATGAGTCCATCTGGTACAGTTTATTGTCTGTTTGTCTATCTGTGTTTTTTATTTAGAAAATTGTAGGTTACCTAATTGTAAAATTGTAGGTATACCTTGTAGTATAACACTTGTTTATGACTTCATTGACCATCGTATGTCTT
The DNA here is from genome assembly GCA_023375725.1 of Nephotettix cincticeps. NCBI lineage: Eukaryota > Metazoa > Arthropoda > Insecta > Hemiptera > Cicadellidae > Nephotettix > Nephotettix cincticeps. The sequence continues at coordinate 50,258,322 of CM041786.1, read as the reverse complement.
ACATTTAATAGGGTTTTCCTGGAAATATGCCTTGAACTTGTCGCGCAAACACATTGCTGCAGAAGACCGTCGGCCTCTTCTTTTTCTACATGTTTTTTCCGGTTGGGGATCTCCATCATCTTTGTCACAGCCTACTACCTCGGTCAAATGTTTTTCAAAACCTTCTTTGTCGATGATTGCATTTTGAAGGACGCAAACCGCTTTAATTATGTGATCAGCGGTCTAAAGTTTAGTTTCAATACTCTTAGAAAGTATCCTCCATTTTGAATACAAAATTCCAAATGTACACTCAATACTTTTTCTTGTCCTTGAATGTCTAGAATTATATACAATTTTGTCCAATGTTAGATTAGCAGCAGGGTAAGGTATTAAAATTTGAAGGCCTAAAGGATAGGCCTCATCACCGAGAAAAACCATAGGCGCTTTTACTTGTGTCCCTGGTAAATAACTGTCTTCTGGGATATTTAAGTGGTTACTTTTCATCAGCAAGTACATATCTGAAGCTGCTAACGTAGCTCCACCGTTCTGCTTCCCAAATCCTCCAACATCGATCATAGCAAATCTATAGTTAGCGTCACAGACTCCTTGCAACGTTATTGAATAAAACTTTTTGTAGTTGTAGAACATTGTCCCTGAGTGTGGGGGACACACAATTCTCACATGTTTTACATCTATGCATCCTATACAATTAGGAAAATTCCATATTTCAAAGAAATCACGGCTAGTGCGAAGAAACATGTCTTTAGTGGGTGCAGGCATGTGAATAGGTTGCAAAACATTCCATAGCACTTTCACTGTTTTGGTGACAATTTGGCTTATTGTTGAAGCTCCAATTCTAAAAGCAAACGATAGACACCAGTAGCCAGGTACCTAAAAAAAGATAAATTTTGTAAATACATTGTTTTGTTTCAGCTAAAGAAGGAAAAAAATTGCAGGACGCTACGGTAGCAAGGTAGCTGAAAAAACTTATGTTCAGTTGTGCAAATACTTTGTTTTGTTTCAGTTGAAGAAGCGCAAAAAGATGGAAGGGTCTTCGTGATTACTACAGAAGTGAATTCCGCAAAACTCAAAAAGAAAGATCGGGCCAAGGAGCTGATACTGTTTATAAACCAAACTGGCCCTACTTCATGAGTCTGGATTTCCTAAGAGAACAATTTCAGGCGAGACCTTCAAGTGGAAACATATCAGTTGGTAAAAAACGCACTGCTGAAAAAAAGACAGCAGAGGAGAGTGACAATCCTGATGGTGACACTTTAAACATCTACAACACGATTGAAAATCCGCTTGACATTACAACCGAGCAGCCAGATAACAACGACGATGAAGATCTAACAGAGATGGAAAGTATTGCCAAATCACCAGCCAGTACTACCACACAAAAGGAAGCCACTGCTGCAGGCTTCACTCATCCCAACGAGTTTAAAAAAAAGAAACCGAGAATGGATGAAATTCGAAAATTAGTACACGATTAGAAGAGAAAAAGGTGGAGATGTTAGAAGAAAAGAAAAAGGAAAGGGAAAAGGAAAAGGAAAGGGAAAAGGAACGAAATAAATGTACCGAAGAAAACGAAGATTCCTTGTTTTTTGAAAGCCTTAAACCCCATCTCAAGTTGATCACTGGGATGAACAAACTCATGTTCAGAAATGACGTACAAAACCTAGTCATGAAATACGCATATTATGGTGGGGATGTAAATTCTGGCAGTTCAACGCCTTATTCTAATGCTTCAGTTTCTAGGAATACTCCAACTCCGCCATATCAAAGCCCAAGCATTTTAACCAATCTTAGTAATGCTGAGCCTCAATATGGTCAATCTGGAAATATGTGGATGTAATTGTAATTGTATGTAATTTCAGCCAGTAAATTCATTGGTTTTGGGCTAAAAATTGTTTGTATTATTACTGTCCTTTAACCCGTTATAGGGCAGTGCGAAAATAGATTCAAAATGGCCGCCATTTTGGAAAGGCTTATCCGATTTTTATAAAAATTTAATCAAGTATGTTAACCATAACACAAACCCTTACTTTTAAGTTTCAAAGTCATATGTTTCAAAACGTAAAAAATAGGCTAGTTTTAAGATTCAAAATGGCCACCATCTTGAAACGGCTTGACCGATTTATACCATTAATTAACATGGAAATTTCGTTCATTTCGTTTCGGCAACCCAACCAAAACGTCTTTGCGCCAATTTTGAGCAAAATCGGTCAAGGCGTTTGTTTTTTATCAGCCAAACAGACAGACACACAGCCACAAAATTTTTTATCCACCTAAGTTGAGTGAAAGAATTTTGCTCGCTCATTCAATAAGAGTATAATAAAACTTACCTCAGTGTAACAAGTAGCTTCTCATCACATTCAATCAGCTGCTTTACGAAATTCGTATATTGCACTTCCATATGAGGAGAGATCAGGTTTAATATGTACTCAAACGTACTGTATTCCATTCTTGTGTATTGGAAAAAGCGGTCGGGATATTGTTTTAATTGTGGAAAAAGGTGGTGGAATTCTCCCAAAGCCTTACGATTTGAATTTAAGGGGTGCACTGCACATGACCTAATACCGCCTAAAAGTGTAACAATTTTAAGCGCACTGCTATCGTATAACATATCATCATCACTGTCCGACGTCATTTTGCAGACTGAAGATTACTCAAACCTCTCGGCGAGTTAACGCTACGCTCGCCGCTCCACTATGTGCGTGTCAAGCCTCGCTACCATCGGGGGTCTAAAACCTCTCGGCTACGCTCCCCGCTACACTCTAGCCTCGCCTCTCCACTATGTTTTCACCCTTAACTTGTTTCGATTAATAGAAGAATTATTAATCTGTTTAAGATTTTAGTTTTTCCGATAAAGGAACTTTTTATTTAATTATTATAGTTGAGTGATTTCTGTAGTAGACAATTTGAGTAAGCACCTAGGTCGTGTATTAATTCAATTAGAGTACAGGGCTGAAGTAAGCCTGGTGTTGGATTAATATAATACAGCTAGGAGTACAGGGCTGTATAATAAGTCTGGTGTTTATAAAATAATAAATACCGATAGTATAAGGCTGGAATAAGTCTAGTGTTGCAAAGAATAATTCAGCTAGTAGAGGGCTGAAGTAAGCCTGGTATTGTGTGAGACAGCTAGGATCCAGGCTGGAATAAGCCTGAGGAGAGAATTAAAGTAATCCAATTAATAATGAATAAAACCGCTTTCCAAATTGTTTAGGGGTTCGTGGGGCGAGGATGATACACACCCTTGTAATTTGGAAGGATTTCTGAGCTCTCACGAACCATATAAAATAAATTTATAAGTTTTCTCAAAATTAAGTTAATCGAACCCTGGTCAACTCAGTGTGCCTGAGGCTATCCGTAGCAAATAAAAACGTGGGACCTAGCACTTTTTTATCCGTTAGAATGGAAACTAATATAATTTATGGAAACTGAATATGCCTAAAGCTTGACCGGAGCAGAGACGAATCCGAAAAATCAAAGATCATAAAAAAATCGGTCCAGCTGTTCTCGAGTTATAATGAAAGTAACTAAACAACTTTGGCCAACATATAAAATTTTGATTTTTAATCATAAAACATAATTACCAAAATATGTAATGAGAAAAATGTTATTTACACAGTCAATAATGAATGCCATTGAGTAAATTTCATGATTGCTTCTTTGGCTTGCTCAATGGTTCAAATAAAAACAGCTGCTGTTTGTACGTTAAGAGTTTTTTATATTTTTTTATGTTGTTTTGCCAATGGCTCAGCGTATGCTATGCAGCCTCGAAGTAGACTATATTTTCATGGAGTTCTCATCTAAATTTTGTGATCCCCGGGATGGCCACAAAATTTAGAGTCATGAAATTTACTCAATGGCATTCAATTACTGTGTAAATAACATTTTTCTCAGTACAGGTATTGGTGATAATGTTTTATGACTAAAAATCGAAAGTTTATATGTTGGCCAAATTAAAAATAATACAAAAAACTGTTACAAAAATAACAGCTGAGATTAAATCATTTTAAAGTTTCTTAAACTGTTTGTTCAAATGTTAGTAATTAGCTTTACTGTCCAATGCCATTTTAATCATTCACTAATGTAAAACTATGAAGTAAAAAACTTATATACCTGTACAAAATACTCATTTTATACAAGGTACTGTTGAACAAAAATGAAAAGTTTTAATCATCAATTTAATATTTTATAGATGTTTGAGAATTATGGATTATGATTACAAATGTTTATACACATTAAGTTTATTATAATAATCAGCTGTTGTAAGCCTATATTTTTATATTTTCCCTGCACTATTTGACATATATAAGGTTGGTATTGTGTATTATTATCAAATATTTGAAGCAGGTTGTCCGACCTGCTTCATAATTGGTATTTAGAAATAGCAAACCACCCTGACATAAAGAAAAAAAACTACCATCACATTCCTAACATAATCCTAAGGGTGGGCAATCCAAATACACCCACTACAAACCAGAACACTGACCGGATCCTTCCGGTTGTCCTAGCGGCTTCATAATTGGTATTTAAATTCTGCTAACCACCCTGGGCAATAATAACTAGGAACCATCTCCCTAACATAATCCTAAGGGGTAGTAAATCCAAATAATCCACTAATGACCAGGTTCTTCTGGTTGTCCGACTGGATTCAATCTTGGTCTTTAATTAATAACAGCCAACCATCCCCGACAATAAGAAAAAACGTCCCTTTTCCTAACCTTCCTAATATAATCCTAAGGGGACACATACCAAAGACAATCCAAATACCAAATATGAAGCGGGTTGGATAGCCGGAAGTACCCGGTGAGTCGACTTTGTTATCTGGTCAGGAGTGGGGTTAATTTGTATTGAGGAATATGGATCCTTCGCTTAGGATTATGGTAAGAATGTTAGGAAGATAGTTGTTTTTTCTTATTGTCGGGGGTGGTTGGCTATTTTAAAACACTAAATATAAAGCGGGTCGGACAACCAGAGGTACCCTGGAAAACTTAAATATAGAAAACTTAATCATTGTATTGCTTGAAGCCACTTTAACAAACCAATAGGTGTAAATTAAATTTCCCTTTTGCCTTTTAATCCTCATTTCATATCTCACACAATCAGTTTACCACAGCTTATTAATAGTCGTACGAATAATTATGATAGCTCCAACAATAACGCCTGGTAAAACATTCTAAACCATGTCTCAGTACAACTGAGCCTTAGCTCATTGCCTACGCGGTGGACTCATGGGATAAAGCTTGTGAGACGATCCCCGACCGTGGCGGACATATTTTTGTTTACAGTCTATGCCGATTAGTAAAAAATTGTTTTCGTTAATTATTCAATAAACAACTATAATTTTTTGTTTGTTTTAGCGAATTTCCCATAGGGAAGAAGCTATTACCGTAGGTCTCATGGCAAGAGTTAAGCCCGAGACCATGTTATTTTTTCTTCTTTAGGTGCCCAGAGACCAAAAACAATAGTCGTTAAAATTTTTATATATATATATATGTATATATATATGTATATATATATGTATATATATATGTATATATATATGTGTCTGTGAACACGATAACTCTCGTAAAAAAGGTCCGATCGAGACCAAATTTGGTAGAGACGTGTATTCCTACAAATGCTCGGACGAGTTCGTAAACCAGACATATCGGTCAATGGGAACGGGTAGTTTGGGGGGGTTTTGTACCCCAAAATGGGGTTTTTTGCGTTTTTCACAAGTAGTTTCTAAAAATTTCTAATTTTATATTTCACCATTGCATTCAGCTTAAAAAACTACACAATTAAGTTCCTTAAAGTTTTTCTCTATCTTCAACAGTTACCGAGATATAAAAAAATCTAAACACAGTACGTTGTATTTTTGAGGCTCCAATGTTAATCTTATGGAGGATTAAAAAAATTTAATTTTTCACTTATTATCTAATATTTTTGGATGAAACTTGATATTTAGCTTCATGTGGTTGAGATCCATACATTTGTGCTAAAAAATCATAGTTTATGTGTTTATCATGGCAGCAAACCTGCATACTCTATTCCCATGTTAATCATATGGAGATTAGGCAAACTCCTATATTTATGGACAGATATTGATGAAAGTTGGTATAAATGTTAAAAATAAAATTTTTGATGGTATAAATGGCTACTTTCAGTGTTCCTCACAGCAGCAAACCTACTCGCTCTTTCCCAATTTAATCTTATTGAGAATAGGCAAAAATTCTCATGTTTATCGACAGATTTTGACCAAACTTGTCATATATTATTATTATTATATTATTGATTTGGAAATTCGCTGAGTACGCAGGTCTGCTGCGACGGGGGTATTAGCGAATTTCCCATAGGGAAGAAGCTATTACCGTAGGTCTCATGGCAAGAGTTAAGCCCGAGACCATGTTATTTTTTCTTCTTTAGGTGCCCAGAGACCAAAAACAATAGTCGTTAAAATTTTTATATATATATATATGTATATATATATATATGTATATATATATGTATATATATATGTGTCTGTGAACACGATAACTCTCGTAAAAAAGGTCCGATCGAGACCAAATTTGGTAGAGACGTGTATTCCTACAAATGCTCGGACGAGTTCGTAAACCAGACATATCGGTCAATGGGAACGGGTAGTTTGGGGGGGTTTTGTACCCCAAAATGGGGTTTTTTGCGTTTTTCACAAGTAGTTTCTAAAAATTTCTAATTTTATATTTCACCATTGCATTCAGCTTAAAAAACTACACAATTAAGTTCCTTAAAGTTTTTCTCTATCTTCAACAGTTACCGAGATATAAAAAAATCTAAACACAGTACGTTGTATTTTTGAGGCTCCAATGTTAATCTTATGGAGGATTAAAAAAATTTAATTTTTCACTTATTATCTAATATTTTTGGATGAAACTTGATATTTAGCTTCATGTGGTTGAGATCCATACATTTGTGCTAAAAAATCATAGTTTATGTGTTTATCATGGCAGCAAACCTGCATACTCTATTCCCATGTTAATCATATGGAGATTAGGCAAACTCCTATATTTATGGACAGATATTGATGAAAGTTGGTATAAATGTTAAAAATAAAATTTTTGATGGTATAAATGGCTACTTTCAGTGTTCCTCACAGCAGCAAACCTACTCGCTCTTTCCCAATTTAATCTTATTGAGAATAGGCAAAAATTCTCATGTTTATCGACAGATTTTGACCAAACTTGTCATATATTATTATTATTATATTATTGATTTGGAAATTCGCTGAGTACGCAGGTCTGCTGCGACGGGGGTATTTTATTTCAAGAAAGCAACTGACAACATCATGTTCTGTCACCGACATAACTATAACAAAAATTACTAAACTATTTGTATTTTTAGTATTATATTTATTCCCTTAAAATTGTCTTGTTCTATCCAAAAAAGCTCGGTCTTCAGGTAGTAATTCTCATATTTATTGACAGATATTGATAAAACTTGTCATGTATTATTATTAATATTATATTACCTTGACAGCATGGCTACAGGACAGGCCCTACTACACAGAAAAAGAATTTCTACTAAACCAATTATAGCTCAACGGAATCTGACGCATTGTACTGTTCTCAAAGAATATGTCAATAAAGTATATTGTTTATTGTCTATTACTGATTTGGAAATTCGCTGAGTACGCAGGTCTGGTATTTAAATTTTTTGTTGTTACTTTTTTACTTACTTAGATGGAAACTGAGATAGGCGATAGAAACTTAGAAATTATTACTCAGCAATATTAACAGCAAACTTTAAAACTTAAGGGTTACAATAACTGTTCATCCATTAAATATTCATATATTCTAAATAGAAACAGGTTTGCTACAAGAGATTGTTGAATTATATATGGAATAATATATTTAAACAATATAATATGGCACATAACAACATAACATGGTTATGGCACATGTATGAAAGTATGGCGGTGGTGGTAGGTTGGTTGGTTATGTTGTTATTGGCAGTGGTAGCATTACTAATACAATGATTCTAATTTAGCAATTACATGGGACATTAGCGGTCTTCTTTTCTTCTCATTAAAGCATTCGTCTGCTATTTCAAAGACATTTGTGACAACCTCTGCAGGCCATTCTCCTCCTTTTTTATCCACAAGTTCAGTTCTATCATTAACATCAGTCACATGTGTTATCTAAAAGAAAATGAACAAAGAATTAGTAAAAGATAATAAAAGCTATATTCAAATAATTTATCACTGTTCAAACAAGTATAGTACACTTAAATGTTCGCGTAATAGGATGGAAATTCAGAAAAAAACCCACTGTGGTCAGTAATGTAGAACTAATTTGTTCAAAAATGTACAAATACTTGTGATGCAAGTACATCAGGTTTGCATCCGGTTCAACAAGTATTTTTTCAGGTCTGTATTAAACGAACTTGAAACTCAGCATAGAAAACAACAAATCTAATTTTAAATTACAATAAATTATACTACATGAGGAGTAAAACAGTAATAACTTCATAACAGCATACAATTAATTATACTCGGTGAACTACATGAGATAATATTAACTACACATTGTTCATAAGTCATGTACCAAAATGTTATTCAGTACCGTATGTTTACAAATAATGAAGTTATATCAATTTATGTACACTCCTTAAGAATTACATGGGAAAGGAGTAAGTAGATTTACTACTATGAGAAATGTTGGATTATTTTATATTTTTAGTAGTCCTTAACTAGTTTAAGTTATTTACAAGGCACATTTTTTAATTAAGGTTCCCTATGCCACCGAAATAGAATGTGATGTGCCGGAAGAAATCTTGACTTACTCATCAGCTTTCCCTCTTTCTATCCCCATCACTCGCATCTTAGCTAAGTCGAACGGGCCGACCTGACAGGCGGAGTTTAATTAAGAACATGGACGCTAAGTTAATGCTGTTTTAATTTTTATTTGCAGCTAATGCGTTGTCAGTTGCAGTTTATTAAAAAATAAAAATGAAGTTGTTAAGTGGTTACGTAACTCAACAAAAATAGTATTCCTTATAGCCTAATTTTTAAATTTTATGGAGTGCAGTGGTCGTGCTGGTGGTTAATTTTGGCCCTAAATAATATATTGCAAGATAAATAACAATATTGTTCTCTGAGTTAGGACTGAGGCAGTTAGTCACTCCAACAAAGGTAATATACTACATATATTACACAAAAATTAATTTGCCTCTGAGGATTTACATAAGTGGATTTTGCTGGAAAAGTTCTGGCCAGAACAAATGAATGCCAACCATGAGCCTCAAATAAAGTAAATTTTGTATAGGGATAAGCCATCTAACAAACCTGTTCCCACAGCTGATAATTTGTTTGCTGAAAACAATTATTTAAAATATTCTGAGTCACAAATTTTGATTACACCACACCAATCTAAAGAGAGCAACTTAACAACATCTCAAATTTGTTGCAACTTAACATTACAAACGGTATATTATTTACCAGTCACAATTAATTGTAACTATGTTCACATTTTAATACCAGATTAATTTAAAAGTGTAAAAGTTGTAGGGCAAATGAAATAATGACTTTATTCCCCAATAAACATAACATAATACATCACTTGTTAAAATCACCTTGGAATAACCTTGTCACAGTCTCCAGCAGTTGTGACAACGTTAGAAAAAATAATAAAAACACATAAATTAATACTATATCAGAGGCCGGTCCTTCTTGAATAACATTAAAAAAGCCATGATGGAGAGCAGCATGGTTTTTCGGCAATATATATTTTTCGGCAACAAATACAAACACTTTGTTCTTATTTGTGTAACTGGTACTTCTTATCTTGATACTCTACAACTATGGCTCTTCCCACAACTGATTCAGGATGAACCATAGAACTTCATCTTTCAGTAAGATGGTGTGCTGTCTCACTCACATAAAGAGGTATGTCCATAACATGCAGAACATAGCACCTGCTCGGGAGATAGTTTCACAATGACAGGATCCAGAGCACAGAACTCTATTGAAGAGGCTTGGGGTGGGGAAACCCCTCGCAGCAGGGGTGAATAACCTTCCATGGGAGCCCCTGCGGAGACCTGAGCAAAGGGAACCGGCACCCAACGTATCGTAGCCGGAGGACGAAGAACCAGAGGGAGCGGCTGTCAAGGAGGAGAGTCTGGCAGAACGAAGGAGAGGGCAGTCGGCGAACCTCAGTTTTCTAAGCCGAGGTTGGGGGTGGGGACAAGGAGAGGTGATGCGAGAAATGGAGCAATTTAAGGCCAGCGGCAAGCAGGCGAGTACGGAGCCCGAGCTTGGTGAGGTGTGGGCCATGGTAGGAGCAGAGAATCTGGGTCGACTGCAACCATTGCTGTGATTGGTCACAGCGATGGTTGCGGTCGAAGGTGTGCGCAATTTTGGCACAGAGTAGTCTGGCCGGACAGGGTGCGGAGACAAAACAACTGCAGAGGCTGATTGTGACACGCAAAGGTCAGCGAGTAGGGATGCCGCTGGATCGGTTAGGGTGGACCCCAACCCTGGTTGCCCAACGATGTCGTCAACTGCCTTGCAGCCGCAGAAACCCCTCCAAACCAAACCTGGTGCCAAAGGCGTACTAAGAAGTGGAGGATCTGCCTGACGGATGAAACTCAAGTCCGGGTTCGCTCAGCCCTTCTGAAGTAAAGCCTGGGATTGAGCTGGTGAGCCGATATCCTGGAAGACAGTGAAGGACAGTCATTTATTATTATTATTATGTTTTCTTTTTTTTGTTTCTGCTGTTGCAGGCAGGCTCAGGTGAAAGGTTATTATTATTTTTTGGCTGCCAGGAGTGGTAATAAACCTCTCAATACAGTATTTTTTTGATCCCAGGTGCTTGTCCTTTTTTATTTCGAAAGGGGGGGCTATGTTAAGAGCTAAAATGAGCAATTTTTCCACAGCGTCATTGGATAGCAACAGTCCTGCTTTGCTTTTCATCGTATATGTCTGTTCGCCCCTTGTTGAATGCACCACTTGCTTGTTCTACACCACAAGCAGACTTGTTGGACAGTCATACGGTTCCTCAGTACATTTCCGATAAATGTTTACAGGTTTCAATATTTTCGTTTTAAAAATTCGAATCACAACGTCTAGTTCATATTTGGCAATGATGGAGATTGTTGAGTCCTTCATTGATGACTGTCAGGCTGGCACTGAGCATCACAGAGACACGTTCAATGCAGGGATTGGTAGTGGGGGAAGTAACCTACACTGCGGTGTTACCAGATTTTATGCAGCACTGCTTGTTGCCTAATAATAATAGTGGGAAAGTTATTTTACAGACAAGCTTTGTACGGTACACTATTAAAACAGTGTGGTATGATTTCCCTACGGTAACTAAAGTGATGTTAACCAAGGGTAACTAAAGCAACAGGATGTAGACTGTCTGATGATTCAAATGATTTAGGTTAGGGTATGTTTGTTTACGTACGTTATACCAAAATTGGGTCATAGACCATACGTCGTATAAAGACAAAGTACATTATGTAGAGGTCTAACACTGTTAAATTCAATATATTGAGGCAAATTTATGTTTGTCAATACAATCAAATATTCTTATAATTGAGGTTTTAAACATTGTTTGTTCGTTATACAAAGGTGAAATTTCCATTGTGTGTAATACAGAGTTAAAGGGGATTTTAAAATATTTGTTAAATCAACTAATTGGTTATATAGGGGTTTACTGAACCAAGGTTTGACTGTATATACGAGGGTCGTCCAGAAAGTAAAGAACGTTTTAGCATGGTAAAATAAAAACAAAAGATTTCTCCACCAAATTTTATTTACAATGCCACAGTACCTTACATTACTTTTCTACGTAATCCCCGTTCTTGTCGAGACATTTGTTGTAACGTGGGACCAGTTTTTCTATTCCGACGTTATACTCTTCAGCCGCGAATGATTTGAGCCATTTTACCACTGCTTCCTTAAGTTCATCGTCATTTCCAAACTGCTTTCCACCCAAAAATTCCTTCAACTTTGGAAAGAGATGGAAATCACTGGGTGCCAGGTCTGGGCTGTAGGGAGGATGATTAAAAATTTCCCACTTCAGATGTTGGAGTTCTTGCCTTGTTCTTGCTGAGGCATGAGGCTGTGCATTGTCGTGAATGAAAAACACTTTTCCTGACAGCATTCCGCGCCTCTTGTTTTGGATGGCACGTCGAAAACGTTGAAGGGTCTCACAGTATGCTTCGGAGTTAATCGTTGCATCTCGTGGCATGAATTCAACGTGAATTAACCCCTTTCGGTCCCAAAAAACAGTTGCCATGAGTTTGCGAGTCTGCAATAATGTTTTTTCCTTTTTAGCGAATTTCCCATAGGGAAGAAGCTATTACCGTAGGTCTCATGGTAAGACTTAAGCCCGAGACCATGTTATTTTTTCTTCTTTAGGTGCCCACAGACCAAAAACAATAGTCGTTAAAATTTTTATATATATATATATATATGTATATATATATATATGTATATATATATATATGTGTCTGTTAGCACGATAACTCTCGTAAAAATGGTCCGATCGAGACCAAATTTGGTAGAGAGGTGTATTTCTACAACTGCTCGGACGAGTTCGTAAACCAGACATATCGGTCAATGGGAACGGGTACTTTGGGGGGGTTTTGTACCCCATAATGGGGTTTTTTGCGTTTTTCACATGTAATTTTTAAAAATTTATAATTTTATATTTCACCATTGGAATCAGCTTAAAAAACTACACAATTAAGTTCCTTTAAGTTTTTCTCTATCTTAAACGGTTACCGAGATATAAAAAAATCTAAACACAGTACGTTGTATTTTAAGGCTCCAATGTTAATCTTATGGAGGATTAGGAAAAATTAATTTTTCACTTATGTTGTGGACAGATGTTGATATAAGTTGGTATAAATGTTAAAAATAAAATTTTTGATGGTATACTTTCAGTGTTCCTCACAGCAGCAAACCTACTCACTCTTTCCCATTTTAATCTTATGGAGAATAGGCAAATAATTCCCATGTTTATCGACAGATTTTGACAAAACTTGTCATATATTATAATTATTATATTATTGATTTGGAAATTCGCTGAGTACGCAGGTCTGCTGCGACGGGGGTATTTGGTCTTGAGGGCGAATTAGCGTGATGCCACTCCATTGACTGACGCTTGTTTTCTGGAGTCTTGTAAGAAACCCATGTTTCATCTCCAGTAACAATACGATCAAGGAATCGGTCCCCATCATTGTCATATTCTGTTAAAAACTCCAGAGCTGCCCCCATTCGTTTTGCCTTATGGTCGTCCGTCAAAATCTTAGGCACCCAGCGAGCACACATTTTCTTGTAACCAAGATGATCTGTCACTATCTCATGTAGGAGTGAACGTGAAATTTGCGGAAAAGGGTCATGTAAAGTTGTTAAAGTGAAACGTCGGTTTTCCTGAATTTTGTCTTCAACTTTTTGCTTCAGTTCATCTGTGACTAAAGATGGCCTCCCACTCCGATCTTCATCATGCACATTGGTCCTTCCTTGGTTAAACATGATGCACCATTTTCGCACAGATGACTCATTCATCGCACCTTCACCATAAACAGCTTTAATTTGCCTATAAATTTCAATAGGCTTAACTTTTTGAGCGTTCAAAAAGCGAATCACACTCCGCACTTCACATTTGGCGGGATTTTCTATTGGCGTCGCCATTTTAAAACGCTGCGAAAACGAGAAGCGTAACCGTACAGCAACGAGACTCACCTCACACTGAAGCGAAAGGAAGGGACAAGCGGCTGCACACGCAATCGCAGTGGTGGGGGATCTGCGCCGCATGCTATGCGCATTCGTTCTTTACTTTCTGGACGACCCTCGTACTTATGTATACGAAACATTATATATATTTGTTAAAAATTTATTGCATATATTTTATTTTATTATTTAATATATTTATTTATATATTTGTTAATTTGTTATTTGTAAGTTTAAAAAGTGTGTTAAAAGTGTTAAAAACTATTTAAATGTTTTAATAAATTAATGTTTGTAATAGCCCTTCTTGCCTTAAATAAGAAGATAAATGAATATATGTATATATATGTAAAAATATATATGGAAATTATTTTTAGAACTATACAGTTTTCCAGGCTAGAAGTTATCTTAGACAATATAATTTTGCGGATATAAGTAAGTGTAATTACCAAGTCATGACCTTCTCTGTTTACATCATGAGGAGGAAGGCCTGTCAGTAGCTCCAATAGAACCTGAAAATATAAAAATAAGAAAAACCAGGTTCAGGTATATATCAATAGTAAACTGTGATATTATTGAGCATTTATTTCATTAAAATTTGCATCATAGACTCTCCACTACATCTTTATTTTCAACTACTGTAGTCCTTAGTGCAAGTTCATATCTCAGTATTTTTAGGTATAGTTTATAGTTTTTATGGTTTAAGTTTATTTGTGTTATGTAGAATACTTTTTAAATTGGCTTAGGATCAAAGATAATACATAATTAATAATGATATAAGTAAGTATATTTTTAACTGTTTTTACGTTTTTCACCATGCTTTCTACTGCCCTAAATATATTACTACTTACTAGTAATGGTAACCTACTTTGTTTCTATTGTAGAAATAAAGTAGATGGAGTAAATAAATAAAGTATATTTTGGACCATTTTTTACCGATGGCTATCGATTAAGGTGGTGCAGGCGGTATCAGGGACAGCTGAAATCCGCTAGCTTGATGCTTATTTGTTACGCATATGTGATTGTTTTATGCAAGATTTCTGAATGACTCGTTTAAGATAAAAATTCTGTTTTTTTAGCGAATTTCCCATAGGGAAGAAGCTATTACCGTAGGTCTCATGGTAAGACTTAAGCCCGAGACCATGTTATTTTTTCGTCTTTAGGTGCCCAGAGTCCAAAAACAATAGTCGTTAAAATTTTTATATATATATATATATGTATATATGTATATATATGTGTCTGTTAACACGATAACTCTCGTAAAAATGGTCCGATCGAGACCAAATTTGGTAGAGACGTGTATTCCTACAAATGCTTGGACGAGTTCGTAAACCAGACATATCGGTCAATGGGAACGGATAGTTTGGGGGGGTTTTGTATCCCAAAATCAGGTTTTTTGCGCTTTTCACATGTAATTTTAAAAAATTTCTAATTTTATATTTCACCATTAGAATCAGCTTAAAAAACTACACAATTAAGTTCCTTAAAGTTTTTCTCTATCTCCAATGGTTACCGAGATATTAAAAAATCTAAACACAGTACATTGTATTGTGGGGCTCCAATGTTAATCTTAGGGAGGATAGTTAAAAATTAATATTTCCCATATTAATCAATATTTTTGTATAAAACTTGATATTTACCTTCATGTGGTTGGGACCCATAAGTTTATGCTTAAAAATCATAGTTTATGTGTTTATCATGGTAGCAAACCTGCATACTCTTTTCCCATGTTAATCATATAGGGAATAGGCAAAGTCCTTTATTTATGGACAGATGTTGATGAAAGTTGGTATAAATATTAAGATAAAAATTATTCATGGTAGAAATGACTTATTTCAGTGTTCCTCACAGCAGCTAACCTGCACACTCTTTCCTATGTTAATCTTATGGAGAATAGGGAAATAATTCTCATGTTTATGGACATATTTTTATAAAACGTCATATATTAAATTATTGATTTGGAAATTCGCTGAGTACGCAGGTCTGCTGCGACGGGGGTATATACATTTAAAAAAATTTTTAGACCTTCAAAATTACATATTTTAAGATTATTGGATAAAAAATGTGGCTTTAAAAAATCATTTCCTTTAGTTTACATTTTTTTCTTATTTCAAAATTTCACATAGGTTACGTGAAAAGGTCTGTTATCCACTGACTTTTCCAAATTTCAGCTCAAAAACATAAGCAGTTTTTCCATATTCTTTGCACAAAAAATGCCAAAATTTCAAAATTCATTACCCTGTAACTCGAAAAGTTTTCCCTGAAAACTTGAAAAAAATGCCTAAGCAGATTTATGATACAATCAACAAATAAACGTTAAAATTATAATTTTTGAAAAGAGTAGATTTTTTGCTCGCATCACCTTAACCGTGTCATGGCCCGAGACAGTATTAGCCCCAAATGCCGTGGAGAGGATGAAGGGTGTTTAAGTATTTAAGCATAATTTTAGTTTAATAATAATTTTTTTTAATGGGAGACATTCCACATTTATCATGTACATATTTTTTAAAGAAATAATTCAGATATTCTTAACAAAACGTTTACACAAACACTCATACATGGCAAGTGGAGGGGTTGACGCTTCGATCTGATTGGCCATAAAATATGGCGTGACTATTTCTATCTTCAATTTAATGTACCCCTGTAGGCACCAATGGTCAGTTCCCGACGCTATCCCCTCTACCAGCCCACGTTAGTAGACATCGAACGCCCTCCGTGTGACGTGCGACTGACTAGCCCGTCACTCGTAATTTATTACTTTTAAACTCTTAACCTCTCTCACTTATCTCGCGTAACAGTGTGATCCTTCTCTCAAGTTATTTGTCTCAAAGTAATTAATTAACGGTGCTTTTAATGGCCCTTTCTCGCAAATAACTGTCGTCGCGAACAGTGCGTTACTCGTGCGTGTAGACTCTTAAGTGCCTCCACCGATTCTTCTTCAGTGTTGCATCATCTCCAACAATCCCCCGGTGACCCTTCACCCCCTTGTAGTCAGTGACATCCCCTTGTGTGCGCACACCTCCCCCAGCGTCCTTCATCACTGCCAACATCCGGTCCAGCAGCAAACCCATAGACGTCCTGAGACCTCCGTTGCTGGCAGCCCACATCCATCCAGGTCCATGCTGGGATTTTCTACGTAAACCCCTAAACACTCTGGTACAATGGTGAGTCACAACATCTTTAATTTGAGTGTTCACATCAGTGCGTGTCCGCGTGTCTCTCTCTCTCTCTCAGTGACGCCTCTAGCACGCCATTTCTCAAGTTAAATTGTCCAATACTATCCATTTGCTAATTTCTCCACTAAGCTATACCTCCTCAATTACAAACACACTATTCAAAGTGTTCCGAGACGTTCTCCTCATTCTCTATTAATCTGCCTTGTCGTTGTTCTTTTTTACCAAATCGATAGGAATAATTTCTCTTAAGTGGTTTATCAGGGCAGTAACTAATTTTGTTATATTTGATTAAGAAATATCTGGAATTTTTTCTTTTTAGCAAGTTTCACATAGGGAAGAAGCTATTACCATAGGTCTCATGGTAAGACTTGACCATGTTATTTTTTTAATTTTTAGGTGCCCAGAGGCCAAATACAACAGTCTTAAAAATTTATATATATATGTGTGTGTGAGTGTGTGTGTTTTCACTGTTTATTTCATCGAATAGGGCTACTAATATAATTGAATTGAAATAATTGAACCAAGTACCCTTAGAAATCAAAATTAATTTTCTAAGGGTACTTGGTTCAATTATTTCAATATAAATATAAATATATATATATGTGTGTGTGTATGTGTATGTGTGTGTGTGTGTGTGTATGTGAACACGAGTTGTGATAACTCTCTCTTTGCTGTGATAACTCTTTTAAAATGGTCCGATCAAGACCAAATTTAGTAGAGACTTGTATTCCTAAATTTACTCGGACGAGTTCGTAATCCAGACATATCGGTCTATCGGAACGGGTAGTTTGGGGGGGGGGGGGTTTGTAATCAAAAATTGGGTTTTTTAATTAAATGGTTCGAATACCTCTATATGTAGCAATCCTAGTAGTTGATGTTGAGAATCGTTATTATTCTCTATGTGTTTCATTTTTATAATTGTCTTTCTCCAATATGTATTTATAAACATATGTTATTTTAAAATATGTAAACATATTGTGCTTTGTTAGAAGTTTGTTTTTTTACTAACTTGAATAAAAAGGTCTAAATAGGTTTTTTTTTTGTATGTTTTCCTAATTAATAAATTTCTAGATCTAGGGCCAAACTTTAACAGTTGAAGTAATTGTGAAACTATAGTTTCAGCCTATATTAGGCCATAATCAGGCACAAGGGTGTTTATTTCTTGATTTCTCACTTCATTAAAACATTAAACAAAACTTAGTTTTGTTAAACTTAGTTTAACAAAACTTAGGCATATTTTATATAACATAATATAATTTATAATTATATAGTATTACGTTTACTCCCGAGTTTTCGATACTTTTCAAGAGGCTTTTCAATACTTCAACAGCCCTGAAATCCACAAAGTGTCTAACTATCGAGTTTCTACTGTATTTCATATTAAGCTGAATGGCAAATTTTTCGGTGTAGAAAGCTTATTAAGTATATTTGTCAAATCATAAAGAAATTCATTAACCCGCAATATAGCGCCAAACTACCAATCTTGCCGCCGCCATTAGCTTGGTAACCTCTTAAATCACCGTCTACAATGGTCCAGTGCATAGTACAAAGAGGACACAAGGTTATATTTTTATTCGTTTACAAAGCAAATTCATATCATCATTTAAGATAAAAATCAGTCGAGTTTAGAAATGTTTCTTAAGCATTGTTTTATAAAAGGCTATACAACAATTATTTATTATTTAATCAATGTATTTATTAATAAATTTAAAATTCTTACTGTTTCAAACCAGTGTGGGAACGCCATTCTCACACGTTCTTGCACCACTACGCCACTGATCCTTTGATATGGTTTTTGCTTTTTAAAAAATTATTTTTACACCAAATGGATTAACCAACCGTGTTCTTGTTTATTCCTAGTTCTTCTCCTGTCAATTACCCTAACTAATTGAGGATCTAATGTACGAGGGTCGTCCAGAAAGTAAAGAACGAATGCGCATAGCATGCGGCGCAGATCCCCCACCACTGCGATTGCGTGTGCGGCCGCTTGTCCCTTCCTTTCGCTTCAGTGTGAGGTGAGTCTCGTTGCTGTACGGTTACGCTTCTCATTTTCGCAGCGTTTTAAAATGGCGACGCCAATAGAAAATCCCGCCAAATGTGAAGTGCGGAGTGTGATTCGCTTTTTGAACGCTCAAAAAGTCAAGCCTATTGAAATTTATAGGCAAATTAAAGCTGTTTATGGTGAAGGTGCGATGAATGAGTCATCTGTGCCAAAATGGTGCATCATGTTTAACCAAGGAAGGACCAATGTGCATGATGAAGATCGGAGTGGGAGGCCATCTTTAGTCACAGATGAACTGAAGCAAAAAGTTGAAGACAAAATTCAGGAAAACCGACGTTTCACTTTAACAACTTTACATGACCCTTTTCCGCAAATTTCACGTTCACTCCTACATGAGATAGTGACAGATCATCTTGGTTACAAGAAAATGTGTGCTCGCTGGGTGCCTAAGATTTTGACGGACGACCATAAGGCAAAACGAATGGGGGCAGCTCTGGAGTTTTTAACAGAATATGACAATGATGGGGACCGATTCCTTGATCGTATTGTTACTGGAGATGAAACATGGGTTTCTTACAAGACTCCAGAAAACAAGCGTCAGTCAATGGAGTGGCATCATGCTAATTCGCCCTCAAGACCAAAAAAAGGAAAAAACATTATTGCAGACTCGCAAACTCATGGCAACGGTTTTTTGGGACCGAAAGGGGTTAATTCACGTTGAATTCATGCCAACGATTAACTCCGAAGCATACTGTGAGACCCTTCAACGTCTTCGACGTGCCATCCAAAACAAGAGGCGCGGAATGCTGTCGGGAAAAGTGTTTTTCATTCACGACAATGCACAGCCTCATGCCTCAGCAAGAACAAGGCAAGAACTCCAACATCTGAAGTGGGAAATTTTTAATCATCCTCCCTACAGCCCAGACCTGGCACCCAGTGATTTCCATCTCTTTCCAAAGTTGAAGGAATTTTTGGGTGGAAAGCAGTTTGGAAATGACGATGAACTTAAGGAAGCAGTGGTAAAATGGCTCAAATCATTCGCGGCTGAAGAGTATAACGTCGGAATAGAAAAACTGGTCCCACGTTACAACAAATGTCTCGACAAGAACGGGGATTACGTAGAAAAGTAATGTAAGGTACTGTGGCATTGTAAATAAAATTTGGTGGAGAAATCTTTTGTTTTTATTTTACCATGCTAAAACGTTCTTTACTTTCTGGACGACCCTCGTAATATAAATTTTTGTACATTGAATAATATTATAATTCTAAATGAACTCATGTCTAAACAGTATAAAAGGGCCTACCATTATAGAACGTTGGATGTGTAAGATCTAGAGCTATCACTAGTAACATTCAATAATTACCACTCCAAAACTAAAGACATCAATTTTGACGGAGACATCACCCCGGTAAGCTTCTGGGGCCATGTATGCTGACGTTCCAATCACATTACTTGTCATGGCTGCTGAGGAAGTGTGGTTTGCATTTGAGCCTAGCCGGACAAGACCAAAATCACCAAGCTGAAGAAAAAATCAGTTATTATATAATTGGAAATACAATTATAGAACCCATTTACAATAGAAACTAACACTTTTGTAGCTTCACTTGCATTTAAGTAAGCAAGACATCTCTGACATTCTCCCCCCCCAAGAATAGATTAGATTAGATCATTGAAATGGCAACCATACTACAATGTAGGTATTTTAAGTGTGAATGAGGATTGAGTGCAAGATGATTGTGGCGCGAGCTTGTAGTCTTGTTACTGACTAAGGCTGACATGTTCCTTAGTAGGTGTTATTGAAAGTAAAATAATTTTGCTCCAGAGTAATTTGGAGTAGGTTGATTAGTTCATCAATAGCTTCTCTGTTAAGGCTAGAATTCAAAACTAAATTATCTTTTGTTATTTTAAATGTTTCATGAACTGGTATGTTAGTATACAAATTCACTATGTCTAATGACGCCAGAGTGTATGTATTATTCATTTTAAAATCCATTAAGTTATTCTTCAGACTGTGGTCATTTTCCAATTTAATGTGATCTTGGAGTAGTTTATCTAATGTTTGAGGATTGAAGACTGCAGGTAAACCTTAATATAGTCATTACTCAATCTGGAAGGCAAAATGTTTAAATTTGAGTAAAAGTTTTTAATATTGATTTTATGCTGTAATTAAAAGGCAAAGAATAAAAAAAAGACAACATCAATATTCATTACTGATAGTTTCAATATAATAATCTTTCGATAGTTATTTCATCATATTTCAATCTTATTGCTACTTAAACTCACAAGGGAAAAAACAATTGTTCGTCTTAACAGAGTGTTCATGTTCAGAGTGTATTTTTTACAAAAATCGTTATATATCAAGAACTATTTAAGATACAAAGAACCAAACTTTACACACACATTTATTGGCTAACGAGAAAAAATATTCTCAAAGTATCATTTAGATTGCTTTAATATTTCAAAAATGGCGGCAGTTAAACATCTTTTAATTGAAATAACAACAAAACCATTAACATAAAAAAATTGCAATTTTAATTTTAAATCGAACGGATCAGCTGAAACAATGCCTCTTTGCCACAGCCGAGCCACGGTGACGCATGGGCTGTGTAATCTAACATTAAAAGTACATTTTCTCGCTTCTTTGTGGACAGATTTCATTCAACAAAGTATCGTTCGATTTGAAATTTAAATTGCAATCTTTTTCATTTCTTTCTTATTTATTCTATTTATTTATATTATATTTTAAACAATTTTTTATTTAAATAAAAAGATTTTTAATCACTGCCATTTTTGAAATACTGAAGCAATCTAAATGATACTTAGAGAATATTTTTCTGATTAGCCAATAAAGGCATGAGCAAAGTTTGATTTTTTTTAGCTTAAATAGTTCTTGAGGCAAAACGATTTTTGTACAAAATACAAAATGGCAGCTAGCGGCTAAACGAATGATTTTTTTTTCACATACGTTTATAGGAAATTTTTTGTTTATTTTGTTGACTACTATCACCCCTTAATGTTTGTCCCCGACTTAAATGAACACCCTGTATGTTAGGCTTGCGGCGACCAGCTGACACGTTGCTAGGCAACGTCTAGATTGTTATTTGAAAATGTTTTGTTTTGTTTGGTTACGAGAGGTTATGTTTGAAAAATACATTCACGCAACCTATTTATGTGTACTTATTACGCCTCATTTTGGTGATGCCCCGACGCCGACAACCTTCACCGACATCAAATTGTCAGCAAACAACGACCGACATCCAGATGGAACACGAGAATCGACCCGGTCACGTAAAACTTCCTCCTTTCTCCCGCGAGCACCCACAACTTTGGTTTGCACTAGTTGAAGCTCAATTTAAACTTCACCACGTTACCGACGAGGTGTCCAGATACCTTCATGTCGTTGGCCAACTCGATGTACAAGTGGCAAAAGAAATCGAGGATGTTATACGAACTCCGCCTGCTGACGTGCCGTACACAGCTCTAAAAACGGAACTAGTGAATCGTGTGGCCGTGTCCGAGCACCACCGGACGAAACAATTGCTACACGGAGAAGAACTCGGCGATCGAACACCATCGCAGCTCCTCCGATATCTCCGATTCTTATCTAACATTGTGCCTTACCATTAGTGTTACTGGGTTTGCACAGTGCCATAAAGGAAGACCTCAAAGCTTCCCCTGCCGAACTGGTCTACGGAGAATCCTTACGCCTGTCATCGGAATTCCTCATCCCTGCAGCCGGCCCGAAACATCATGACGATACCAACAATTTCGTCGTCCGTCTCCGTCAACAGATGTCACAACTCAGACCAGTTCCAGCTACGCGTCATAGCTCTCGGGCCCCATTCGTGTTCCAAGAGCTTTCATCTTGCAGGCACGTGTTCCTTAGGGATGACAGAGTTCGGAGTTCCTTGGAGCCACCCTTCACCGGCCCGCACCCTGTCATTGCAAGGGACGACAAGACGATGACGATCCTTATCAACGGCACTGAACGACGCGTCAGTCTTGATCGGGTGAAGCCTGCTTTCATCGCCACTGATCCAACGCCCTCCTCCTACATACGCAGTGCTGCAAAACGGGTGATGTTTCACCTCCCGGACCTCCGGTCTCCGCGGGGGGCTGTGCGGCGACCAGCTGACACGTTGCTAGGCAACGTCTAGATTGTCATTTGAAAATGTTTTGTTTTGTTTGGTTACGAGAGGTTATGTTTGTAAAATACATTCACGCAACCTATTTCTGTGTACTTATTACGCCTCATGCTTAAACTACCGTCGTCTACCTTTATGCACTTTATCAAGATAAATTTTTACGTCTCTTTAGATTGCCATTAGTGCAAGTAAAGATAATCTTTCTTGTCCCGTGGTGTTGCAGCAGTAAGTTGTTTTGAGAAAAAGTAGATGGAGTGTCCCAAGACCCTTTTTAGCGAATTTCCCATTGGGAAGAAGTTATTACCGTAGGTCTCATGGCAAGAGTTAAGCCCAGGACCATGTTATTTTTTCTTCTTGATGTGCACAGAGACCAAAAACAAGTCGTAAAAATTTATATATATACATATATATATATATATATATAATATATATATATATATATGTGTGTGTGTGTGTGTGTGTGTGTGTGTCTGTTAACACGATAACTCTCGTAAAAATGGTCCGACCAAGACCAAATTTGGTAGAGACTTTTCCTAAATTTGCTCGGACTAGTTCGTAAACTAGACGTATCGGTCAATTGGAACGGGTAGTTTGGGGGAGTTTTGTACCCCAAAATTAAGGTTTTGCGTTTTCATATGTAATTTAAAAAGTTTTTAAATTTTATCTTCAACCATTAAAATAAGCTTAAAAAACTACACAATTTACTTCCTTAAAGTTGTTCTCTATCTCCAACGGTTACCGAGATATTAAAAAATCTAAACACAGTACGTTGTATTTCGGGGCTCCAATGTTAATCTTATGGAGGATAAGGAAAACCTAATATTTCACTTATCAATCACATTTTTGGATAAAAATTGATATTTAGCTTCATGTGGTTGATATCCATCCATTTATGCTATTAAATCATAGTTTATGTATCATGGCAGCTAACCTGCATACTCTTTTCCCATGTTAATAATATAGGGAACAGGTAAACTCCTTTATTTATGGATAGATGTTGATGAAACTTGGTGTAATTGGTCGAAATAAAAATTGTTTATGCTAGAAATTCCTACTTTCAGCGTTCCTCACAGCAGCTAACCTGCATACTCTTTTCCCATGTTAATCATATGGAAAATAGGAAAACTCCTTTATTTATGGACGGATGTTGATGAAAATTAATTGTCAAAATAAAAATGATTTATGCTGTAAATGCCTACTTTCAGTGTTCCTTACAGCGGCAAACCTACATACTCTTTCCTACGTTAATGTTATGAAGAATAGGCAAATATCTAACCCATATATATTGATAAAACTTGACATATAATATTATTATTACCTTATTTATTTGGAAATTCGCTGAGTACGCAGGTCTGCTGTGATGGGAGTACTTCTCGTTTTCCAAGTAGTTTTTAAAATTTTATATTTCACCATTAGAATCAGCTCAAAAAACTACACAATTTAGTATATTAAAGTTTTTCTCTATCTCCAACGGTTACCGAGATATTAAAAAATCTAAACACAGTACATTGTATTCAGGGGCTCCAATGCTAATCTTATGGAGGATTAAGCAAAATTAATATTTCTCTTACTAATCAACAATTTTGGATGAAGCTTTGTATTTTGCTTCATGTGGTTGGGATCCATGCGTTTATGCTAAAAAATCATATTTCATGTGTTTCTCACAGCAGCAAACTTGTATACTCTTTCCCATGTGAATCTTATGGAGAATAGGCAAACTCCTTTATTTATGTCCAGATAATGATAAAACTTGGTGGTCAGAATTAAACGTAGTTTATGGTAAAAATGCCTACTTTTACTGTTCCTCAAAGCAGCAAACTTGCATACTCTTTCCCATGTTAATGTTACGGAAAATAGGCAAATACTCTAATTTATCAACAGGTAATTGACTGATCAATCTTGTTACGTACTTGTACTGTTATTGTCATTTTTGATTTGGAAATTCCAGAGTACGCAGGTATGCTAGGAAGGAGGCATTAATACTTTCTGCTTTATTATTATCTACTTTTATTTTTTTAGAGTTCTTTACTAAAAATATGTTTCTGAACTAAAGAATGAAAGTAAAGAACTGTACCCTTTATTGTATTCTGAGCCAGAAATAACTCATAAAACCTTTTTCTTTTTATGTTATAATTTTGTAAATCGATACAGTTAAACACAAATTAAATTCCCAACTGCTGATTATCTTGATCACGATAGGTTTTGACGCATCTATCGTACATATTATTGTGACCGTATTAGCAAAGCAAAATACACTGTTTAGCTAATCAGTTGTTAAATTTTTAAATATCAATAGAATAATATAATTATTTCACATTTTTACTCGTAATGATATTCTATATGTAAATAGAATTATTTTAGTCAGCTATTATTCTGCCCCTTTGCCACACTAGTGAAAATATTTATATTGACCTAGTCCAATTTTACATTAAAAAAAGATAAATATACCAACTCATAAAAAAATTTCGCAATATTTTATTAAGTGTATTTAATAAATTATTGATTTCTTCTGATTATTGAGGGGGTGACTGCCCTCCCCCCGTGCCTTTCCGGAATGACGCCTATGCCTTTTCAACCGAGTCGTAAGTTGGCACACGGCAGTTCATTAGCACGGGGTTATTTTCGCAGCCAAGCACATTTAATACTGCAGAGCATGTGGCATGGATGTGGTTTCATAAAAATCCACTAGAATGCAGCACCAAATGGTCTGTCACTTCTCATGGTCAATGTAACAGACATAACTTAAAAAAACTAGCAGAAGACTTGTATTCATGAAAGAATCAACTGAGAACATGAAATCCGAGTTAACTCGGGCATCACGGTTGCCGGAACAAGAGCATTGCACTTGTTAACTCGGGCATTGCAGTTAAGGGATTAAATAAGCAGGAGGTTTCCTAGTTCTTTTAGATCTTTTCAAGAGAGGATCTGCAAAATCACTGGATACATCAGGCTGAAAATCTAGAGTTGAATTAGAGGCAGGGGCACAAAAACTTGCTCTTCTAGTTGTTCTTTCACTTAAATCTTCTGATTCTAAATTTGGGGGAGGACTGATTTGAAGAATATTCTTATGACTGACGAAACTGTTCTGAATTGTAGAACTTTCTAGTGTCAGCAATGTGGTATCTCCCCTAGAAGATAACTATTTCAGAGAAGCTGTAGAATTTCTACTATCACTGTTTTGTTTCACTATGGCACTAACTAACTCAACTTCATCTACCGGGAGCTCAAATTTTGATGAGTGGACATTTATTAAAAAAAATACAGGTCCTGGCTGCAAAAGCTAAGCTGGAAGAGAAGTCCCATTGAGTATAAAAGTCTTGGATGTATAAAAAAATCTATCATGAAGTGTGCTTTTGGTTGAGTGCATAAAAGAGATAGAATAGAATGTAATGGATAATTTAGCACAATCTCCCATCGTCCAACCTTCAACGATCTGGTTTTCAGTGCTAAGAGAACAGCTTTTTAGAATGTCCTGATAAACTTTTGTATCTGACTGTTCCTATTCGGATTACAAGGTGTTGGCTGACTAGTTGCTATTACTCTATCATGCAAGTAGTCTCTTAGTTCTTTAGATGGGAAAGAAGATACTCTGTCAGAATGAATATTATTAGGTATTCCAAAGATTGAAAATACATTTTCTAGGCAGCAAACCACAGTGCTTGATGTCATGTTACTACATGCATATAAAAATGGAAAAAAGTATTCATGAATTATAGTTAGCAAATAGTTGTTACATCGTTAGTATGACAGTAGTGGCCCTTTAAATTCTACAATGAGCCGTTTTAAAATTTTTAGTAGCCTTTATTAAGTGGGCATTCATATTCTTAGTAAAGCAAGGTGTAATTTCAGCAGATATTGAGCCAATGGCGAGTGACTGTTTTGATTTATTCTACAGAATATGGACACTTTTTACTTTTTATCCAATGATTCATTCTAGTGATACTTGGGTAGCAAATAGATTGATGTAGTGTGATTAGCTTATAGTCTGGAGAAATCGCTCCATTTTGACAGCACCGTACACCCTTGAAAAGGCATCAGCATGGACGTTATCCTTGCCTGATCTATAATCAATATCAAAAGAGTATCAAAATCAACTGAGTATGTAGGTATGTTGTGATGACAGTAATTACATTATGCCATACCACAAAATAATTTTCAAAAAATTAAAGAGTATAAATAATCACAATCTTACCCAACATTACATTAGCTTACACATAAGTAAATAAACAATAGACTTAGATAATACACATAAAATGTACCTTAGGGGTAAAGTTGTCATCCAAAAGTATGTTGGCAGATTTCACATCCCTATGGACTAGAGGCTTCTCCAAAGCTGAGTGTAAGTGGCATAATCCTCGAGCAGTTCCCAAGGCAATCTCTAACCTAAGGTTCCACTGCAGTGATGGCCGACCTTTCTGCAATGTTAAACAAATACTGAAAAAATTTTAATATTAGCATATTTTGGTTTCAAACCACATGCATATAAAGTTCATTAACTCTACTACCATAATTTTAAAGAATACCCTTTACAGGTTAATTCTAAAAACTTATATATAACTTAAACAGATAAAAAACATATTTTAAACGTTAAGATTTCAATTATTTTTAATTTTCCTTCAAGTTTTTTATTGAGTTGATTCGTAACATCAGGACATAGAGCTCTGTTGTATTAATTTGGATAATAGTCATATAACCTACCTCAAGGCTCAAGTTGTTAAATATAAGTAATACCTATTAAAAAAAACTATTGAGAATAACAAGCCAAACTTATTGATGTTCAGTTAAGAGTAAATCAACCTAAATCTCATTCTTGACAAACTTCATATCAAAATACCAAGAATGCTTGTTTTTCTCAGGAAAAACTACATTTTGTTTAAGAACTTTGCAACCAAATACTACAAAAATATATTATACACCCACCACGGGGACTGTGCAGTTCTGTCCTTAGAATGAACCGTAGTATCCCCTGCTTATCATAAGAGATAACTAAAAGGGGGAGAGCGCATTTCCTATCATTTCTCGCGTTCCTTGTAAAATACCGGGTCCGGCAAAAAAACCTCCCCGGTGTGAGCAAGCCACCGCGTGAGTTGTAGTGGGGATAGAGATGTGGAGGGGGTATTGTTCCGTAGCGGCGTACGTGCCATTTTCAGTGTTTGCCATGGCTTGGCTCGGTGAGCATCGGGCGTTTGTTGTGGAGGAGTTTATTAAAAATGGCGGTTCAAATGGATGTCAAACTTTAGACAAACAGGGTCAGCACTAAAAAGAAAACCAACTGGCCGACCTCGTACTGCAATAACACCAGAGAATGTGGCGCGAGTGAGAACATCCATCCAACAGTCTCCAAAGCGTTCAGCGGTTAAACACAGTACGGTCCCCACACACCAAATTCCGCAACGGCGCACCAAACTGTGACTTTTGGACTGTGTAGTGGTTGTTGGTGGAGTTCCGTAGGATTTTCTGCAGCCCAGTAGCGGAAATTCTGTTTGTTAACAGTTCCACACAAGTGGAAGTGGGCTTCATCAGAAGAAATGAAGACAGCATCTGGGGGAATGTTCTGCAAAATGTCATCACATGCAGCCCTGCGAGTTTCATAATCTTCTTCAAACAACTTTTGCGCAACCATTATTTTGTAGGGATGCAGATGAAGTTCTTTATGCAGAATTCTCCTTACACTCCTTTCTGACAATCCCAGGGCAGCTGCATGTTTAACCGCTGAACGCTTTGGAGACTGTTGGATGGATGTTCTCACTCGCGCCACATTCTCTGGTGTTATTGCAGTACGAGGTCGGCCAGTTGGTTTTCTTTTTAGTGCTGACCCTGTTTGTCTAAAGTTTGACATCCACAGTATAATCGTTTTCGCGTCAGGAACACTATCACGTCGGCCAAGTTCGAATCGAATCCGAAACGCTCGTTGAGTAGAAATCACAGAACCGCCATTTTTAATAAACTCCTCCACAACAAACGCCCGATGCTCACCGAGCCAAGCCATGGCAAACACTGAAAATGGCACGTACGCCGCTACGGAACAATACCCCCTCCACATCTCTATCCCCACTACAACTCACGCGGTGGCTTGCTCAAACCGGGGAGGTTTTTTTGCCCGACCCGGTATTAACTTTCTGTCTTAACTTACAATAGCCTTTTATTTCTTCTTAAATCAGTCTGCAGTCTGGTCTAGCCTCCCTGTGGGCTCTGTGCTTCCGGTTTGCAGAATGTCTGGGATGAGTAGAAGGTACAGCCTAAACTGGGAACGCAC
The DNA here is from genome assembly GCA_023375725.1 of Nephotettix cincticeps. Taxonomy (NCBI): domain Eukaryota; kingdom Metazoa; phylum Arthropoda; class Insecta; order Hemiptera; family Cicadellidae; genus Nephotettix; species Nephotettix cincticeps. The sequence goes on along the minus strand of CM041786.1, from coordinate 50,229,055 downwards.
ATCCCAGGCCGCCATGTAGTAAGGGGCCCGGGTCAGCCTAGATAGCAACGACTTGGCTGCCATATCAACTAACAAAAATCCTTCTCAAAATCAAGACGGGGACAACAAAGGAATTGCAAATCTTGTCTATCGAGATTGCTTGTCAACATCAACCAGACGATGATTGTTGGCGAAACACCGCCCTCTTTGGTGGCCATGCAATCCCCCCACGAAATAGCGTCAGAAATACTAACACCTTTTAAAGTAGTCATAGAACTGGCTAGCGAGCATGAAGAAGAACGTCTCCAGAAATGTCTGGTTACGATCAAGGTGATGAAAGCCGTAGTAATGAGGCAGAAAAATATATGTCAGGACATGAAGGACGAGATTTTATTCCTTAAAATCAACCTTCACTGCATATTGCATTTGAAGAGCTCATGGAAGTCTTGTGAAGTCGTATCAAGCTCGACTCAGACTTCTCCAGTTCTGTAGAAGCAGCCTCTGCGTCCAGCAACCAAATGCCCAGTATAGAGGCCTGCCATGTTGGAGGTAGAAAATACCCCCGTCGCAGCAGACCTGCGTACTCAGCGAATTTCCAAATCAATAATATAAAAATAATATATGACAAGTTTAAAAAAATCTGTCCATAAACATGAGAACTATTTGCCTATTAGATTAGATTAGATTAGATTAGATTAGATTCTCCATAAGATTAACATGGCAAAGAGTGTGCAGGTTTGCTGCTGTGAGGAACACTGAAATTAGGCATTTCTACCATAAATAATTTTTATCTTAACATTAATACCAACCTTCATCAACATCTGTCCATAAATAAAGGAGTTTGCCTATTCCCTATATGATTATTATGGGAAAAGAGTATGCAGGTTTTCTGTCATAATAAACACATATGACAAGTTTATATATATATGACAAGTTTGGTCAAAATCTGTCAATAAACGTGGGAATTATTTGCCTATTCTCCATAAGATTAAAATAGAAAGAGTGAGTAGGTTTGCTGCTGTGAGGAACACTGAAAGTATACCATCAAAAATTTTATTTTTAACATTTATACCAACAGTTATCAACATCTGTCCATAAATAAAGGAGTTTGCCTAATCTCCATATGATTAACATGGGAAAAGAGTATGCAGGTTTGCTGCCATGATAAACACATAAACTATGATTTTTTAGCACAAATGTATGGATCTCAACTACATGAAGCTAAATATCAAGTTTCATAAAAAAATATTAGATAATAAGTGAAAAATTAATTTTTCCTAATCCTCCATAAGATTAACATTGGAGCCTCAAAATACAACGTACTGTGTTTAGATTTTTTTATATCTCGCTAACCGTTTAAGATAGAGAAAAACTTTAAGGAACTTAATTGTGTAGTTTTTTAAGCTGATTCCAATGGTGAAACATAAAATTAGAAATTTTAAAAAATTACATGTGAAAAACGCAAAAAACCCCATTTTGGGGTACAAAACCCCCCCAAACTACCCGTTCCCATTGACCGATATGTCTGGATTACGAACTCGTCCGAGCACTTGTAGGAATACACGTCTCTACCAAATTTGGTCTTTATTGGACCTCTTTTACGAGAGTTATCGTGTTCACAGACACACACATATATATATATATATATATATATATATATATATATATATATATATATATATATATATATATATATATGTATATATATATACATATATATATGTATATATATATACATATATATATGTATATATATATACATATATATATGTATATATATATATAAAAATTTTAACGACTATTGTTTTTGGACTCTGGGAACCTAAAGAAGAAAAAATAACACGGTCCCGGGCTTAAGTCTCACCATGAGACCTACGGTAATAGCTTCTTCCCTATGGGAAATTCGCTAAAAAGAAGAAACCCCAAAAAAACGCCCCCAAAAAAAGTTAGGGAAAACCCAACAGTGACGGACGCCGAGACTTGGTCTCTTGGGTTCTTGGGAGGAAGTCCAGGAAGAAACCCCCGCCCCAGCCACTTGAAGAGCAGGCTGGGAAAAAGGAGAAGAAGAAGAAGCTTCCAAAGATGTCCTCTAAAAGCGAACAGACACACTTCTGGTCAGGCCGTCAGAAGGTAAATCTTATGACTATATGTTAGGAGAAATCTGTCACAAAGCAAAACCTAATGAGAGGCGGGGTGGGGTAATCAAGGCCCTCAGGAAAACCCATGTGGACGATCTACTGATGAAGCTCGTGGAATCTACCGAGAGTAAGTTCGCTTTCAGCACCAACTTACAAACCATCTTGGGTGCAAATAAGACTATTTATGTCTTTCACCCCAAGTTAATGCTGGATGTAAGGGACCTTAATGAACTTATGATTGATGCAGAGGTAAATAATGCCGTCAAATCTGTTGTTGGTGACACTGTTGAGGTAAAAACTTTCCTCTCGAAGCTCAACTCCCGTGGACAGATTTCCTGACCGAGGGCTACATAAAAATCGGGTGAATCAGTCGTGTATGCGGAAAGCTCATGGCTGTCCAATTGCCTGGACTTTGGTCAGGCACTGAGTGTCCTGCAGGCTATAAATTACAAGTTAATACAGGCCTGTTTCAAGTAAGATTTTTTTGTGCTTTAAATGTTTGTGCCGTGTGTTTTTTTTTTGTTTCATCCATGAGAACACCCAAGATATTGATCTTTTTACATGACAATATGATATTCTCCTTGGCATTCTACGTGACCATGCGACCAGCACCGAAACCATGGTTTGTATTTTAAACAAACAATTTTGAACTGAGATCATATTAAGGTACTGTTAAACCTTAATATTACAACATTAAACCTATAATTTGTTTTACCAGTTCAGGGGCATACTACAATAATTAGTAATATTTGTTACTTAATTACAATAAAGATTTATTTATTTACTAATCATATTAGAGCTCATAAAAGGAATCATCAGTTCAAGGAAAAGGGTTTGATTTTGGGGCTTGATCTCTGTAATGAGTCTTGCTGAGCTTCAAGATGCCAGACGAAAGTTTTCTCAGGGCTATGCCGATGATGTCTAAACTCAAGATTGGCTAAGTTACGGCCAGTGTCAATGGGTGGATGCAAGCTCACGGCCTTTCACTGGCGATGAGCAAGACAGAGATTGTGGTCCTAATGAAGAGAAGAATTCCATCCACGTTTCCTCTGCAGATAGGAGACAAAATCTCGAAACAAAACCTGTTGCTAAATACCTAGGAGTCATGACTGACAACAAGCTGTCTTTCGGGGACCAGGTGAAGCAAACCGCTGACAAAGCTGCCAAGGAAGTTGCAGCCCTGATTGCCAGTTGGTAGCCTGCGCTTAAGTCCTAGAACGACGTGTCTATTGTAAATTGTTACCGGCTTTCCCCGAGTCCAGCGATGAGGTGCCTTGAGGATCACTTCTGCTTACCGCACGGTCTCCAGCAGTAATGGTTTTTTCTGGTGCTATCTCCATCTGCCATCTTGTGAAGGAGAGGTAGGTGATCCAGTGCCGCAGAGAAGCTATTGCCAGGTAAGAGCATGATCACATTGGCAGTGTGAATGGGAGGCCGAGTTGAGGGGACGTTGGACCCCCCGAGTTGAGGGACGTTGAACCCATAGACTGATCTCAGACATCCCCCCTTGGGTGGAGAGACAGCATGGCAAAGTTGATTTCTCCGTGACAAAATTCAGGACACGAGTACTTTCGCTCCAATCTACACAAGATAGTTAGAGTCGGCAGATGTACATATCTATACTGACCCGGCATTGCAGACACAGCAAATCATGTTTTTCAAGTGTGACAGATGGATTGCACAGCGAGTGTTACTCTCTGCGGAGATCGGCGTAGCAAACCATCCTGACAACATCATCGGATCTATGTTCTAGGAAGAGGATTTCTAAACTATGTTTAACACTATGTCCAATCCATAATTCTGGCAAAAAAAGGTCGATCACGATCTTCTTTAGCACTGGTATCTATCCCAAAGAGGAAAGCTGTAGTTGCGTAAAACCATAAGGTCTAGTCTGAAGTAATGTAAACAGTTCCAGGCTGGTCCTAGGAGATGAGGTTGAGGGTTTAGTGGATGTGAGTCCCACACTACCGGGTCTCTGGGGTGTGCATTAACACAGCTCCTCCTCCCCACAAAAAAATACCCACCAGGGGCTTTCTAGCTGGCCTTTGTCAGGCCCCAATACTATATTAAAGAATATTATAACAATCGGAGGGTTATGTAGTTGTACTTCTTGTGATCATCATTTTTCCCCCTGAGAGGGAAAAATAACAATAAAACAGTAACAATAAAAAGCTAGCACGGTAGATCAAAAACTCTCAGTTAACATACACTCAAAGAAATGTTTTTGTATCTTAGTACAAGATCGCAGCCTCTAAACAATCCCATAACACTCTAAGCACAACATGCTTAACAGTCTATTTAATATTATAAAATCAACTATTATAAAAATATTATATTATTATCAATCATTAACAAAATAATTTTAGCATATTAACAGCATAGGCATAATTAACAGCATAGGCCTGCATAAAGTATTCAGGATAGTAACAGTACCGTGCAAGCCAACCGGTCGAGCAAAGAGCCATGCCTCATGTACTTGTAGGCCAGACACAATGCTGGGCCGTCATCCGAGTACCCAAGTAGCTGCAGTAGGTTTGGATGAGACAGCTGCGCTAACACTTTTATCTGTCCAACAAACACTATTTCAATATCAAGGCAAAAATAAACCAGTTGAACATAGAACCATGTATCATTTATACACATCGCTGGTCTGAAAATCATGAACTGAATTTTGAAGAAGCTAAGATAATACACCGGGAACCTAATTTTTTCAAAAGAAAACTGATTGAAGCTTCCTACATGGAACTAGCAGACCAACCACCAACCAATTAGTCAATCTTCAGTTGAGATCCGGCTATTGTGGCTGCCAATTCTTGTTAGAACATAACCCATTCCTGTCTAATGACGCACACTGCACGTCCACGTACTTCGCTAGACAGATGTCTAATTACGTGCGCCGTGCATCTCGCGGGGCGGTTATGAGCAAACAATGTGCATTGCCTGATTATATTTCGACGTATTTCTTTTTCCGCCATTAGGTGTTCTAGTTCATTTCTCATCCGATAGATGGTATTGGCGTCCTCTTTAGTCATCGTATTTAGTGTCAACTGTTCCGTATTGACAGTAAATTATTTTATTGTTCCCACAATTTGTTCAGCGATTGTATTTATTGATGATAATACAGTAATAATGATTATTATTTAAAGATTTATCATTAACTATTTATTACTGCAGGTAACTAGAAGTAGATCTGCCAAGTGAAATAAAGGAATCATTTGAAATAAAATAAGATTTGACGAAACAACGGTATCTACTTGTTTCTAAGTCTACAGCTTTTAACACGTGAAAAAGTACGGTATTAATTTTTTTCTTGCTAAAAGTGATTGTATATGGAGTTAAAGGGTATAAGGAACATGTCAAAGAAATCAAAACATATAATTCATAAATTTACTGTTAATTCTTTCATGCTATTAGAGACGCACAGTCGTAGTGAACAAGGCTCGATTTTCTTTCAGACTGGAGGACTGCAGGCGTCGACCATTCTGCCCGAGGGGAATGGTTTAAGGATAGGAAAAATGAAGTACAGTATAGTCTACCAAGTAGAGGTACCGGGTTAAGTGAGGCTATGCTAGGAAAAGCAAAGAAAAATCAACACGCACAAATTAACTAGCTTGTTAAAAGCTATTGTGAATGTGGGCGATTGTGTGTTTTTCTTCGGTAAAGTTCAGAAATCGGCTGTACAACTTGGAACTGTTCGTGCGTCATCAGTCTGAACTAAGAAGCCATTTCTTCAGTTGTCACAGTGACAGTGCAGTTTCGATCTGAGTGGCTGTTTACTTAGATTTACTGTAGAAAGGCTATTGTGTACTGTAAGAAAAACTCCATTGGCGAGTTTTAGGTCATGTACCATATTATCCGAGTTTTACCGTATCTGAGGTACTCTTGATCCCAATTACCTCGGTTAACCGAGACTCTACTGTATATGTAGATTATCTAAATATATAAAACAAAGACGTGTTAGTTATGCGCATTATAACTCGAGAACGGCTGGACCAATTTTAATGATCTTTGATTTTTCGGATTCGCCTCTGTTCTGGTTATGCTTTAGGCATATTCAGTCTCCATAAATCATTTAGTTTCCATATGGGAACTAAGTTTGTTTACAAATCTTCTACAATAAAAATATTTGATTTCTTAAGCTTAAGCTGTTAATTTACTTTCCATTAGCAATATGCTTTACTATCCAATGCCATCTGAATCATTCATTAATAAACTATGAAGCAAATGTGTACTGTACAAAATGAACACATTTATTCACCACGTGTTAATAGTTTACGGTTTTGGGGGATTATGTATTTACATTTTTTATTTTCTGTCTGATTAAAGGTCACGTGTTTATAATTATGTAGGCCAAATAAAAAATAATTAAGGTGTTTATACATATTACGTTTGTTATAATAATCAGCTGTTGTATATCTTTCTTATGAAAGCCGTATTATAGTTAGGTTTTGTTTGGTTTTAGGTTGGATTAGAAAAATTGTGAATCAATCCACTCAGATTTATTTGTTTTGTGGGAATGTTATTAATATGTCTTACCATTTCAGTATTGCTATTAACTATGCCGCAAACCAGAATATCTAGTTTTTCACAATGAAGCCGTAACGCTATTCAACTTCAGAACATGGCCAATCTGAAAGTTAACACGTGTTTACTGTTAGGCGTTATGAAGTTCACTGGGTCAGCTAGTATTCATATAAATCCGAAACGAAATTGTCATGGTATGCTAACTCGTAGTAAAGTTCGTAAGGGGCATTAGGTTTTTGTTTTAAGTATAAAATTGTAAAATATAATGTGTTTTTGCTCTTTACAGTTAATTTTGTGCTGCAATAATTAATGTATATTAGAAAGAATTTGTATTTGAATTTAAAAAATCTGTTAGGTTACTTCGCCTCGATTACAGGTTTTTGCAGTGGCCATTTTGTTTCCAGTTCTGGTGGGACACGCCCACTCCTATTCAGTTGTCTTTGAGTCTCTGTGACGAGTGGACGTATTTTGTTTCTTCTGTGTGTAACTGGTTTAGTTTAGATTATGTTATGTGTTAATATTATTATGATTTAAATATTATTTTGCCTGAGGACGGGATCAGATTCCAGATCCCTAAATGTCATGACACTTTGTTTTACATAAAATTGTGATGGAAATATCCGCAATAAAAATCAAAATAACATAAATTCACAATCACCAATAATGGATTTCAAACAAAGAAAGTATGCATGTTTGGCCCTTGGTTCAAAAAGACTAATTTATAACATTTTAGGTACTTATATGGCGGTTCAAGCACCATTAAGATCTACTAAAAAAAGCTGGGTAGTACTTATATAGTCACTTATTTGTTACGTCTTTCGAAGTGTGTGTGTATGTGTGTGTGAGAAGGAGGGAGGAAGGGATGTTAGAGTTGTGTGCTTTTTAACCTGATCTGAAGGAGTGAAATTCAGATTCTTAATTAGGTTTAATATTGACTAGGATTGTTTTGAACATTATTTTATATATATATATTTTTAAATTATGTTTTAATCAAGCAAGATCAAATCAGCAATACTTTGTTTACACAAGTTGAAAATGTAAATAAATCAGACGCTTCTGACTCACACAATGTTATTATTAAGGAAGGCAAACTTTATAGTTTTTACTTTTTCCAACCTGCACGAAAGTATAAAGAAAAATTGTTTTCCCTTAAAACATTGGATTGACAGTGAAACAGTGGATTGAATATATATTTTCATTGGATATATCCATTTTGGGGTCCTTGCAGGCAATAAAGTGTTTTCCCCCCTTCAAGACGGGACATTTTATTACTAAACATTACATCGTATTTATGACCAAAATAACCTAGAAACAAAACAACAACAGAACTAGAAACAGAGCTGACAACAGTGACATGACAAATCAACAGCTGACTTGATGCCTCACTCTAAACTATCACTGTCTCTTTCATGTTGGTTGAAAATACATGAAAACAGCATAAATTACTCCTTGTTCTGTCCACAACACTCTGAAAACTTCAAAGAGTCAAAATAGTTTGATAAACTGCCAAGGAGTAGCAGCACATGATGAGTCGACATCGTGCGTGACATACGCAAACCATACTACAGATGGCATTTGGCTCGCCGTGTTGAAGGGTTAACTACCTCAAAATTTTCAACTAGTAGTAAGAAAGTGTAAAAAATCAATAATTATATTTTAATGGTTTTTTAGAAGTATGTTTTATGTTACGGCCTTGGACTTTTATGGACTTGTAGCCAAGCTCAGTGCCTGCCTCTATATCCAATATGGTTGATTGTTTAATATTTGAAAACATATGTTTTTTGTTATTGTTTATTATTGTGTTGTTGTCTCTCATGTTTGTAGTGTTTGAATTGTATTAAATGGTTTGGCAAGCTAAAAGTAACTTTTATTGTGTGTGTTGTATTGTTTTCATGGAAACTTGAACAAGGTAAAAAAGTACATGGTCCTGAACGAACCGGATAGACTTAAGCTATGGAAGTTTTGTGAAGAACCCTCAAATAATATCCTTGTTCATTCTCTATTTGTGAAATCTCTATTTTGAAATTGTAATCTCTCTCCTTGTCTGATATTTTTGTAGCTTCATTTTATTTTGTATCGTTTTTAATCTCTTGAATTTAATAATTACTAATTTGTTCGTCCATTATGAAGTTTTGTATCTTTGAAAGGAAAAGTACTCTATTAAAAAGTAGTTTAACTCAAACTAAGACTCACGTAGAGGAAATAATAACAAATGTTGTGATCACCGATGGACTTGGTCAAACAGAGCTCAATGAGCTCAACTTTTACCACAATGTCGCTAAAACCCACTTTTCAGACTTTAGCAATTCCTTAACTCAGTTAATGGCCGAGGAAGATGAGGAATTTAATATTGATAATGTTCTGACGATACAAGAGGATATAACTGAGATTTACAAATCGATTGAACTACTGACGAAGCAATATCAAGGTAACAACACACGGCTTGTCTCTCCAAGTAAGTCTAATGTTTCACCATTGAATTTAAAACTACCTCGACTTACCTTAAAACCTTTTGATGGATCTCCTGATCAATGGTTAACTTTCTTTAATTTGTTTGATGCCTCAGTAAATAAAAACTCTGACATTAATGAATCTCAAAAAATGCAGTATCTTTTGTTGTCACTTCAAGGCGAGCCCCTCAACTTGGTAAAAAATCTTCAGATCACTCCAGAGAATTATGAGATAGCATGGAAAATCCTCAAAAAGAGGTATGAGAATAATAGAAAAATTGTTAGTTTTCATGTTAATAACATAATTGATTTGCCTCCAATTCAAACCCCAACGGCTAGTAACTTAAGATCGTTCATCTCGCGGTTCCATGAAAGTGACCAGGCTCTTATCGCTTTGAAACATGAGGTAAAACCGTCTAATATAATACTATCATCTCTCCTTATGCGAAAGTTAGACAATCAAACGCGAAAAAGGTTTGAGGATGATAGGGCAGATTCCCAGACGTTTCCTAGCGCCGAAGAACTAATAGTGTTTATGGAAAAGGAATGTAATCGGTTGGAGGCAGCTGGTCTTTCGTCTTATCCAAATCTCACACATCATTCTAACCCAAAACCTAGTAGTTCAAAAATTGATAAAGATTATAAAGAAAACCGAACTGTACTTATCTCTTCTCCTAAACTGAAATGTAAATATTGTTCCAAGGAAGGGCACTCCATTTATGGTTGCCCAGTTTTCAAGGAGTTGTCGACAAAATATAAATTTGAGTTTGTAAAACAAAATCATTTTTGTTTCAACTGTTTAGGTTCTGCTCATTCTGTAAACAAATGCAAATCCAAAAGGGTCTGTGAACAATGTAAGAAGAAACACCATTCATGGTTACACTTCCCTGAGCGTAAAGTGTCTAATTATATTGAAAATCAATCAAATCAGTCCTCTTATAAGTCTACTCCAGCAATGGACCCCTCAAAAAACGCTGTAGTTGCACTTTCTCAAAATAAAAGCTGCCTTGACAGACCCACCACAATACTGTTAGGTACCATTCTGGTACGAGTAACCTCAATCAAGGGTATTTCACTAGTACTCAGAGCTGTTGTGGATTCAGCCTCCATGATTTCTTGCATAACTGAAACAGCTGCGAGTTTACTTTCACTCGAAAGATCTTCTGTTAAATATAACAGAATTGATGGTCTGTCATCATACCATGTAAAAAGTAAAGGTCTTTCTAGGGTTCACATATCTGCCTTAAATGGAACTAAAGTGACTGATAACCACCCCGTGGTTATATTGAATCGAATAACATCTAATTTACCTCACAATCAAGTTCCTCAGGATGTAAAGGATAGATTTAAGAATCTTGTTCTTGTGGATCCAACATTTGGCACTCCTAGTTCAGTTGATATGTTAATAGGAGCCGATCTCCATCCTAAATATTATGACCGGAGAAAAACTCATCATTGGTGAAAATCTACCATCAGCCATGAATTCTGTGTTTGGTTATATTCTGATAGGTTCGTCCCCTGTATTTGAATCTCCTCAATCTGAGCCTTACTCTGATATTATTGAAGATACAGGCGACGTAAGTGACACCTCTCTACTCACTATTGACTCACATGATCTCCATCAAGCTGTACAAAGGTTTTGGACTCATGAAGAGCCCCCTTTCAAGGCTAAGCCTACTCCAGACGACACATTTTGTGAAAACCACTTCATCAAAACACACTCAAGAGATTCAACAAGGCGTTATGTTGTTCGTCTCCCTTTGAAAGATGAACATCCTCCTTTAGGCGATTCTTCAAGTATGGCAAAAAGAAGGTTTTTCTCATTAGAGAAAAGACTTAACTCCAACCCAGCCTTGAAGAAAAAATATCACGATTGCATAAAAGAATTGTTGGACTCTGGAGATATGGAACCAGTGAATGTCCCCCCACTCCCAGATAAAGAGCATTTCTTTCTCCCACACCATGCTGTTGTCAAAGAAGACTCATCATCAACAAAGGTTCGAATTGTATTTGACGCCAGTGCTCGATCGTCCTCTGGTGTATCACTCAATGATATTCTTCATTCCGGACCTAAGCTTCAAAATGAAATCAGTGATATTTTGATTTTATTCAGGTCTTACCCATTTGTCTGTTGTAGCAATATTAGACAAATGTTTAGAAGAATTCTTATACATCCAGATGATAGAAATTACCAACTTCTTTACTGGCGTGAAGAATCATGCAAACCTCTGTCACTATATCGTTTGACAACCGTGGTCTTTGGATTTACCAGTTCACCTTATCTTGCGATACGAACTCTGAAGCAGCTCGTCATTGATGAGGGTCATATGTTTCCTCGTGCAAGTCAAGCTATAAACAATCAAATCTACGTCAATGATTTAATATTAGGAGCATATACAATGGAAAATGCTCTTACTCTCCAAACCGAAGCCATCCAACTTCTCTCTAAAGGTGGCTTCGACCTGAGAAAATGGACAAGTAATTGTACACAGCTTGTGCGCAATGTCCCTGAATCACACCGGGAAGAACCTCTGCCATGTTCAGATCCAGAACATCTGTTGTACAATGTGCTAGGGGTTAAATGGGTTGCAGAGAGTGACGAACTTGTTTACCGTCTCAATCTACCAGATACAAAAGTCACTAAAAGACTCATTCTCTCAACCGTTGCTCGAATTTATGACATATATGGATGGTTGACTCCTGACTGGTGACATTTTGGACTAAGTCTCTCCTACAACTACTATGGACAATTGGTCTGCAGTGGGATGAACAAGTGCCGGTACACATTGCAGAGAAATGGAAGCGGTTCATTAGTCAAATACCTAGTTTGAACAACCTCAAAATACCTCGTTATATAGCATTGTGTAATGCTCTCAATATCCAACTCTATGGATTCTGTGATGGCTCTGAAGCGGGCTACAGTGCAGTTGTTTATGTTCGCGTTGTTTGTCCTAATGAAAATGTAAAGACTTTTCTGCTCATTGCTAAATCACGAGTATCTCCTCTCAAAAGAATCTCGATACCCCGCCTTGAGCTTTGTGGTGCTCATCTCCTGGCTAATCTACTCCATTTTTCCTCCTCTATTTTGTCTCAAAGATGCAGTATCAGCTTGATAAAGGCATGGTGTGACTCTTCTGTAGTTCTGTCATGGATCCACACACCCCCATACCGGTTGAAGGTTTATGTAGCCAATAGGGTTGCTCAGATACAGGAACTTATTCCATCACATGCATGGTCACATGTTCCAACTAACTCTAATCCAGCTGACTGTGCCAGTCGAGGTCTCCTTCCATCTTCTATCTTAGGTCATGACCTTTGGTGGCATGGGCCTTCCTGGTTGCAGCAATCTCAAGAATCCTGGCCAAAAACAATGTTCACTCCGATTGTACCTGAGGAGTTACCTGAAATAAAGCAAGATCCACTTCCCATATTAGTAACCAGACAGTTTACTACAGATGATCTGCTTGGTAAATACTCCTCATGGGACACACTATAAAGAGTATTAACTTATTTGATGTGCTTTATTAATATCTTCAAGGGAGTGAATAAGGTCAAAAGAAGTATAAAGTTGAAAGAAATTAAAGAAGCTGAATGGAAAAAATGTAAGTTCATGCAGCTATCAGAATTTAAAGAAGATCTCCGTGCTCTGAGCTCTGGCAAACAATGTACTTCTCGACTTCGCCATGTCCAGATGGACTTGTTCGAGTGGTGCACCTTCAAACCTCTAAAGGTCCTCTCTCAAGGCCAATCACCAAGGTATCTCCACTTCCCCTTGATAACTGGCTGAAGACAGAAAAAGGGGCTTTTGGATCTCGACTTATTTTGTTTATTCATCTTTAATTCTGTCATGAACCCGGAAGTGGTTCATGGGCGGGGGTATGTTACGGCCTTGGACTTTTATGGACTTATAGCCAAGCTCAGTGCCTGTCTCTATATCCAATACGGTTGATTGTTTAATATTTGAAAACATATGTTTTTTGTTATTGTTTATTATTGTGTTGTTGTCTCTCATGTTTGTAGTGTTTGAATTGTATTAAAAGGTTTGGCAAGCTAAAAGTAACTTTTATTGTGTGTGTTGTATTGTTTTCATGGAAACTTGAACAAGGTAAAAAAGTACATTTTAGTTTTAATAAAGGTATATATTATTTATATTCAACTAGCAGGCAATTTCCTTTCAGGAATGAATGATATAGAATTTATTTACTTTTATTTTATATATTATTTAGTTAACTTTTAAAAGGAAAAATACAGTTTATTTAAACCATTTACTTCTTATACTTCTTGATAATTTAATGATTTTTGAATTTTCAATATCTCAGTAATCAATCAACTGAATGCAATAATTATTTAAAATCCACATAGTTAATATTTTAAATTAAAGTAAACAGTATCAGTGAGCTCTCACATACTCTCTCCCTTAAGTACAAAGCTACATGAATCTGTCTAATCAAACGGTCACATTCTTAAATTTGTATTAATTACATGAAAAATTATTGCTCAAAAATTAATCATTAACCCTAGAAATGGCAAAGTCGTAATTTACGACGCATTTACATATTCAATAAGAATTGGCAGGTGGAGGCATCTGTCGTCAGTTTTGTGGAATTGTTAGACAATATCGCCTACGCGACCGTGTTTCCCTCTGGGGGCCAACAACCGAAACTGCTCTTTTAGTACACGAGCCTGCCACCGGGCAGGTCTATAACCAAGTAAGCGCTTTCTTTTCCTAGGCACTGGATGGCCGTGGTGGCTAAAGCGCTGCGCTGACGAGCATAACGTTCTAGCCATTCGGAAGTGCTAGGGTTCGAATCCCGACCATGAGCAATCCCAAATTGGCTTACAAATGTGTGGTTTAGCGGAGTGGAGGGCCCACCTTAAATAAACGGTGACCGGCTTGGGTGGAAGTTGACGGCATTTGTAGGCTTAATTGGGATTGCAGTGGACACCTGTTTTGCTTTTGTGGTTAGTGGTTATAAGGGGGGGGGGCATGTTTTAAGCTTTTTTTTGTTTAAACTTTGATATTTCATGAAGATATTAGTAATTATATTTATGTTACAGTTAAGAGTAAAAAGCTTGCCACTTCTAGGGTTAAATTTCTTTAACTCACTTTTTATTAAAAGTTAGGAGATTTCAGGGGAGATAATAAAAATTACTCCCTGAGTAATAAAAACTTGTTCAGCAGATTTTACTGGGTCTTATAACTCTTATGCTGCAACAGAAAGAAATTGGACAGTCAGTCGAAAGTACAGCGACAGCAAAGTGAGACCTTGGGCCGTTTGAATCATAATGCTTGGTCCAATAAGGTTGGTCACTCAAAACACTACAATTTACTACAAAATATATATTTTTCCAAAGTAATTAAAATAGATTTAATTTAAATTTCTACAATCAAAATTTTTGACCTGGGTTGACCTGCCCTCAGATAATTGTAGTTCTATTGTAGTTGGTTCTAGTGCTAATAAAATGAGCTCTTCGAAACCATATAAAACATTTTTCAACTTCTACAAACAGCGATTTGCAGCCAACCTTTAAAAGCTTCAGCCTGATTAGACAAAGTTTATCAATCATCATATAAACCTTATTAATTCAGCACAGGGTGACTTTCCTACCTAACACCCAAATTGTTTATGTTTATGTTGTACTTTTATAACTTGACAATTACATGAAACAAATTGTCAAAACTAGAGGTGTAAAGTGAATTTTTTTCGGATCGGATAGCTCAAGTTCGGATCGGATAGTTAGGGTTCGGATCGGATTTTTGGATTTGGATACTTGCAATAACACAGTGGATATTATTTAGATTCTTATTGCGGACATTTTCCATCACGATATTATGTAACACAAAGTTTCACGACGTTTCGGGATCTGGAATCTGATCCCGTCCTCAGGTGAACTAATATCTAAAACATAGCACAATTAATTAAAATATAATCCGGACCAAACCGGTATAAAGCTGAAAACATAAAAGTTTAAAGCAGTCAAAAAAAACTTACAAACGAACCATACACTAACCATTACACACAAAAGAAACCAAACACGTCCGCTCGTCACGGAGACTCAAAGACAACTGAAAGGAATGGGCGTGTCCCACCAGAACCGGAAACAAAATGGCCGCCGCCAAAATCCTAAATCCAGGCGAAACACGTCCAACAGGATTTATTATTATTATTTTATACTAATATGCAAATCCTATCTAATGTACCTGAAAAAATTAATTGTAGTACAAAGTTAACTTTACAGAGCAAAAAACCCATTATTTTTACAATTTTATGCTTAAAACAAAAAGCTAATGCTTTACTACGAGTTAGCATACCATGAGAATTTTGTTTCGGATTTATATGAATATCATTTACTGGTACTTTATTTTCCCTATCCTTAAGTTCTTTACTAGGAATTGGCAGCCACAATGGCTGGATTTCAACCGAAGATTGACTAATTGGTTGGTCTGCTAGTTTCATGTAGGAGGCTTCAATTAGTTTTCTTTTGAAAAAATGAGGTTCCCGGTGTATTATCTTAGCTTCTTTGAAATTCATTTGGTGATTTTCAGACCAGCAATGGTGGGCAATTTTTGACTCTTCAACTAAGCCCTTTCTCGTATTTTCCCTATGTTCCTTTATTCTAACGTTTAATGGTCTTTTTGTCTCGCCACAGTACGGCCTAGAAAAATTATTGCAATTTATTCTGTAAATACAGTTTTAGCGAATTTCCCATAGGGAAGAAGCTATTACCGTAGGTCTCATGGCGAGACTTAAGCCCGGGACCATGTTATTTTTTCTTCTTTAGGTGCCCAGAGTCCAAAAACAATAGTCGTTAAAATTTTTATATATATATATTTGTATATATGTATATATATATATGTGTCTGTTAGCACGATAACTCTCGTAAAAATGGTCCGATCGAGACCAAATTTGGTAGAGACGTGTATTCCTACAAATGCTCGGACGAGTTCGTAAACCAGACATATCGGTCAATGGGAACGGGTAGTTTGGGGGGGATTTGTACCCCAAAATGGGGTTTTTTGAGTTTTTCACATGTAGTTTTTAAAAATTTCTAATTTTATATTTCACCATTGGAATCAGCTTAAAAAACTACACAATTAAGTTCCTTAAAGTTTTCCTCTATCTCCAACGGTTACCGAGATATTAAAAAATCTAAACACAGTACGTTGTCTTGTGGGGCTCCAATGTTAATCTTATGGAGGATAGGGAAAAATTAATATATCCCATATAAATCAAGATTTTTGGATAAAACTTTATATTTAGCTTCATGTGGTTGAGATCTATCCATTTATGCTTAAAAAACATAGTTTATGTGTTTATCTTGGCAGCAAACCTGCATACTCTTTTCCCATACTAATCATATAGGGAATAGGCAAACTCCTTTATTTATGGACAGATGTTGATGAAAGTTCGTATAAATGTTATTATAAAAATTATTTATGGTAGAAATGACTACTTTCAGTGTTCCTCACAGCAGCTAACCTGCACACTCTTTCCCATGTTAATCTTATGGAGAATAGGCAAATAATTCTCATGTTTATGGACACATTTCAATAAAACTTGTTATATATTATTATTATTATTATATTATTGATTTTGAAATTCGCTGAGTACGCAGGTCTGCTGCGACGGGGGTATTTTGATTCCTGAGCGCCATTTTTTGGTTTGGTTTTAACAAGAAATTGCCTAAGTGTATTCTGAGTTGTAAAAGCAGTTCTTATTTTGAATTTCCTAGCTACTCTCCTGATTCTTTCCGACAGTCCCGGCACATAAGGAATTGACATGGGAACAAACTTTTCTGCATCAGCCACTTTCTGTTTAACCCTACGATTTTTACTCTTTCTGTTAATAGATTGAGGGTATCCATTACTAACCAAATCTCTTTCTATTTTACTAAATTCGGCAATCAGCCCATCTTGGTTTGAGCAAATGCTCTTTGCTCTGTCAAATAAAGAGAAAGCAACCCCTTCTTTGACAGAAATTTGATGGTTAGATTGAAAATTTAAGTATTGCCCTGTGTGTGTCTTTTTTCTAAAAACAGATGTCCTAAGTAAATTTCTATCTTTTTTTTCAACGCACACATCCAAAAAAGCCAATTTGTTTTGGTCTTCCTCTTCCATTGTAAGACGAATGGAAGAATGTTTAAGTGGTCTAAAAATTCTTTTAATTTATCGTCTCCATGAGGGAAAACCACGAATGTGTCATCGACATACCTCCACCAAACCCTCGGTTTGAGATCGGCTAAAGCCAAAGCTTTTTGCTCGAACTCCTCCATGAAGATATTGGCAAAAATAGGGGACAATGGCGATCCCATGGCCATACCCTCATCTTGGCGATAAATTTTACCCTCTAGCTCAAAATAATTACATTTAGTGCACAATTCCAATAATTCCATTATAACGTTTTCTGGCATTTTTGTTCTTTCACTTAAGGTTTCATCTTTTTCGAGCCTAGACTTGATTATTTTTAGGGTTTCCGGAACTGGGACATTAGTAAACAGACTTTCTACATCAAACAAAACTAACCAACTTATCTGTATCAGCGAGTGTAATATCTATTAACTTCTCGACAAAATGTTTAGAGTTTTTTATGAACGAATCAGTATTTCCTACTAAAGGTTTTAATAGGACCTTAGAGAGTTCCCTACAAGCTGAATCCCGGGAACTAATTATAGGCCTGAGAGGAATGTCAATTTTATGGATTTTGGGTAAACCATACATGTGTGGGATTTTCGAATGATGTGGCGTTAGCTGAGTTCTTTGCTTATCACTGAAATATTGTTTATGCTTTCTTAGTGTGCTTGCTACTTTACGTTCAAAACTATCTGTAGGATATTTGTTTAATTCTGTGTATTTGCCAGCCTGCAAAGTTCCTAAGAGTTTTTGTTTATAAGCTCCTGTATCAAGAACTACAGTAGCACTACCTTTGTCCGCGGGTAATATTTTGATAGTATCATCTTTCCCAAGGACTGATATTGCCTTATTTTCCTCTTTAGAAAGATTGGGCTTCGGGACAGGAATTTTGTTCAGTAAAAGACTAGCCTCACAACGAAACTGATCCCACTGAGCCTCAGGAAGCTGAGACACGGCGGACTCAATCCCAGTGACGAAGTCCAGCGCCTTCACTGATTTAGACACGACTGAAAAATTTAACCCTTTATTTAAAACAGCCAATTCACTCGGAGATAAATTTCGTGACGAAAGATTGACTACATGATTATTTAATTTTCTAGGGGCTTCCATGATTTTGGTAGGTTTCAACCTATCAAATTTTGATTTTTGTTTGTGTTTTATATTTTGAACTTCTTTATCAAACCTATTTTTAATACTCAGAAAAATATTCTCAAAATCAGAACCTGTTAAGCTAGCCAATTTTGTTTTCCTAGTTTCAATGCTATTTTTTAGGATTCTCTTCTCTGTACGATGGAAGTTAATTCTTTCCGCTAACAGTGATTTTGAAGCAGTCAACATTATTTTACTGGCTTGGAAACTACTGAAAGGAGATTTAAGTTTCAAACCGGTAGGTATTATGTTTTCGTTTTTACATTTAAAAAGAAAAGTTAAATGGTTGGTGTGCCTAGCTAACTTTAGGTGCAATTGTTCAAGTTCACTAAATTCATTACTAACTGCGGGTCCGTACCGAGAATCAATTCTTTGTTTGAAATTCATTATTGGTGATGGTGGATTGATATTATTTAGATTCTTATTGCGGACATTTTCCATCACGATATTGTAAAACAAAGTTTCACGACGTTTCGGGATATGGAATCTTCCAGATCCCGAATGGGGGAGAAGATTCCAGATCCCGAAACGTCGTGAAACTTTGTTTTACATAATATCGTGATGGAAAATGTCCGCAATAAGAATCTAAATAATATCAATCCACCATCACCAATAATGAATTTCAAACAAAGAACACAGTGGAATCACACTTATCTTAGAATAAATGAGAAAAAATCGATAAAATGTTATCAAAGTTATTAGATTGGACATAAAAAATCATAAATTCGTCATAGGCTGAACAACAAAACTAAAATTTTTACTTCACTGCATTGAAAAGTAACAAATTTTAACGTACTCCATATTATTCGGATTGAAATCAACAGAAACCTTATAATTCGCCAATAAATTACATAAGCAGTTCTTAAAAGTGAGTTACAAAAAAACCATGAATAGATTGTTAAATAATAATTTTCAATTTTATTTCATGATCCAACTATTTTATCTGTTACAATGACAAAAACGAATCGCCATAAACAAAGAATCAAGTTTTGACAGATGACGTTGGCTTGTTACCATCATAAATTCTGCGTATCGGTAGGGATATGCGATATTTTTGTACCGGTGACAAAGTCACCGATATGGATCTGCCACTGATATATTGGTGACAAGGAACTATAAAAAGCAGTGACAGCGCTGCCGCTGACTAACAGAGTACTATACGCAGGCGCAGTACTTAGGAGTATCGAGCAGATAGAAAAATATTTAAACCCGAGAAATTATGGTACCTTGTCGTAATCTAGTTTATTCATCTTAAAATGATCTAAAATGTTCCATTAAAAACAAATGACGAGTAAAAACATTCAGTAAACAGAAAATGTAGAATGAAAACGAGTGGAAAATTTGTTGGTTATGTAAACACTGAAGGATGAAATAGGCCAAATGTAAATTTGGCAACACTTTATCGTATTGCTCAAACCCGGGGAACTCAAGAATACGACAACAAAAAATAGTCCATTATGTCAAAATAGTTAAAATTTAATTCAACCAGACGATCGAATTATGTAGACGATCAAAATTAAGTGGTATATATTTTTGCTGCAAATACCAGAGCTATTATGATGGTTGAGCTTTGTTACCAAATATTAAATCAACAATTCAATGTTTTTCGTAAACGGATTATATTTTATGCTGAATAATATCAAACCACAATCTGATATTCGGTGCAACTATCTAAGACGCTATACTTTGTATTTCAAAATGCAATATCGTGTTGAACTTAATTAATAATTACTTAAGTACGTGGTTGAAGAATCGAATAATTATACCGCATCCTCAGGCCGCCCAAAGACGTTCATACTTTCCAATAGGATATGAATTGCGTAATTTTGTCATTTGCTTAAACATTTCTGTTGATCAAAGATGTTCCGTATCGCTGACTTAATCTCAAACAGAAAGTTTTGCTTTTATCTTCCTCATTTCAGACAGTCTATCCAAAAGTTTGGATATTTATAGGACTTTACCGGATACTTATTTTGCATTCGGATCGGAGCCGGATATCTGATCCAACTTTTCGGATATCCGCACAACTCTAGTAAAAACATATCTTTAATTGAAGAATTTTATATTATTTATCACCTGTTACTGTAGCATCACAACACCAAAAATTGTATTATCGGTTTTATAAGATATTGCTGATGAGATATCAGATATGAATAGAATCCAATAGGGTGGAGAGAAGGGGTGACCTTCTCTCCACCCTGCAAGTGCTGATTGATGTGTGCCGTGAAGTGATGATTTGTCAGTCATGGTTAGGCGTTCGGCTCGCGTGCGGGTAAAGCAAACATTTTTAAACCCTGAAGACGCGGGATTGAATCAATATTTCGTGTGTGTTTTGGGTATGTTGTGTGTTACTGACGAGATCCAGCAACAAAAATAAAAATAGGTGAGTGTGCCCAATAAAACAGATAATATGGAATATACCTCTTAAAAAAACATATCTTTTAAAAATAACGCCAAAATATGTATCGTTAAGTGATAGTAATAGAATTTGACTGAAAATTTTCAAAGTTTTTTCGAAGTGTGTAAAAGACAGCGCATATGCAAATGAAATCTTTATGTTTTCTGTACTGTCCATCTTGTAGCTCCACAGATAGTTTTTCAAATCCAAATTAGTGAAATCAATAGTTCTAATATGTTAAAACTATTATGATGCTTTATTAAGCAAGGTCCCATTGTGAATTAACTTCTAAATTTTAGTGAACTGTGTGGTATGTCTATTCATTTGATTATGTCAAATAAAACTAATAACTGAGGGGCGGTTAAAAGGTCTTTGGTGGGATTGTTAAACAAGCAAGTATCGAGTAGCCATTTATCATGGACTAGCTGTACCAGGTTGTCCAGCGATTGGGCTTTCCAAAATTCCATATGCTAAAAAACCATTTTTTATGTGTTCCTCACAGCAGTAAACCTGCATACTTTTTCCCATGTTAATCTTATGGAGAATAAGCAAACTCCTTTATTTATGTCCAGGTAATGATAAAACTTGGTATATGGGAAAAATTAAAAATAGTTTATGGTAAAAACATCTATTTTCAGTGTTCCTCAAAGCAGCAAACCTGCATACTCTTGCCCATGTTAATGTTACGGAGAACAGGCAAATACTCTAATTTATGAACAGGTATTGATTGATCAATCTTGTTATATAGTTTTATTATTATTGCCATGTTATTATATATGAGTTCATTATTCGTGGTTTACTTATCACTTCATTGTGGCGCTTTTCTAGTGATGAGTAGAGTTTGAAGTGAACTCTAACATATTGTGCGTCCAAGATACTCCCAGTGTTCTTAGTCAGATCGTTGGCGTCGATCGAGTCATACACGGCAAGCTTTCTGTCTGTTACTAGTAAACGGAAGTGACCATAGTGCACCTTTAGTTTACTAGTTTACCACCTCACTCAAATGAATTTTGGCCTCAACTTGAATCCAAACTCGCCTGATGTTTGACGACTGCCGCCGACTTGTCGATGTCGAGTCAAAGCAAGCCTCGTCCGAAGACAGTTGATTTGCCGATTAAGGTTTAAATAAGGTAAATAAGGTTTAAATTTTGGTTTGATTTCATTGTTTAACTTTTCACTCTTTCGGTAACAATTAAAACTACTCAGCCGGACAGAGTCCTTCTCTTTGATTTGTAAATATTACTAATTATTGGGAACACATTTATTTTGGTTTTGTCGAAAATTATACCGAAAATAATTATAATAATAAATAAATAATAATAGTTAAAAAAAAAATAATAATAAGCTCAATTAATTCATTCAAGACGATCGTTGCAGACAGCAAGAACGAGGCAAACTAACCTAAAAAATATTGGCTTGTTTCGAGGCTGGACTGTGAGTCACTAAACTAAGACACTTACTTGTACTTCGTCGCATTGCTCGGGGAGAAGAGACCAAACTCCCACAGAAGAGGCCGAAAATTCCCGAGTCGTTTTTTGTGTGCACTACACATGTCATTCTGCCAGTCCAGATCAGCCCTTGCCGTCCTGTCTGCTTCAGCACAAACGATCCACCGAATCTTGATTAAGGAGTTAGTGCAACAACGTATCAGTTCTAACACTTTAACTTCAATATTTAACCATTAATACTTTCAAAAGATGTGTCATGGTTAAATAATCACGAGTATTAGAAATATTGATGTTTTAAAAATAACAGTTTGCCGAATTCCCGTACAAAACCGTATTTATTAACTATTCCCGTATAATTCCCGACGAAATAAAATTCCCGCTTTTCCCGGAATTCCCAGTCGCTGGACAGCATGTGGACATGCCAACTCTGAGTGTAACACCTAGCCGCAGAGCAAGTTGGCAAGGGTAATAAAGACAAAATGCCAATGGTGGCAACGGTTCTGTGATGCGAAGTAGGGATGTTTTTTTTTTTTATTGGAAGGGGCGGATTACTCCCAAGACACTACAGCCGTAGCGGCTTTTTGTGCATCCCTTTGTGGGTTGCGGCATTAACACATAGCAAAAAGCCATTGGTGATTGGCGGGATTTGAACCCAGGACCTTGGGCACCAAAGCCCCACACTCTACCCCTAGACCAGCATGCTCCCCGAGGTAGGGATCACACTCCTTTGCTCTGCACAGCAAACAAGCAAGGTATAAAGGTAGAGGCCCTTACACTTCTTTGAGGTTGGACTTGAAACAACTACTAGAGCAAATACCATTCCAATATCAATGTGAACCCCTTTATCTTCCCTGCGCACAAACTGGTTAATCCCCTCGTTGAATTAAAGGTTTAATGGTCATAAAAATACAAAATTTCTAAACCCCATCCTTTAATAAAAGGATTTCTACCAATAGGTAGAAATGAAGGGTGATAATAATGTCATTATTAAATGTGTAAATGTAAAACCTCCCATTCCAGTAATGCTCAATATAAATTTAATCCTGCTTTATTTGAAAGATGGAATAAACACGTAAAATTCACCTCGCTTACAGTTTCAATGCATTATTTCCCTTACTGCACAAGTTACTATTGCTGATTACCATAAAGGAAACAGGCTTAGCCTTTGTCACGGTTGATATTTTATTTTACTACAGGAAACTTGAAATATGCTATATAAAAACTCTATTAATTGTAAATAGTTCAACACTCACATAGTTTATTACTCTTACCTCATTGTGGAACTGCTGTAACGGATCCCATGGGCCTCCTGCTACCTTGAAATGAAGTCTCTTGATGGCAACCAGTCCCAGAGTAGGCACACTGGCTTGGTATACACAGCCCCAAGCACCCTCGCCGAGTTGTCGAGCCTTTGTAAACCCCTCGCTTACCTCCTCCAATTGAGCATAGGATAGTCGCACTATTTCTTGCCTGAAATCATTACTAAGGTATAATTGCAATTTATTTCTTTACACAAGTACTTATAATAATTCCAGAACACCCAGATTATCAGTGATTATTTGAAAAGTGATAATGAAAACTCAGCTACATCATACCAAAACAAAATTTACTTGAAGTTTGTTAAATGAAATTTATCCTCCACTGACAGTTGAATTTTAAACTTGATTTTCACTGTAGTAAAGCTGGACCAATTATTGTGCAATTAAATATTGATAAATATTGTTTTTGGGCAAATATTTTCTAAATTCAAAGTTTTATGAACATTTATTGATTTTTGTCTTTATAATATTTTTGCAGTCAGCCATCCTAACCGCCTTAACCCTAGAACCACTACGTATTTTTCCCTTAAGAGTCTTCTTCACCTTTGTTGTAAAAAGGCTAAGGGCAGTAGCCTCTTACTGCCACACAGCTTGGAAACAATGAAGCTGAATAGTTATATTAGAGCCCTCATACCTCAACAAATTAAAAGTAACTCAAATTTCGTTTCTTTTAAAAAGGTTTTGATGTCTGGTGATGGATGAGAGTTGTGTGCTTGGGAGTGAGTCAAAGTATACCTTGCAATGTGTCTCGCCTTTCCTTGGAGAAATGTGCCTGCCTGCCCCCTCAAGGAAATGATGAACACAAGGGCAATTCAAGCGGCAGTCCGTCAAGCAGAGTCAGCATGTGAATCGGTTTTTTAAAAACACGAAGGCGTGTAGCGGGATCAGGTACCCCATGGATTACGCATTAGGTAGTCTGTGGTAAACGGCCCCTGCCTGAGCTGGTGCAATTGAGACTGGCCCTCCCTCTTCACTCTGTTCGGGGTGCTGCTCGACGCTTAGTGGGGACCCCTCACATGTCAGCTCCGGAACTAAGCTTGAAGGCAGCCCCTGTTGTGAAATTGACAACAGTGGGTGGCCACTGTTAGTAAGCAGCCCCGCCACACAGAAAGCAGTGTTTCAAAATTGTAAGAAGCACCTCAAGAACCATGGGAATATTTCTGAGCCTGTCATTGCAAGTGACAGGGGACAGTTGTCCGAGGAGGTTTGGCAGTAGGTAAAAATTGCCACACCGACACTTAGAAAAATTTCGCTTGACGACTTTGAGTGCGCCAAACTCTCGTGTGGGCTCGACGACTTTGGACGTGCCAAACTCTCGTGCGGCCACACCGACACTTAGAAATGTTTCGCTCGACGACTTTGGGCGCTCCAAACTCTTGTATGATCACACCAACACTTAGAAAAATTTCACTCGATGACTTTGAGTGCGCCAAACCTCAGAGTGACCACACCGACACTTTGAAGTGTGTATAAACTTGCAGGCCGTCGACTTTGAGTTGAACAAACTTGGGAGCCGTTGGGGTGCAAACTTGGGAGCACTTTGATCGTGCCAAACCTGTAAGCCATAGACTGGAGCATGTAAACTGGCAAGCAGTTGACCATGTGGATATAAAGGATATACATGAATTTGACATAAATCAATTTATAAACGTATTTTATTTAAATTTACAAATGTTATGACAATACTCATCACATTTCTGTATATGTTCAATTTTACGCATTAAAATTCTACATAGCTTATCCTTGAAACGCTGTTCATCCAAAGGCTTTGCATCCAAGACAATTCTTCTCCTTCAGGTGTTTGCTGCTTATAATACCAACAAACATAAAGGCTATCAAATCTCACTTTTTTTGGTTGTTTCCATCTTTATGAAATGACTTTGTTGTCACGTAATGTAGTGAGGATCCGTGATATTTCAAAACGATGACCAGTATGACCAGCTGACTGCAACATAACCAAAAGCCTGAGTCTGTTGACAAGCGTGTTAGCATTAGTGTTGTAAGTAGTAAACTGATTCCGTATGTGTGCACCACTTCCTACAGAAGCATCTGGTTCTATACCAGACATAGTTTCAATATCACCAGAAGTGTCAGAAGACGCAGAACCATGTTTCTTGGGGTTAAATAGTGGAGAAATCACGAAAACATATTTCTTTCCTCTGTTTGAATTAACCTGCTTTTCAGCTGAATAAGACTGATGATGAGCTTTAATAAGCTGCAATGTATCTTTATAGATCACCAAGTCCAAGCCATTAGTTGTAAAGAATAACTTGTTCGGAACTTTCATGAAAAGTAATTCTATTAAACCTTTAGTAAACCTTTAGGGTCCCCACTAAGCGTCGAGCAGCACCCCGAACAGAGTGAAGAGGGAGGGCCAGTCTCAATTGCACCAGCTCAGGCAGGGGCCGTTTACCACAGACTACCTAATACGTAATCCATGGGGTACCTGATCCCGCTACACGCCTTCGTGTTTTTAAAAAACCCATTCACATGCTGACTCTGCTTGACAGACTGCCGCTTGAATTTCCCTTGTGTTCATCATTTCCTTGAGGGGGTAGGCAGGCGCATTTCTCCAAGGAAAGGCGAGACACATTGCAAGGTATACTTTGACTCACTCCCAAGCACACAACTCTCATCCATCACCAGACATCAAAACCTTTATTTATTTATTTTTTTTTAACTTTGAATTTTTGTTTACCTTACAATCTTGGAAAAGACCCAGGGTGTAAGCCTATCCATCAACAATCTATGGTTGATCATACAAAACCACCCACGTCCCTTTAAATTGGCTTGTAAAATACAGGCCCATCATCTTAAGGGTGTTGAGGTTTAGGCTATTGTGACTCTGCAGAAGCAGAGCCGGGCTATGCGTTCGCCACCTCGCCAGGCCAGAAAAGATGTAATGTTAAAACCTGTTTTATCTTTCAGATAAATTTTGGTAGAAGGGCCCTCATACCTGATATATCAGAAAACAATCGTGTTAGTACAAATAAATCTTAAAAGTAACAAAATTTGAGTTACTTTTAAACATCTCTGAAACTAATTGTTTTCACATTTTCAATTTGTTGAGGTGTGCACACTGTAAGCTATCGAGTGAAAAGTGTTGGTGCCGCTTAAGTGTTGTTGTAACCGCAAGTTTCACAAGTCGATGGCTTACTAGTTAACACTAAAGTTGACACAAATTAGCACACACTCAAAGTTGAAGCAAGTTTTCACACACTCAAAGTCACCGACAGTCGACGGCTTGCAGGTTTGGCACGATCAAAGTCAGCACTATAAAAATGGTGCGTAAAACCCGGATGTTTGCTCTCAAAGACGAACACCGGGTTGTGGGCAAGGTCTTGAGGTCGTCTCCAAAGGGGCCTTTGAAGCAACGGGGCAACGGAGATCTCTCTGAACTTTGAGGAGGGAGCAGAGGGAGTGGAGAATGACCTCCCCACCCACTAAGAAGGGAAAATCAAGGAGAAGGATAAGGGGGCTCCAGAAACACCAACAAAAGCAGGCGGGAGCCTCCAAGTCCAGACCTTGGCTAGGGAACATGTTCCTTCTGGAATTGCTGATGAAGTCTTCACTGAGGTGAGGTCCAAGTCAGCCAGAAGGAGGGAAAAGAAGAAGCAGGCTGCTGCCCAAAAGGCAACTGCCACGCCTGCTAGGGGTGTCCCTAAGAGTAAAGGGGTCAGGAAGTCTTCTAAGGGACAAAAAAGGACCGGCTCTGGTGAGAGCATGAGGCACATCCTCATCATCAAACCAGGCCATGGAAGGTCCTACGCTGACGTTGGGAGTAAGCTGCGGCGGGACATCCAACCTGAGACCTCAGGTGTGGAGGTCTGACAACTGCATAAAACTAATGACGGAGGTGGTCTCATCTGCACAAGGAGACTTTGCTCTGGTGGTGAAAAGGGTCTACCTAGTCCGCCGCACTAGGTGAGGTGGACAGGGTGAGAAGCGTTGCTTTTATATTTTCAAAATGGCGGCGGTTAAAAATCTTTTAATTAAAACTACAAAAAAACCATTAACTTAATAAAATTTTTATAAGAGATAAAAAGATTCCAATTTTAATTTCAAATCGAACTATTTTTTGGTGAACGAAAGTCGTCCACGGATAGGCAAGAAAATGCAGGTTTAATGTTAGATTGCAGGGCCCACGCGCCATCGCGGCGAAGAAGCTGCTTTGTGCCAGCTGAAGTCTACATACTGAGCCCAGAGCTTAACTCTCTGTAACATCTTAGAGCTCCAAGAGTAGAGTGCAGAATGTATCTCCAAGTCTAAAGTGTATCTTATCACAAAGAGATAAGAATAAAGCAGGGGGGCAATAGGACCTACTGTGATAACTTTGTTTATTTGTATTTACTTACACCAGAGGTTGCAGCAGTTCTGTTGGGCTCTCTGGGGGTGGCCTAGAGGGTGCTGGTGGAGCACTGGGGGCGAAGTATACAGCATGGGATATATCCGTGATATTAGCTGCAGGTCCACACTGGGGTCTGGTTGGAGCTGGTTCTAAATGGAAAATCATAATTCTAAGCATTCTCTCAACCACACCTTATGAAGCCTAAACGACCAAGTGATTTTATAAAATGAAACTAAAATAGTGCACTTTTGAAATATAACTTATACATACACATATAGAACAAAACAATACTCTTGTAGCAGCAAATCTGCACACTCAGTGAATTTATATCAAACAATAAATCAAATTTTATCACTGAAAATTTGTAAAAAAGGAAGTTATAGGTATTATTACTCATTGAGAATAACATGGGAAATGAGGAAGTAGGTTTACTGCAATGAAAAAAATTAAAACCAACTTTTTTTAATGTGAGGGTCGTTTCTAAAGAAAGTTAAACTTAAAATGAAAAAATGAAATGAAATGAAAAATCTTTTATTTATACAGGCAAAGTTAGGCCCACTTGGCCCTTTCTTACACTTAACCTGATGTAGACAAATAAAAATTTACGACAGGATGCAAAAAAATCTATATACATTCAACTTATTAACTACTATTCATATACTCACTTAATCAAAAAATATAAATAAAAATATATTTTCATACAACCATACACATACAAGCACACACGTACCAACCGTCAGGCACACAGAAGCCCTAAGCCACACCAGTCGCGACCATAAGCTCGAAAAAATGGATTTTCAGTGCCGCCACAAAAAGGGAACGTTTTTCTATGGATCGAATGCGTAAGGGTAGACTATTCCATAAACGGCAGGCGGCCACAACAAAAGCCCTGCCATAAGCCGTGGTCACATGACGAGGCATACGCAACGTAAATGAAGCAGAATGCGAAATACGCAAACTATCTTGAGATACAAAATTATAATTCGGTGCAAAGTATTTTGGTAAGCCAGTCTTTAAAATTGAAAAAGTTAATGTAAGAATTTTGATTGCTCTAAAAACGCTGTGAGTTAAAAATTTTATTTAAATAGTAAAATTTTTTTTGCACCGTGTGTCTCAAAAGCCCCACCCCCGTTCATTTTTTTAATATAGGGAATAAAAATGTTATACTTTGGGGATATTTATTTGATCAAAAAAAATAGTTTTTGATGTATTCAAATTTTCACCCCCTCCCCCTCAAAAGAGGTAGTTTAGGCAAGTTGAAATTTTTAAATAGCAACCCCCAGCTTGTTGCATATCATTTCAAAGGTCTTGACAAAAGAAAACGAATGGTGCAAATTGAATGTCTGTACGTTGATTTTATCAAAAGTTATGCTAGTTTACAGATTTAGATTTTTTTAAATCTTATTAATTTATAAATTTTTAATGCAGGATGGGGGTTAATCAGGAAGGAAAATGGTGGAAAACATCACTATTAAATTTAAGTTAACTGCTCAAAGTGCCCACCGTTTACTTCTTGGCAGAAGTAAAGTTTGGACTCAAATGCCTGCCTCACATTTGCCAACATTTCTGGTGTGACCAACTGGCACGCTCGTTCAATTTGCACTTTTAATTCATCAAGGTTAGCAGGTTTAGTGTCATACACCTTGCTTTTAATGAAGCTCCAGAATAAAAAATCGAGAGGTGTGAGGCCTGGTGATCAAGCAGGCCACTCTACAAAACCTCGCCTACCAATCCACCTTTCGGGAAACTCCTCATCTAAAAATTATTTCTTAAAATTATTTTATAATGTAGGTTAGATCATGGATATGTCTAAAGGGAATCGGTTCAGTTCTTATTAACAGCTGTTCTTATTCTTTTATATCTAAAATTCAATACAATATCTCTTGTAGTTTTTATGGAAACCTGTTACATGTTTTCTATCTTAAAAATCGCCAACACCCCCCCCCCCAGAGCTAAGACATATCCATGTCAAAAGTGTCTAACTCTTACATCGTAATGAGGAGCATCCTGTTTGAAAAAGTTTGTATTTACTTCCCTGTGGGAAATAGGTTAGATCATGGATATGTCTAAAGATAATGTTTTCAATTCATCTAAACAGCTGTTCTTTTTTGTATTAAAAATTCAATACAATAGCTCTGGTAGTTTCTATGGAAACCTGTTACACATTTTCCATTTTAGCGAATTTCCCATAGGGAAGAAGCTATTACCGTAGGTCTCATGGTAAGACTTAAGCCCGGGACCATGTTATTTTTTCTTCTTTAGGTGCCTAGAGACCAAAAACAATAGTCGTTAAAATTTTTATATATATATATATATATATGTATATATGTATATATATATGTGTCTGTGAACACGATAACTCTCGTAAAAATGGTCTGATCGAGACCAAATTTGGTAGAGACGTGTATTCCTACAAATGCTCGGACGAGTTCGTTAACCAGACATATCGGTCAATGGGAACGGGTAGTTTGGGGGGGTTTTGTACCCCAAAATGGGGTTTTTTGCGTTTTTCACATGTAATTTCTAAAAATTTCTAATTTTATATTTCACCATAGGAATCAGCTTAAAAGACTACACAATTAAGTTCCTTAAAGTTTTTCTCTATCTTCAACGGTTACCGAGATATTAAAAAATCTAAACACAGTACGTTGTATTTTTGAGGCTCCAATGTTAATCTTATGGAGGATTAAAAAAATTAATTTTTCACTTATTATCTAATATTTTTGGATGAAACTTGATATTTAGCTTCATGTGGTTGAGATCCATACATTTGTGCTAAAAAATTATAGTTTATGTGTTTATCATGGCAGCAAACCTGCATACTCTTTTCCCATGTTAATCATATGGAGATTAGGCAAACTCCTATATTTATGGACAGATGTTGATAAAAGTTGGTATAAATGTTAAAAATAAAATTTTTAATGGTATAAATGGCTACTTTCAGTGTTCCTCACAGCAGCAAACCTACTCACTCTTTCCCATTTTAATCTTATGGAGAATAGGCAAAAATTCTCATGTTTATCGACAGATTTTGACCAAACCTGTCATATATTATTATTATTATTATATTATTGATTTGGAAATTCGCTGAGTACGCAGGTCTGCTGCGACGGGGGTATTAAAAATCACCAACACCCCCCCAGAGCAAAGACATATACATGTCAAAAAAGGATCAAAATCACCTTCTAGGGCAATATTGTTTATGGCTGGCACAATATCATTACATAATAGGTCTAGGTATTTTACTACATTCAAATTACCATCAATAAAAAAGGGGCCAACTACAGAATCTCCTAAAATCCCAGCCCATACATTTATCCTCTGAGGTTGTGTATGTGCTTCAACCATCCAGTGTGGATTTACGTCTGTCCAGCAACGGCAGTTGTGACAATTAACCGTCCCATGTAATGAAAATAAACCTTCATCACTAAAACACATCTGAGAAATTAAATTAATATTCTCCTTAATGTTTTGCAACATTATTTCACAAAACTAAATCCTTCTGTCAGGATCATCCTCATTTAGTTCCTGGTGAAGTTGAACTTTGTACAGATGGTACTTATGTTCTTTTAATACTCGATGAACAGAATCTTTTCAGATCCCAATTTCTCGAGCAGTTGAACAAAGTGTTTGGAATGGGTTTAGCGCAAAATGAGCTAGAACATCAACTTTAACATCGTCTACCTATCCTGATTGAAGGGCGGCCTGACCTTGCTTCTGGCAAATGAGGTCTTGAGGGGGCGCTACCGTAACCCCATAATCTCGGACAGAATTTAGCCTGTGATCGGTAAATGTCTGTGACCAAAATTAGGACTTTGACCGTGGTACTAACTAACCCTTTTCACATAGAAAAATCTCGGTTTTTGATTATTTACAAAATTTCCCATTTTCCATTTTTTTATTTATCACATTTCAAAAAATTTAAAACTTCTCCATCTTCCCGACACTGTTTCCGGAGCAGAAACTGTCTGCTGAAGATTGTGGTCTGTTGCAGGGAATCATGTTCGATAAGGTTACACATGATGCAAACATGATTTTACAAAACTAAACTAAATAATATTGCATCTTGCTATCAGTGGTAGGAGTAAGTGGTAAGCTTCAATAGTACTTACTACCTCGTAATTACTAGCATCATAACTGCCACAAAGAAAATACAGGAATGTTATAAAAACATCAATTTTAGCTTTTTCGCCATAAAATTAAAATTGGTGAACACTTAATTTCTGTATCTAAGTGACATAGAGCAAAAATTCAGAATACTAAACTTTTTTCAGCTGACTATTTTTAAAATAATCTAAATGTTGTAGATATAATTAATTAATATTGACATTCTTCAAATTTCTATAAATGACAACCCTAAAAATTATAATAACTTTGATTGTAACTTAATGTGAGTAATTACTGTAATTAATTGTACAAATTTATTTTAGTGATGTGTTATATTTATACAATGTCTATAACAATTCAACTGGGAATGTATTTAAATAAATTATATTAGAGTAGATCGCACAAAAATGGACCGATTGGGGGGGGTTTGTACCCTAAAAATGAGGTTTTTGCGTTTTTCACGAGTAATTTTTAAAAATTTCACATTTTATCTTTTACTAATAGAATCAGCTAAATTTAAATAAAATCTACACAATTTAGCTCTTTAAAGTATTTCTCTATATCCAACGGTGACCGTGATATTAAAAAATCTAAACACAGTATTTTGGAGCTACAATCTAATCTTATGGAGGATGAAGAAATAATAATATTTCCCTTATTAACCTATACTTTTGGATGAAACTTTGTATTTAGCTTAATGGGGTTTGGGATCCATCCATTTATTCTTTAAAATCACAGTTTATGTGTGGCCTCAGTCATGGTAGCTAACCTGCATACTCTTTTCCCACGTTAACCCTTAAAGCACTACTGAAAATCCAATAAAAAATAGAAACATTATTTTCCCAATGAATTTTTTAGATTTAGGTAGTTTAAATGAAGTAGAATACATAAATTTCTTACATTTATATTAAATGATAATTTTAGAAATATTTTTGAAAAACATATTTTTTTTGTCTGGATGAGCCATTTCAATTAATAATTGTTTGTTAATGAATCCTGTACATAAAAAAGCATGCATTAGCAAAATGGACAGCTGGCTGTAATGACTCGTGTCTGTAAGCGTAAATAGCAGAAGGGGGAAAATTCCAACAAAGCCGCAATATTGATTTTGTGAGTGCATCGAGGCAAAAGCAATATCACCACACACTCGGTTGTTGTGAATTGCATCGCATATCGGTTGTTTTTGCTAACTACAGCACAGTAATTGTGGCTAAATGATTGGTCGAATCTATAGGCACTAGCCGTGTAGGCGGACATAATGTGCTGTGTAGCCGCCCAGTTAAGATCAATGATATAGAGAATAGGCAAACCCCTTTATGTATGGACAGAAGATATTGATACAACCTGGTATATGTTCAAAATAAAAATCGTTTATTGTAAAAATGCCTACTTTCAGTGTTCCTCGCAGCAGCAAACCTTCATACTCTTTCACATGTTAATCTTGTCTTATGTTATGTTAATCTTATGGAGAATAGGCAATCTCTCTTATTTATTATGGATATTGATCAAACCTGTTATATATATTACTATTGATTTGAAAATTCTTCACTGAGTAAGCAGGTCTGCTGGGAAGGGGGTATATATATATATATATATATTAAATTGATTTATACCTCACTGACAACTCTTTTTCAACACAACATACTCAGATTTTAATTTTAATCGTAACACACCTTTCAATAATTCAACAGCAACAAAGTCTGCAGCACGATACAGTTGCGCCTTCAAAAGACAATGAAGAAGTACAGACACTGTTGGTCTACATTTGCCACTAGTGCCCCACTCTTCCAAAAGTATTTCTGAAAAAGGTCGTTTCTGACACATTCCTGCATTTTCAATTAACCTGAAAAGTTTCAAAACTAAAATCCTCTAAACTAAAACTGAAAAAAACTAAAAACTAATTTTCTTTAACTTTATTTCTCAACTGATAAAAATGTTTAAGGCAATCAACAAAATCACCTTAATTGTACAATAATGTTTCAGATATTCTAACCACCTTTTCCTACTGTGTGCTAGGTTAAGACTCACTAAAGTTAATTTTCCCCATAAGTTTAATATTGGAATAGTGTTTATTAAATGCAGATGAGCAAGAGTCAACACAGTCAACATACAAAATAGGCATGTGATTATACTGATCACTTTTGTTTTATAACAGTATTATAATCAATTTATAACATATTATTTAAGATTGTAACTATCCAATTTTTTCACAGAATAGACTATGTTATAAAAGATCATCTTTCAAATGAAATAATTAAGTACCACCAAAAAAAATAAAATAATGAAATTGGATAGAAAATAATTTATTGTTTTTGAAAAAATCAATACAAAACACATCAATTAAAGGAAAAATATTAATTCTTAGCTTAATCATTTATTATTAACTAGCCAAAGTACCCGTTCTTCGCACGGGTAAAAAAGGCTGAGAGGTGTAGGATCTACAAATACATTTAAGTTATTGATAATTAATTCTTTATTGTTTACAAAATGACAAAACACGTGTCTAAGTATATATCTAAACATGAAAAAGTAACATATGTCAAATATTGGGAGAGGATAAGCATTAACGTAATAGAGGCAGGCATCGGGAGAAAATTAAAAATCTACCATTCCACTATTTTGAACTAATAATTCACTAATTTCGATCCAGCAGTTTATGTGTAAAAATTAAATTTATTTCTTTTTCTTCCCGAACTGTCAAAATGTAAAGTAAACGGATGTTGACATTAAAAACTGTAAACATTGAATCCCAGGGTATTTACAGCAACCATGTCTTCTGCTTCTCGAACTGTCAAATTTTAGTGTTCACAGCTGTTGACATTCAAGTAATTTTATGTTTTCATTTTCTAAAAATGTAAACATTGAAACTTAGGACGTTCACAGGGCGTAGCCCGAGAGGATTTTAAGGAAATGAGTATGCCTATGTGTTGCATGAGTTTAAGATCTGTCTTTGTGTAAAATTTCAAACTGTTTGGTTCAGTATTTTTTGCGTTCACTTGCCACAACAAACCCACAAACACACAAACCCACAAACATACAGAAACCACCTCTTCTTTATAATATTATAAATAAGATAAGATTTACAATAATTAGATAAATTAAAACATTTATTTTATATAATTATTGAAATTAGTTACATGTTAAGACAACATTTTAATATACCATATAAATTTAGCTATTAGATGCAGCTTAAAAAAATGAAAGATATGGTTTTTCAAATAATTACTTTAGGATTATTAGTTAGGGTACCAATATATCAAAATTTTTAAACTCAAAATTTTATAATAGAAAACTGTATGACTTTCTTCCATAAGAAATGCATTTAGTCATTGGTTGTATTCAACAATACTTTCGTATTATACCGACCACACAGCTCTAAATGGAAAATAAAATATATGTTTAGTAATCTGATGTAATGGACATAAAAATCAAAATATAAAAAACTTACAAGACTTTGTTAATGTTTGTTCGTCTGTGTCACCCAAAATTTAGCAATGTCAGCGAGAAGTGTGTGGAACGAATTCCCGCCTTTAGCCGCCACATGTATTCTTCCAGATTGGATTATAGATAGTGTCAGGCTCTTCCTCGGTGTCTCTTGTTCCTCTATTTCGCAAAACCACGCATTCTCTCAAATTGTTAAAAACTCATGCTGGTTTCCGGGTCGACAAAACTGAATCAGTGGTTGTCGGTCAACGAGGTTCAATTAGGAGTAGGATTTGTTCCGACAGGGTGTTAACTCATCAGTTCGGGATTTTAACTAAAACTATTCCACCCGTTTCCCTGCACAACGCACCAAACTCCTATTGTTGCTATTTGTGTCCTGCAATATTGTTGTGTATCCTGTATTCGTTGTGTATCCTAAATAAGCTTTTGTCTATTTGCACAACAAGACCTATTACTTCAATTTTCTAGCTGTTCTTTTGTTCGATGGAAATTGCTCAAAGCATCTGAAGAGATTTTCACAATCCACGTCACATCAAAATATTCCCAATCTTTCCACCCAAATAGGCTCTCTCATAATAACTTAAGATTAATTGAAACCTAATATTTCCATATTAACTGAACATAAGCTCACCTCTGAGGAAGTAACTGTAAGTAGGCAACATATTACACCAGACAAAAAGTTCAGGGTGGAGGAGTAATGATTATGATTGCCGATCACTCAAGTTTTAGAAAACTGCTGGTTTGAACTTTATAGTTGGAGGAGTCTATAGAAGAACACCATCTTACAAAGATGATATTTTTTGTGATAAACTTTCGGTACAATTGGACTCTTTCGTGGAAGGTGGAAATAGTTATCATCGGGAGGGACTTTAATATAGATGTTTTGTCAGATAATAGTAATAGGGCTAGATTTGTTAATGTTTTCAATTCTCATGGGTTATATTATACTGTTCACATGCCAACTCGTATCAAGGAGACCACAGAAACAGCCCTGGATAATTTTATCACAAACTTCGGGGGAGAACATGTGAATGTTTCATGCATCGTCACTGCATTGTCTGACCATGTTAGTCAATTATTTGATTTAGAAAATAATTTCAAAATCAACCGTAATCAAGTTTTCCTTGTAAAGAAGCGCAGTTTCAGTAAAGGAAATATAGATGCATGCATTCATTAAAAACTTGAGTTATGAAAACTGGCTTGAACTTTATAATACAACTGTAGAAAAAGTTTATATTTTAGCGAATTTCCCATAGGGAAGAAGCTATTACCGTAGGTCTCATGGCAAGAGTTAAGCCCGAGACCATGTTATTTTTTCTTCTTTAGGTGCCCAGAGACCAAAAACAATAGTCGTTAAAATTTATATATATATATATGTGTCTGTGAACACGATAACTCTCGTAAAAAAGGTCCGATCGAGACCAAATTTGGTAGAGACGTGTATTCCTACAAATGCTCGGACGAGTTCGTAAACCAGACGTATCGGTCAATGGGAACGGGTAGTTTAGGGGGGTTTTGTACCCCAAAATGGGGTTTTTTGCGTTTTTCACATGTAATTTTTTAAAATTTCTAATTTTCTATTTCACCATTGGAATCAGCTTAAAAAACTACACAATTAAGTTCCTTAAAGTTTTTCTCTATCTTCAACGGTTACCGAGATATAAAAAAATCTAAACACAGTACGTTGTATTTTTGAGGCTCCAATGTTAATCTTATGGAGGATTAAAAAAAATTAATTTTTCAATTATTATCTAATATTTTTGGATGAAACTTGATATTTAGCTTCATGTGGTTGAGATCCATACATTTGTGCTAAAAAATTATGGTTTATGTGTTTATCATGGCAGCAAACCTGCATACTCTTTTCCCATGTTAATCATATGGAGATTAGGCAAACTCCTATATTTATGGACAGATGTTGATGAAAGTTGGTATAAATGTTAAAAATAAAATTTTTGATGGTATAAATGGCTACTTTCAGTGTTCCTCACAGCAGCAAACCTGCTCACTCTTTCCCATTTTAATCTTATGGAGAATAGGCAAAAATTCTCATGTTTATCGACAGATTTTGACCAAACTTGTCATATATTATTATTATTATATTATTGATTTGGAAATTCGCTGAGCACGCAGGTCTGCTGCGACGGGGGTATTTTTAATACCTTAAAATACCACTTCAATGTAAATTGTCTTATCATAGAATACATGTAAGTAATAAGGCTTGGATAGACAATACAATTAAAAATACAAATAAACGGTATCAGTGGACTGAAAATGTGTAATAAAACTATCATGTTCTTCAAAGTTTATCAAAATATCATTTAATAATTCATTGTTTGAAAAATAATCATCCCATTTCTGAAAATAAAAACAAGAAATACTAAGTTAAAATAATTGTTCAAATTGTATGGGGGAATGGGGAACCCCCCCTCCACCCACCCCGGTAACACCAAGCTTTTTTGAGTTGGTTTTGTTGGGTGATTCGACCTTACGCTTCATACCAAGTTTCATGGAAAAAGGTTGGAAAATAAGGAAGAAATTGATTTTTTAATATTTTCCATAAGAATAACATTGGGTGTTTTCAGACAACGTACTGCGTTTGTCATGGACAGTAAATTTAACTTTTCTTTGGAGCCGTTAGTCGTAGACAAATAATTCAAAATATCAATTTGTTTAGTTTTTTACGCTGGTTTCAATGGTGCCAGTCAAGTTATACTTTACGTCCGTTGTATTGTTTTCGCTGAAAATTTAAAATTTTGATTATTTTGACATTTTAAAGCCAATAAATGGCTGGAGTCGTATTTGGGTGAGCGCCAGCAGTATGTAGATATAAAACAATTAATTAATAATCGTTATATTGTAAAAGCTAATTCTTCTCTAAATAGAATAAAATATTCTGTTCCCCATTACCATTACCATTACCATTACCAAATCCTTGATCGTGGCCCAGTTAACTGGTTGATCGCGTCAAAAATACATATAAATGAAAAACTAACACATACACATAATAAAATATACTTTGGCAACTAAATTTTTGGTCGCAAGGGGCTCTCAAATATTCGCAGATATCTTGGCAAAGTACTCCTCAATTGAGTACAGACTATTTTGTTTAAGCCAAGTCCCTACACGTAACTTAAATACCCCCGTCGCAGCAGACCTGCGTACTCAGCGAATTTCCAAATCAATAATATATTAATAATAATATATGACAAGTTTGGTCAAAATCTGTCGATAAACATGAGAATTTTTGCCTATTCTCCAAAAGATTAAAATGGGAAAGAGTGAGTAGGTTTGCTGCTGTGAGGAACACTGAAAGTAGCCATTTATACCATCAAAGATTTTATTTTTAACATTTATACCAACTTTCATCAACATCTGTCCATAAATATAAGAGTTTGCCTAATCTCCATATGATTAACATGGGAAAGAGTATGCAGGTTTGCTGCCATGATAAACACATAAACTATAATTTTTTAGCACAAATGTATGGATCTCAACCACATGAAGCTAAATATCAAGTTTCATCCAAAAATATTAGATAATAAGTGAAAAATTAATTTTTTTTAATCCTCCATAAGATTAACATTGGAGCCTCAAAAATACAACGTACTGTGTTTAGATTTTTTATATCTCGGTAACCGTTGAAGATAGAGAAAAACTTTAAGGAACTTAATTGTGTAGTTTTTTAAGCTAATTCCAATGGTGAAATATAAAATTAGAAATTTTTAGAAATTACATGTGAAAAAGGCAAAAAACCCCATTTTGGGGTACAAAACCCCCCCAAACTACCTGTTCCCATTGACCGATATGTCTGGTTTACGAACTCGTCCGAGCATTTGTAGAAATACACGTCTCTACCAAATTTGGTCTCGATCGGACCTTTTTTACGAGAGTTATCGTGTTCACAGACACATATATATATATACAGGGTTTCCGAAAAAGAATGAAGGGATTTCGAACGGCCGTTGCTTGGGGACTATTCAAGATAACTAAACGATTTAAACGCCAAATAGAAGAGAAAAGAACTAAGTTTTTTTCATACCTTAATATGTTTCGATGTGAGCTCCATTTGTTGCTCTGCATACATCGAAGCGATATTCGATTTCTCGCCAAGTGTTGTGAAGCATCTCTGGTGTCACAGTTGCGATCGCATCCGAAATTCGCGAACGAAGATGTTGCAAATCACGAATTTTCTCAGCATAGACAATGTTCTTTACGTATCCCCACAAAAAAAAATCCAAAGGGGTCAAATCAGGACTCCTGGGAGGCCAGGGAATAGGCGCACCCCTGCCTATCCAACCATTTGGAAACCTGTTGTTAAGTGTGTCGTGCACTTCCCGACGGTAATGAGGTCAACGCTCCCTCTAATGCTACGCGAGAAACAAAACTTAGTTCTTTTCTCTCCAATTTGACGTTTAAATCGTTTAGTTATCTTGAATAGTCCCCAAGCAACGGCCGTTCGAAATCCCTTCATTCTTTTTCGGAAACCCTGTATATATATTATATAAAAATTTTAACGACTATTGTTTTTGGTCTCTGGGCACCTAAAGAAGAAAAAATAACATGGTCTCGGGCTTAACTCTTGCCATGAGACCTACGGTAATAGCTTCTTCCCTATGGGAAATTCGCTAAAAGGCTGACCGGGAGGCACCTAACCACCACAGGCAACCGGTTGTACATTTTGAGCGCGAGAACCGGATTACTGTTCGCCGTCATGTTCAGGCGACAACGAGGTACATGGACATCCGCACTGCTTCTAATATTGTGGTGGTGAAGCTGGTCACGTTTAGTAAGCGTGTCAATATTCTTCCTGACGAGCAGGAGAGAGTCGAGTACAAATTGTCCATATACAGTCAGCACACCGAGCTCAGCAAACAGGGGCCTACAGTGATCCCTAAAACCACTGGAGGTTAGGATCCTCATCGCCGCTTTCTGATGTAGGAGAACTCTCTGGGTGTTTGGCGAGTGACCCCACAAAATGAGGCCATATAAAAGGTGACTGTGGAAAAGAGCATAGTATGCAGACAGCAGGTAAGTTGACGTCACCAGATTCTTTAGTTTCCTCAAGAGGAAATTAACTCTCGCCAACTTTTTACACACATAATCGATGTGGGCAGACCAAGACAGCCT
The DNA here is from genome assembly GCA_023375725.1 of Nephotettix cincticeps. NCBI lineage: Eukaryota > Metazoa > Arthropoda > Insecta > Hemiptera > Cicadellidae > Nephotettix > Nephotettix cincticeps. Next base: position 50,188,490 of record CM041786.1, on the reverse strand, counting down.
ACTATCTATATTTAGGCCTAAAAGCTTGACGGGGAGCTGGTTATCTCCGCATATTTCTTTTTTCAAACTGCAGATGAGCGTTTGAGTTTTGTCAGCGTGAAGTTGGAGCTTATTACATTGGAACCAGCTCATGGTCTCTTCCAGGTCTTCTGCCGCCCTCATCATCAGGTCCTCAATGTTACTGCACCTTGTTAATATTGAAGTGTCATCAGCATAAAGAAGGCAAGATGAGTTTGCTCTATTAACATTAAAGTCATTTATTGTGACTAAAAAAAGTAAAGGCCCAAGAGTTGAGCCTTGAGGCACGCCGTGCTGAGTTTGGCCCACCTTAGATACTGCGCCATGCACCGACACCAGCTGTTGCCTTCCAGACAGATAGGAACTAAGCATCCTCAACGCCACACCACGAAGCCCATAACGTGACGCCTTCTCCAAGAGTATTCTATGTGACACGCAGTCGAACGCTTTACTCAAATCGCACAAGGTCAACTGTGCAGTCTTTGGCTTCAAATGTTTCATGCAAAGTACTAACCAGCGATTCGACTGCTGTCACAGTAGTTCTATTTTTCCTAAAACCATGTTGCATGCCGCTAAAGAGATTGTTAGACTCAAAGTAGCTGTACAGTTGTTTGTTGATAATAGACTCTAGTATTTTGGCCAGCACAGGTATAATTGCTATAGGCCTGTAGCTACTAGCTATGCTAGGGTCCCCTTTTTTATAAATAGGTATAGTTTTTGACAGCTTTAATTTCTCAGGAATTTCCCAGGGATCAATTTTAGGACCTTTTCTTTTCGTAGTGTACATGAGGGGGTTGTCAGAACGTGAATCAGTTATTGAAAAACATGGCTTTCAGATGCAATTGTATGCTGATGACATTAGTATTTTGTTTGGGAATAAGGACATACAGGGCATTTCTCAGACCTTGCCTACTGATGTGAGGGATGTAGAGGTGTCCTTGGCAGTGGCGGCTCGCCTATAAGGACTCTCGGACGCCGCCTCCCCAAAGATTTGAAAAAGGAAAAAATAATTAAATACCTATTTAGTTATAACTATAGATCCAACTAACAAAAATGTTTTAACAGTCGTTACAACGAAATTATAGCGGGAAAACATACAAAATAGAGCGAAAAGTTCGTATTTGTAGCCGTGGGGCGCTCGCCAGAACGTCCCAATCCATTACAATGCATTTATATGAAGAGAGGTAGTGGTGGGGGTGGCTGGTGCTATGACGCGTCTAAGCCTATCTCTTATGGAAGTCTTGGGACGCCGTCCGCGCTTTTTTTTTTTTTTTTTTTTTTTTTTTTTTTTTTTTGCAGTCCGCGCATGCGCAGACTAACATTTGTGGCGCGTTGATAGTTGATTGCCGCGCGCCGGTTGTCTGTTTGTTTTTGTGTGTAACAGAGGTTATGTTTGTGTTGATATAACTAAGTAGTGTAGTTTTGGTCCACAATTAGTAAGTTAACCGTGTACCAGAAAACAATGCTTTTTACATTAACAAAGTTTGCGAATTCTAGAAGTGTTTGTTATCTAGAGGAGGTAATCATTGCAAATGTATTTTTTGTTGAGAACATCTTATCTTTGCAAAACGAACAACATTAGTGTATTGCAGGTACATCCGCGTGAAAAATGAAGGCGCTAAAATGTTATGTTAGGTATTTACGTCTTTATTTAAATATCGAAACAAATAAAGCTTTTTACTTTCTCCCCTTATACATAGTATATGGAGAAAGTATTGTTTTCGTCAAAATTTTCGAATTTGAGTTGAGGGTGGATATATCCGTTTTGGGGTCCCCTGAATCCAAAAAAGTGGGTTTTGACGTGATGTCTGTCCGTCCGTGTGTGTGTGTGTGTGTGTGTGTGTGTCTGGATGTGTACAGTGCCACAGCCTACCCCGTTGGTCCGATTTAGATGAAATTTGGCATGTATATATAGTCACCGTATCTCCAGGCGTTTTTTCATTTTTTTGAATTTTTGATTTTTAAGGGTAGTTCACCCCGAAAACCCTTAAAAACGTAATAATTTTTCTCAAAAACGGCTCTAACGATTGATTATATTGTTTATAGTGCGAGTACTAAATAATTTGACAGCATGTCTGTTTTTTTGGTCAAAGTTATGTTTTAAATGTCAAAAAAAATCAAATTTTTAAATTTTCAGCGAAAACAATATAAGTAAGTATGATAGGTAAACAGTTAAAATGTACATTTGTATTTGAATTTTTTGTCTAACTAAAGGTTCAGAGAGTTAAATTTACTGTTGATAAGTAAATTGTCTGAAGAATGTTTTTGTTATTATTGAAAAATAAATCAATTTCTTATTTAACGTTATGAAACTTGGTATGAAGTAGGTATTCGAAAATCGCTCAAAATGTTATTTATGTGTTTATAAAATGTTTTCTGCATGTGGGTTGGTATGAAAGATTTTTTTTTGTTTGTATTTTGTAAGTGTATTGTAAAATTTATTTTGTTTATGTCTATTTATTTTTTATGTTTTTTTTTATATTTTCTTTTTTAATTATTTTTTCACGTTTTATATTTTTGATTTATATTTTTGATATGAGTTTAAATTTTTTTTTGTTAGTTTTGATTTTAGTTTTAGTGAAAGATGTCATTATGTTTTAAATGTCAAAAAAAATCAAATTTTTAAATTTTCAGCAATAAAAGTAGTATTGACTTTTCCATGATCATTTGAATTATTTGTTATTTCTACGATAGTTAAATTGTGTGATGAATTGTTGGTTGAAAAATTTATTATTCTTTTTTTGGTTTTTATGAAAAGTCAAGCTTTGCGGGGGGGGGGAGGGGGTTCCCCCCATACAATTTGAACAATAAATTATTAAATGATATTTAGAATAACTTTGTAGAACATGATAGTTTTATTACAGATTGTCCTTTTTAAATTTACTTAAGGGAGAAAGTATGTGTCAGTCCACTGGTACCATTTATTTTCAATATAATTTATCCGTACAATTGAGAGTCCAAATTAAGTCGATCCATAACACCAAGAGTATAGTTTTTATTATTCAAGGTTTATGAAGAAAACTAGATATTTTAGTTAAAAACGAAACAGATGCATCACAAATTCAATACCTAGATTGCTTTAAAAAGTAATTAAAACACACCATATTTTCAAAAATTTGCCGCAGAGAGAACACCCGGACCCCCCCTCTCCTGGGGGGTAATCCATAACCCCAAGACCCCCGGTTTGCGCCCCCCCCTAGCATTTCACTCACGAGCCGCCACTGGTCCTTGGGTTGTAGAAATCTACTTTTGAATGTAGATAAGACATTTCACATAAAATTTACTCTATCAAATAGAAAGAATTATGAGTTACAAGATGTTTTTGTAAATAATAACTTTGTTGAAACCGAAACTATAGATTTTCTTGGTTCAAAGTTAAGTAGGTAGTAATTTAAATGGTCAGAGCATGAGAGCAAAATTAGAAAGAAGATTAGCTCTGGCACATTTTCACTAAGGATATTAACAAATAACTGTTCTTTAGATATGTTAAAAAAGTTTATTTTGCCCTTATTCACTCTAATGTATTATATGGTTTGGAGGTTTTTGGGGCAACATCTAAATTAAATTCATGCAAAATTTTAAGAATTCAAAAATCAGCAATTAGGATTATCTTAAACCTTGGTATCAATGAGTCATGTGAAAAACATTTCTCTCGAAAACGACTCCAACGAATTTCTTTAAATTTTGGAAATAACTGATTTCCGAGTAAAAAATAAGTTCTAGATAGGTCTAATGTCCAGGATAAGTCCAGTTTTCTTGTAATATTAAGTTTAAAATCTAAAAAAATTAACATTAAGCTTATGGAGAATCAAATGTAAACAATACAAATCAAAACATCTGTTTATAACCGTTTTACAGTTGTTGATTGAAGATGGTGGTGAATAGAGGTTTAACATAAATATTTATTTTATGTATGTAATAAATGAAAAATAATCAAATTAGCAAACAAGTTGTAAAAACTATAGGGTGAGATAACTGTGTGAAATAAAAGCAGAGAAAAATATTTGCAAAATCCTTCCTGTTTTGATAGAAAACTTATTCATTATATTGCTTAAAGCCAATGTAACAAACCAATGTGTGTAAATTAAATTTCTCTTTTGCTTTTCAATCCTCATTCCGTTTCTAACGCAATCAGTTGATCACAGGCTAATAATATCTGTATGGATAATTGAAGTTTATGATCAGCCAAAACAAATGAGGTTGGCTAAAAGATCTTAAACGACACTGTCAGCTTGGCCGACACCGTAGCTCAGTGGTAGCGTGTAGGTTTCATGTGCGGGAGGTTATGAGGTCGATCCTTACTCAGTGACTAAATTTTTGTTCAGTGTTTATGCTAAATTAATTAAGGTGTACGAAATCGGTTTTATTTAAATCACCTAAATGTTTTCATTGGGTAATAATAAATGTATTTTAATTATGCTAGTTAACTTATATAACACATGTCTTATTCTATCCGAGCAATGCTTGGTCACAAGGTACTGGATTATATATTTACTAAACTATTTTATAAATAAATTTAATAAAGTCTGCACTCATAGTAAAATCCACAGCTATGGAGAATAGGCAAACATCTTTATTTATGGACATATGTTTATGAAACTTGTTATGAATGGTCAAAGTAAAAATATTTTATGCTAAAATGCCTACTTTCAATGTTCTTCACAGCAGCAAACCTGCATACTCTTTGCCATGTTAATCTTAAGGAGAATAGGCAAATAACTCTCCCATTTATTGACAGATAGTGATAATAATTGTCATATATATTATTGATTTAGAAATTTTATGAGTACGTAGCCTAGGTCTGCTGCGATGGGGGTATTATTATTTATACTTAATATTTTAAGAAGATATACATAATTTAGGGAATGCAGTTAAACGAGAAAAGACTTGCCAGTTCTTGGGTTACAGAAAAAAACAACTTATGCTGGAATGAAATATTATAATAACTTGCCAGACCATATTAAGAGAAAGAAAGAGTGTAATAAATGCAAATTTGTGTTGAAGGAATTTCTAAAAAAAAAAAATTTATATAGCTTTGAGGAGTTCCTTACTAAAAATAATTCATGTTTACCTTTTTTCTCTCTATATAACACATTCTATATTACACAGAGTCTATTCATTTGTACTACTGTAGGAATGTGAATAAAGATTGATTGATAAAAACACGTGCAAACCTCATACGTAATTGTTCCAGTCCACACCAGTTTTGTTCGACCATTATCATGGTGCACAGCAACTACCTTAACTTGGGGAAGGGAGGGGAGCAAAGTATTTACCATTGTGATAAGGAAATACTTGTGAATAGTTGACTAAAATGCTCTACAAGTATCTGCTTTTTGAAGTAGACAAAATTTTATTTGACAGACACTGTATGGGTTTGGTCTATTTAATACGAAAGTACCATATTCAGCCGCACTACACCATGGCTACACTGTTCCCAATAACTTAAGTTTACATAGGAATTAACATAATCTTCAACAATTAACTTTTGCTTCAGTAGGTACTGATACTAATAATACCTGGGGGAAAAGTTGCACTCAGAATCAGAATCATTTATTAGCCAAAAACATTACCTAAATGTACAGGCTATTGTCATACAATATATTTCTTAAAATTAATTTCAGTCTTTTCTTATCACAGCTGTGCTAGAGTAATAACAATCAGTAATATTATACATGCTTATGGTAATATAAATGGTAACCATGTATCCTACACTAATGATATCAAAGATTTATATAATAAACTATTAAAAAATAACTTTAAATAATAACTTTAAAACATTTAAAACTAACGGACAGTAACACTGCGACCTATGAGATATATTGTGCCCCTAAACTAGTCTCTAGTTATTGCCTAGAGAACCCCCTCTAGTCCTAACACCTTAATAAAGCTTAGTATCATGTGGGGTTCTAACTTTGGTAAATCTCCAACTGCCACCTGGTGTCTACCCAAGCTTCTGGCTCTCTTCTGACCTACTGCCTCACACTCAGCCAGTAGGTGTCTAGGTGTTTCGTCCCTTGATTGACAGAAGGGGCAGTCACCCTCTTGAACAATGTTCATCTTTCTCAGATAACCCCAGAGCCTGCAGTGTCCGGTTAAAAAACCTCAAATTGTTTTTCTTAAGCCTCACACCTTCTTACATTATGCCCTCAAAACATTTCCTAGGCCTGCCGGCATCCTGGAAGATCAGTCTAGACTTTCTCTGGTTGCATTTCCTTCTCCTTGAGCATATTTTTTGTAGCATGTTTTTTTTATTTTTTGGGGGCGAGGGGGTACCGTAAGGCCCCCAGGCAGAAGTCAGTGCCACATGAGTTTCGTGGGGCATACTGCTTCTGCAAGACCGCTGTGAAGCAGCATTTTTGCCCGATTGGCCTGGTTGCCGGTCGTGCTGTGTGCTTGCACACAGCCTACTTGGGGTGCCCCTGTTTTTAGCAGAAGGCAGCGGATCAAGACCTGGCGGTCGACAAATTGCCCGTGAGACGGGGAGCAGCGTCTCATGTAGAGTGTGGGGGCGGAGGTGAGGTTCACTGGAACGGCCTAACACTCAGTTAGCGGAAGGGCGGAGTGATTGGTAATTACTCAACGGCCACTGCACTGCCGACTGGGACAGGTATGTGTGCAGCTGTTTCAGGACTGAGCTGGGGACGATGAGGGGTGCAACTCCGAAAGGGCCCAGTCTTCAGATATTGGCGAGCGGAGCAACATTTGCGGAATGGTCGTCAAACTGCTAACACAAAAATTCTCAATCCTTGAAAAATGGCTGATGTAAAACAAACGGATATACCCCAGGTGGGTCGGTGCACTGGCACTCAATCCCACCCCTCTTCGGAGGGCTTGCCCGTGGATTCTGGGGAGGGCAAACAACGGCATATTTTGGAACCCTTGGAGGTGTTGGAGATGGCGCACAGGGCTGTCCAGGCACCTTCCATCGCTAATGATGTTGATTCAGATACATCGAAGGCTGATGTGTCTGGTACGATGACATCAGAAGGAAAGCCAGGGCAGGAGTCTGTCCTGGACATCTCAGACGATGTGGTCTGGGCCTCGCTCACCAAGGAACAGCGGAAGGGGCTGTACGCTCGAAGGCTGGAGCTGGTGAGGGAGAGAAAGACCAAGGATGGGACTTGGCTTCCGAGAGAGGAGTACCGCAAGCTGATGAAGAGGAAGCGGCTTGAAACCCCCAGCCCCAAAGGGGAGCTGAAAGACAATAAAGGTGTGTCACCTATGCGCAGGGCAACCAAGGCGGCAGTTGCCCCTGTGAGAAAGAAACCCCGATGGGATCTCAAACCCCCGGCGGAGGGTCAGAACACGCCGGCTCCGATGGTGTCAACGTCTGCAGGTGGCTCCTACAAGGATCGCCTAATGATGACGAAGATCGCCATTGTCCCGACATCGTTTCCAGAGGTGAAACTGTCTGCCGAAGATTGTGGTCTGTTGCAGGGAATTATGTTCGATAAGGTTATCGAACAGACAGAACCTGTTCAGATCCACAATACTTATCAGGAGCTGGGAGCTCTTGTCATCGCCTGTGGCAGTGATGCGACGGTGTCCTGGGTCAAGAGGTCGTTTGACGGGCTTGAGTTCAAAGAGGGCGCCAAGGTGGTTGTAGGGGATTACAAGGATCTCCTGCGGTCCGCCAAGGTTCTTCTGCGGGCGGAAGGGCGCGCCTGCGACCTCGAACCCAAAAAGATTTTGGAGATTGTGCAGGTTCAGAATCCCGGAATCCTGACTGGGAGCTGGCGGGTGGTCAGCTGCAGGAAGGACAAAACTCATCCTTCCAAACTCATTCCGAACCCTCCAGAGGGTTCGGAATGGGAAAATTTCAGGACTAGGTGCCCTTGGGGGGCAACTAATCTCTTGTTTTGCTTCCAACTCGAGGGCTTGTGTGTGGGTCAGAAGTGGCCTGGCCCATTCGCCAGTTCTCGAGTTCTGTTCCAGGGACGTTGTTGCAGTTCGGACGATATGTGGGTCTTCTGGCAAACCGCTCCTCCTTGCGTCCGTTTACATGCCTGGAGATGCGGACGCAGTCCCTCCGGCTGAAATGGTGGCGCTGGTGGACCGTGCTGCGTTGGAGGGGGTGGACCTGCTTGTGGGGTGTGACTCCAACTCCCACAACTCCATCTGGGGTAGTAGGGAGACAAACCGCAGAGGTAGGCAGCTTCTGGACTTTATAGCATCTAGCAGTTTGTTTATAGCCAATGTTGGCTCTGTGCCAACCTTTTCTAGTCGAGTTGGTAACTCTGTGATAGATTTAACACTTTATTCTGAGGGGCTTCAGGGCAGGGTCATAGGTTGGCATGTCTCTCCCGAACCCTCTCTTTCTGACCACTGTCATATCCTCTATGCTATAGGGGACTTTGTGCCTGTTTTGTCTGAATTTAGGAATCCTAGGAAGACGGACTGGGTTGTCTTCAAGAGAAAACTTGGTGAAAAACTCGATGTGCAAGCTCTACGAGCCAAGGATACGGACGAACTGGATAGGGCTGCAAGCCTTCTAGGGAACTCGATTGTCTCCTCCTTCGAGGAGAGCTGTCCATTAGCAAAGGCTAGGTCCGCCAAATGCAGCTGGTGGAATTCTGAACTGGCCAGCATGAGGAAACGGGTAAGAGCTCTATTCAGAAGGGCGAAGTCCAACAACAGCTGGGACTGTTACCACAGCATGCTCACCAGGTATAACCTCGCTGTCAGAAGGGCAAAGAGGAAGTCATGGCATACTTTCTGCTCGGGGCTGGAGGGCACTGAGGAAACTTCCAGGCTGCGCAGGGTCTTGGCCAAGGACAGAACCCTGACTCTGGGCTCCGTGGAGGGACCTAATGGTGAGTTATTCCACAGACCACAGGAGGTGTTGGAACGTATGGCTGAGGTACACTTTCCTGGATGCATCATTGGTGGAGAAACTGGTGAATTAGGTGAGTCTGCGTCGCGGAGGGCCTGTGCAACCAGGTGGGGTGCCGCCAGCAGGATCATCACCTACAGCAGGATAAGGTGGGCTATAGGCTCTCTAAGTCCTTTCAAGTCACCGGGTCCGGATGGAGTCCGGCCGGTTTTTCTACAACAGGGCATAGAGATCATTCTCCCGGCCCTTTGTAGTATTTTTAGAGCGAGCTTGGCTCTGGGACATGTTCCTGCTGCATGGAGGACTTCCAGGATAGCGTTTATCCCAAAACCGGGTAAGAATAGTTACACGGACCCGAAATCCTTTCGGCCGATTTCATTGTCTTCTTTCTTGTTGAAGACTCTGGAGAAGTTGGTGGTAAGGTATATCTGGGACTCTTCGCTGAAGTCTGCCCCTTTACACCCAAACCAGCATGCCTACATTCAGGGTAGGTCTTGCGAGTCCGCCCTGCACCAGCTGGTGTGCAGAATTGAAGGAGCTATTGACCATAAAGAGGTGGCACTTGGAGCGTTCCTGGACATTCAGGGAGCCTTTGACAACACGGCCTTGGATGCCATGTTGAACGCCGCTAGATCTAGAGGATTCAGCGATGTCATCTGCCGATGGATTGAGGCACTGCTACGCAATAGGTATGTGAAACTTTCTCTACAGGGAGTAGAGGTAGTAGCCAGGTCAACAAGGGGCTGTCCACAGGGAGGCGTTCTCTCACCCCTTTTATGGAACCTGGTGGTAGACAGCCTTATTAGAAGGCTTAATGACAGTGGTGTCTTTGCTCAAGGATACGCTGACGATATTGCCATCCTTATGATAGGTAAGTTTAACAATACAGTTACTGACCTCATGAACTCTGCACTAAGGCTTGTGGATGGTTGGTGCAATGAGGTTGGTCTATCTGTGAATCCCTCTAAAGTGGTTGCAAGTGGTTGCTTAAAGTGGTTACCAAGAGGAAAAAGCTGACCGGGGTTGGCCCGCTCAAACTGCAGGGGAGTTTGATCAACCTGCAAAACCAGGTGAAGTATCTTGGGATCATTCTGGATCGGACGCTTTGCTGGGAATCTCACTTACAACGGGTTATTGACCGGGGTAAGTGGTCTCTGTTTGCATGCAGGCGTATGGTCGGCGCAGCATGGGGACTGAAACCGGAGCTAATGTATTGGCTCTATGTTTCAGTAGTTAGACCAACTATGACGTATGCGTCTTTGGTTTGGTGGACCAAGATGGACTCAGGTGTTGCTGTGAAAAAGCTGGCAGCCGTTCAGCGGCTGGCATGTCTCATGATCACAGGGGCGATCAGCAGCGCTCCTGGGGCCACTCTTGACTGTTTGCTTGATCTTTTGCCCATAGACATTCACATCAGGATGACTGCCAGAATGGGTGCATACCGCCTCTGTGGAGAGGGCTTCTGGAATAGGCCAGGTGAATTACGTGGTCATACCAGAATTTCGGGGATAGTTCGGAGCGACATTTTAGGTATGCCCTCTGATTATCTTCCGAGAACCTTTTCTTTTGGCAGGTCTTTCCGAGTTCTTTTTCCGCAACGGGACGAATGGAAGGATGGAGCCTGCCCACTACCACCCTGTGATCAGGAGTGGTACACTGATGGGTCCAAGAGCAGTCGGGGCACAGGAGCAGGCATCTACGGGGTGCAGGACAACGTACGGTCAGGTATTTCCATGGGGACCTTCCCCACTGTTTTCCAGGCCGAGATCACTGCCATTATGGAATGTGCCAGAGACATCTTGATGCTGGGTCATGAGGGCCTTTCTATCAATATTTTCTCTGACAGTCAGGCGGCCCTTAAAGCTTTGGACTCGGTAGAGTTCAACTCTAGGGTTGTGTGGGACTGTTTTAGGCTTGTGTCCTGTGTAGGTAGACACAATGAAGTCACCCTTTGTTGGGTTCCAGGGGTGGATGGTAACGAAGTGGCAGACGGGCTGGCCAATAGGGCTGCATCACCCCCCCTTTGTGGTCCTCAACCCTTCTGTGGTGTTTCCCGCGCTGCGGTTTTTCAGACTATCAATTCCTGGGCCAGGGATTGTCATAAGAAAAGATGGGCTGAACTTTCCCTGCATAGAGTTAGCAAGCTCAATCTTTGTTCTCCCTCTCGTCAAGTTGCAAAGAGGTTCCTGAAACTTGGCAGGAAGGATGCCAAACTTGTCACAGGTATCGTCACTGGTCACGGTAATCTGAGGAAGCACCAACTGCGTATGGGGGTCTTCAACGGCGACCCCCTGTGTAGGAAATGTTATCTGCAGGAGGAAACTGCAGATCATCTACTCTTTGATTGTATAGAGCTGGTAGAGGTAAGGTCCTCCACTCTGGGCAATTTGGTAAGGGGTAGCTTTCTGCCTCCTGACGAGCTCGTCGACAGGCTGCTGCAGTTTTCCAGGTCTCTTCATCTAGAAGATTCCTGATTCTCCAGGAAAGAGAATTTTTAGGGGTACGCAAAAAGCCGCTACGGCTGAAGCGCCTTGGGAAATCCGCCCCTTCGAATGAATGAATGAATGAATGAGCATATTTTTAAAGGAGTCCTCCTGTGCGCAGCATGGTTCTGGCCCTACAAAGGGGGCGGCTGCCCTGCCCTCGCCAGCTTGTCTGCTACTTCGTTTCCCTGAACACCTTGGTATCCAGGTACCCAAAGAAATGACAACTTGTCGTTCTTCCCCAACCGGTCCAGACTTTTCCGACAATTCCAAACCATATTAGATCTGAAGGCTGCTGAGCTCAAGCCTCCACTGGCAGCCTGACTGTCTGACAGGATAACAATCTCCCTTTTCCTGTATCTTCTAATTAGGTTAAGTGTACACACCTTTCTATGGCCTTGACCTCAGCCTGGAAAATGCTGAGAGAATGCCCCAGCGGCTCATGATATTTGATCCTTGGCCCCTAATAATTCAGTAGATAGCCAGAAGCTTACCGGACTCACCTTAAATCCAATACTATAATACGAGCAAGGTTTGTATATATATATATATTTGCACACGGATCTCGAAAACGGCACCGAGGATTTTCTTTAAATTTTGGAAATAACTAATTTCCGAGTAGAAAATAAGTTCTAGATAGGTCTAATGTCCAGGAAAATTCGTGCTTTCTTGTAATATTAAGTTTAAAATCTAAAAATTTAACATTACGCTTATGGAGAATAAAATGTAAACAATACAAACCAAAACAGCTGTTTATAACCGTTTGACAGTTCTTGTGAAGACGGCAAAGAACAATATGTGAATAGAGGTTTTTCTTGATTTTATTTCTTCATAGTATTATTTTATGTATATAATAAATGCAAAATTATCAGGTTACTAAACAATTTGTAAAAACTTAAGGTTAACATAACTGTGTGAAATAAAAGCAGAAAAAAGTAATTCTAAAATATTCCGTGTTTTGATAGAAAACGTATTCATTTTATTGCTTGAAGCCTCTGTAACAAACCAATTAATTGGTGTAAATTGAATTTATCTTTTGCTTTTCAATCCTCATTCCATTTCTAACAAAATCAGCTGATCACAGGCTAATAATAACTGTATGGATAATTAAACAGTAAATGATCGACTAAAACAATTGAGGTTGGCTGAAAGACCTTAAACGGCGTTGCTTAACTGGTAGACGTCGTGGTCCAACGGTAGCGTGTTGGTCTTGTTAAACGAAGGTCGCGAGTTCTATCCCCATCAGGGGCTATAATTTTTGTTCAGAGCTAAATTAATTATGGTGTATTAAATCGGTTTTATTTAAACCACATAAATGTTTTCATTGAGTAATAAATGTGTTTTAATTTTTCTAATTAATTTTTATAATACATGTATTATTCTAAACGAGCAAAGCTCGGTCACCAGGTACTGTTATTAATGGATCCAGTAACTAACCAAAGTAGGCCTAATTGTTACTTATTGGAGTTTTGGTAAATTTCAATTTAACCTCAGGTAAGCTAACTGACCTGTTCCACAGCATGTGCAGCTGAAAACACCATGAAGGTATCTACTTTATTTACATTTTCCACATGCAGTAGTGGTTTAGTTTTGTCTGCATTGTTTAGATAACAGAGAAACAAAGATATTAACTTTACCATGCAACACCTTTTACAAAAAGAAAAAAGTATTAACAAATTTTAATAAGTGTAGGCTACTTAGGTTAGTATTCAAAACAAAGCAAAGTGACAGCCAATTAGGAAAAGGATATTCAACAAAAATTTAGCTCATTGATCGCTCTCCTTTTAATACATTAGATTTAACTGCCACAGCCATTTATACTGTTGGTATCACATTTTTAAAACTGTTTAAAAAAAAAAATTTAAAGAACTGATTTTAAATTGTTTATTTTGAAGATAGTAATCATTAACTAAGGAAATTGAAGGGGGAATGTTGGCCCAATCGACAGCTATATTTTTTCATTTTTTTCTCGTTGCATAACTACTCTGCCAGGCAGATCGGTCACCGTTAGTAAGCAACTTTGTTTTGAGGTTAGAAACTTCTGACGGCACACTGAAACTACGTGCACACCAGTTGATGCTTCGTAATCACCTCTTCCACTCACCCGTTCAGAATAAAATTTACTAACTATTTTATTTACTGAACTAGACTGTTTTAATCACCCCTGATAATAGGGTTTTTAAAAGTAAACTATCCATTGAAATAGAAAATAAAAAACACCTGGAGATGGAGGATATAAATGCACCCACCACATGTTACTCCGTTACTACCTTTGTAATAATTAATAATTATTACAAAACAGTGAAGGCTGTGGCTCTATAGCGGGTACACATAAGTTCACATAAAGACATCACTTTGAAAACCACTTTTGGGCTATATTTAGAACACGGTATCCTACCAATCTATATAAAATCGATCTTAGACTTACTTTTTGCACTTTCTAACAACCTTTTAACTAAGTTCCTGACCGCGGAAGAACCCAATTTTGACGTTTTGTACGATTTTAGGCTGAAATTATATTATTATTATATTATGAATACATTTAATAATGATAACTACTGTTATTATTTTCTTATTATTAAATTATCATTATTAATATGATAATACTTTGCCATGATTATATTGCAATTCTTACGCATATATCACACGATGATATAGGCGATATTGTCCACATACTCTGCGGAGTTAGGGTAGGATTTTTTTACTTTTATACTTTTTTATTTGTATTTTTTTATACTTAAGAAAAATCTAACTTAACTCCGCGGAGGGCTGTATATCGGCGACTAATACATGTTGCATTCCATCATAATATACGAGATATGCCGACATGCAGAGCTCTGCAGATTTAAGTTAAGTTTATTTTTTTTAATGTGGTTAATAATATTTTAAACTATAAAAAAAACTTAAATCCGCAAAACCTAACTTAACTCCGCAGAGCGCTGTATGTCAGCAACTAATAAACGTTGCGTACCATCGTAATATATGAAATATTGGTTATTTTTTGATTTTTTTTTTGTTAATACTTTATACTATAAAAAAAACTTAATGTAACTCCGCAGAGCGCTGTATGTTGGCAATATCCCGTTTATTACAACGTAATGCTACGTGTAATGGTTGCTGACATACAGCGCTCTGCAGAGTTGTTAGGTTCTTTATTGATATTTTTATCTCATTAATAATAGTTTATACTATCAATAAAGAACTTAACTTAACTCCGCAGAGTGCTGTATGTAGGCAATATCCCAGTTACTACGATATAATGCAACGTGTTTTGGTCACCGACACACAACTTTTACAATTAGGCCTAGTTATATTTTTTAACAATATGGCAGAAACCCCTTTTATTTTACTTGACAGTCCAACACATAAGAACTAGGCATTTTACGACATCTAAACACATTAATTACAGAAAAGTAGAATTTTAATTTTATAGAAATTAAACCAATTATAAAATAAACATTCTTCAATTATTTGTGTAACTAAACAATTATGTCACTAGTTAGAAAAGTAGTTTCTGTACTTGTCATTCCTTATTGTATATTTCTTGTTACTTTGGCCTGAAGGACTAACGGATTTGTAATCAGCTGATTGACAATGAAATGAACTAATACTAAAAATAGTTTAACTCAGTTGATGGTTTGTTCAGTCATTTCTTTGTTTGAGAACATTCCCAACTAATTTATTTTTAATTCAATTTGATAAAATTAAGTTTCATAATTTAAAGTGAATAACAAATCTTTGACGTAAACTTAACTTACACCTAACATCCCCAATCAAACATGTATTTCCAGTTCAAGATTGTAAATCACAAGAATCTTCAGTTTCCGTCCCAAATATATCCCTATACTCCCTGCTCAGAACCGAGATTGTTGTAGACAACAAGGTTGACTGGATGTTTGAAGTGTGACTTATTTTGGTCAAAAAACCTTAGAAAAGTCGGAAAAATGGTATTCCGTTGTGATTTTATTCTTGATTATGTTATTAGAGAGTGAAATAAGTGTATTTAAGTGATTTTTTCCCTTCCCAGAACCACGATTCCCGCTGATCCCCTAGCTAGATGGTTTGGTTTGAGAGTGTCTTATATCAGCCTAAAATCGTACGTAACGTCAAAATTGGGTTCTTCCGCGGACAGGAACTTTGTTAAAAGTTTGTTAAGAAGTGCAAAAAGTAAGTCTAAGATAGATTTTATAAAGACTGGTAGGATACTGTACTCTAAATACTAACCCCACCTTATTTTTCAAGGGACTCCAAAACAGATTTATCCTCTAAAAATGTTGACAAAAAGAATAGGGTAACTTACTTTCTCCAACTACTAGTGTAGTAGGCCCCTACTATCAGTGGAATAAAGTAAAAATCTAAAAAGATACAGCACAGTTTTTGATTTCACCCATTTTATACCACATAAATATGCTTAATCAATTATCAAGCACAATAAAATACATCAGTGTTTCATTAAGGTTTACTAAACTTACTTCATGTGTTCATCAGTATATTTAGGAGGATTTCCCTCTTGACAAGCTATTGGTATAACTGCCAATAACTGCTTCCATCCATCACCACTCTCAAGAATTTGACACAACTTGAAAGTTGAAGCTGCAGGTAATTTTCGGATTTCAATATCATTGGTCATGTTAAGACTTAATTTAGCTTGTTTGGTAAAGTTTAATTATAACCTTGTAATGAGAGTTATGATTAATTTTTTACATCAATAACTTATAATACAACAGTACTGATACAGATTTTACTAAGCTACCAGTTGTTCAATAACCAAAATTAGTAAATTTTAATTTTTTGCACCTTAGTCCCAAATAAGCTGTAAACCACAACGAAAGAATAACCTATCAAACATTTAAAAGATTATGGTTAATTCATTTAAACGTAAAATCACATCTCTTATTTGAGATAATATAAATACAAATAATACGAAAATAAAAAACTATAATAAGAAACAAGCATAACCATACACAACCGACTATGTTATCATCAAAATATATAAAGGAAAATAAGAAGACACAAAAGTTGGCGTGACGACGTGACACCGATTGCTTGAAGTTTGTCTCGAGGGAGGAAGGCTCCTCTCCCCCGTGGAACTACGACAAAATGCAATAGTTTGTTGCTTTGGAGCCTAGTAGCAGAGCGGAACGGATACTAAACTGCACTATCCGTTAAAAATTCTGAAGCCAAAGGACGACATTTGAGACATTATATTCATTTTTTCACTTATTGTACAGTAAATGGCTACATTTGTACTTTCAATTACAACAAATGTCATTTATTATACCATTTATTCATAATCAAAAAATACATTTTAGGCTTTCTGGAATCAGTTGTCTATTGTCTATTAGTGAATTTCCCGTAGGGAAGAAGCTATTATCGGAGGTCTCATGGGCGAGACTTAAGCCCGGGACCATGTTATTTTTTCTTCTTTAGGTGCCCAGAGACCAAAAACAATAGTCGTTAAAACTTATATATATGAAACTTGGTATTATTGGTTAAAATAAAAATTGTTTATGGTAGAAATGCCTACTTTCAGTGTTCCTCACAGCAGCAAAACTGCACACTCTTTCCCATCTTATGGAGAATAGGCAAACAATTCTCATGTTTATGAACAGATTTTTATAAAACTTGTCATATATTATTATTATAATATTGATTTGGAAATTCGCTGAGTATGCAGGTCTGCTGCGACGGGGGTATTTTTCTATTATTGTCTATTGTTAAACTTTCCCGTTTCACTGGCTAACCCTTTATAACGTACAACAAAACGCGTGGATGGGAGGCAAAATTCTTACATGGGATATGAATACCACATGATTTATTGTATTTTTTATATTTAGGTTAGTGTTCCTTTTTAACAAAGAAGTTTTGTCAAACTTTGCAATAACTAAAGAATTTGATTTGAGTAAGAAAACGATTTGAAACAAATGATATTTGACAACAAATTTATCAAAAATACTCAAAATACACGCGTTTTAACGAAATAATTCACTAAGGAAAATGAACACAAAGTCACTGTAAAAAATCACATATGGTCATAGTGTAAATGGAATGGATGTTCACGTTAGAAAATGTAAATATTGAAACCCAGGAAGGTCACGGCAGCTCTTTCTTCTTCTTCCCGAACTGTCAAATTTTAGTGTTCGAAGCTGTGTATATTCGAGTAATTTTATGTTTTCATTATTCGAAAATGTAAATGCTGAAACTTAGGACGTTAACGAGGCGTAGCCCCAGGCGATTTTAAGGAAATTAACGTGCCCTTGTGTTGCATGTGCTCAAGATCTACCTTTGTGTAAAATTTCAAACCGTTCGGTTCAGTATTTTTCGCGTTTATGCTGCTTGCCAAAACAAACCCTCAATCATACAGAAACCACCTCTCCTTTATAATATTATAATATTTATATAAGTTTTACACAACATGTGATGTATAAAAGTGATTTAATAGAAAGAAATAACCAACAGCTGTCAAATTAAAATCAATTTAAGTTTGTTTACATTCAAGAATCAAGAAGTTTATTTTCCATTAGATTCCAAGCTTTTGTACATTAGAAATAGTCTAGATAACATTATGTAAGAAAAAATACATTGTCAGTTTAAACAAGAAAACAAGTATCAACAATAATTAAAATTCCTATAAAAATGATGAATTATACTTGTTGTTGATGGAAGTGGATTTAGGAGGACAAAATACAAAAAAGAATGAAACAAAACAAAATAAGACAGAATTCCATCATGTGAGAGATAGATTTAGTTTTTTGTAAGCTACAGGTATTACATTTTAATTTCTGAGAGGGTTAGTGCAAGTGCAAGGAAATCAGTTATGGAGTAGAAAGGATGAGCAACTAACCATTTCTGAATGACAGTTTTAAAATTAGTAAAATACATTGTATGAAAGTTTATGGGTAATTTATTTAGGCATTTCATACCTAGTGCCCTATAACTATTTTTTGTTTTATACAATCTGGTATAGGGGATATCTAGTCTGGTATTCATGCTGTGTATGTCAGCTCTCACTGGGTATGAGTGGAGATTCTTAAAACTAAATAACAGTATATTAAAAATATATAGATTAACAACAGTCATTATGTTAAAAGAGATAAAAAAAGGTTTACAGTGTTCAGTTTGGTCAGCATTTGACATTATTCTTAGCACTTTTTTCTGATTTCATTGATCACATTGGTATTAACTTAAACCCATTTCAAAATTGATCTATATTAAAATGTTGTCTTGACTCATAATGGATTTTAATACTGTAATGATATACATTTTTTAATTTAACCTAAGTTATCTAATTGTAAAATAATGTCAAATACAGTAATTCTCTGCGAATTTAGTTTTTTTTCTTTATTTGATTAAGATTTAGGCTTATATTTTGTCTTAGTAATAAGAATCTTGATTCTTAACACTGAATAATACAACTCGTACTGTACAAAGGACGGCCATACTGCTATTTTAAATTAAGATAATTTAATTAAAGCTTTGTATTTGAAGATGTTTAAGTATGGTGTTGGTAGAACTCTATGAAGTAAAGTTTCTTAGCTAGTGGTATCGAAATTTGTTTTTTAAAAACACTGAAGAAGTTAAAACTATTGAAATGTAATTAAAGTTATTCACATATAAATTAATTTTAAAAGTCAACTTTTTCATGCATCAAAATGTTTCTTTTGTCCCAAAATAAGATGTTGGTCAACTGTAAAATGTAAAGTGCCGTGTGATTTGATATTTGATTTGAAAATAAATTTTAAAGACAGTGAATGTAGAAAACTAGAAGGCTCTATCCCTTCTCAGAACAAAATACGTCCCTTGCTCTTAGGGTTACTTGTGGTCAAATGTTACCCACTCCACCCCCACTAAATTAGTGACTTTGTGGCGGGTCTCCTCTGATTAGGGGAAGGCCTATTTTGCCGTAGGGTATGCCGTTGCCTCAGAGGGGGCTATTTAGCGTTGCAGCAGCCTCATCCACGACCCCATTTTTTGTACGGAAAACATTTTCCGATTAACCGAACCCATCTACCCAAGCGTAAAACAAACTATTCGCATATAGTAAACAGAATTTGACAGGAATTGGTACTCATGCTGGATTGTTGCGTTCTGATTGTAGACAATGCATTTCATTTAATACTTGGTTTAAGTTTACGTAAACGGGGTCGATTTAAACTTGGAAGCCTAACTCAAATGTTCAATTGAAACGGTACAAAAAACAACTGATGTTCACTCTTTAATACATAGGAAATTATGTACGAGCTTTTTTATGCCAGCTGCAAATAACTCTTTATCTTGGCGTTCGAGCCAATTTCCTATTAACTTCTTGACGTCCTCGATGTCCTGGAACCTCTTTCCACGTAGTGCCTCCTTTAGTGGACCAAACAAGTGGAAATCACTGGGGGCTAAATCGGTACTGTAAGGGGGGGTGAGACAGTACCTCCCACCCCATTTTTTTTAAAGGTTTCTCGAGTTAGTTGAGCAGTATGAGGGCGTGCATTGTCTTGTTGGAGATTCACACCTTTGCCTCTGAGATCCACGTTTCTCTATCATGGCTGGCTTCACTTTGTTGAAAAGTATATCCGAGTAATACTGGCTGTTAATTGTGCGCGGCTCTTCAAGATAATCACAAAAAACTGGACCTTCAGCATCCCAAAACACCGTCAACGTGACTTTTCCTGCTGATGCTTGAGTTTTGAATTTTTTCCTCACAGGTGAGCTGGCGTGCTTCCACTCTGTGCGTTGCCTTTTTGATTCTGGCTCATAATAGTGAACCCAAGTTTCATCTCAAGTTAAAATTTTGTTAAAGTGCTCACCTTCACTTTCATAACGTTCCAGCAGCTCTGTTCCGAGCACACTCAACCTTGTTTCCTTATGTAGCCGTGTCAACTCCTATGGGACCCATCTTGCACATGTTTTGCTGTACTTCAACTTGTTTTAGTGAATTTTCTATAGAGAAGAAGCTATTACCGTAGGTCTCATGGTAAGATTTAAGCCCGGGACCATGTTATTTTTTTCCTTAGTCGTTAAAATTTATATATATATATATATATGTGTGTGTGTGTGTATCTGTGAACACGATAACTCTCTTAAAAAAAATTAAATTTGGTAGAGATGTGTATTCCTACATTTGGTCGGATGAGTTCGTAAACCAGACATATGGTCAATGGGAACGGGAATTTTGAGGGGGTTTTGCAGTGGTGTAGTGCTAAAAAAAGCTGTGCTGGAGCGGTCCTTCCCAGGAAGGCCATTTACTCTTTGGGGGGGGGGGGTAATGGGTAGTCAAAGTCTGCAAGTTCCTCAGGAAGGTCATTGCTCTTTGGGGGGGGGGGGTAATGGGTAGTCAAAGTCTGCAAGTTCCTCAGGAAGGTCATTCCGTGGTCAAATGCTTGGAATTGTGTACAATGAATCTATCTATTTAAAAAAGAATGACATAAACAGAAGTTTAATTTTACTAAAGCGACTAACGATGCTCCTGGAATATGTGTTGTATTCATGCAAAGTATTGCAGGCGAAGGCAGACGGTCCCATTTTAGTAAGGGTTTGCTTTCTTTTTCAACGTAAACTGGCGAGTGCAGGTCAGGTAGGAAGATGGTCAGGTACAGGAAGATGGTGTCAGGTCAGGTACATATTTGTAGATGAGTTTACCCACCACATAATACGGAGGAAAATCCTCAAATTTTATTTTGTAACTTCATCGAAATTAAAGACTGTTCTGTAGGAAGAAGGTGTGTTAAAATAAATATCTTAGACGGAGATTAAAATGAATAGGATTTAAGTGGTTGAAGTCTGAAAATACAAATAATCTCAACAGTTCTTAATCAGCCTAAGTTCGTTGTAAAAATAAATATATTTTAGAATTAAAAAACTAGATTCTATAAAAAGATATATGGTCTTCAAGTAAGCCATAGTGTCCAATTCTGGTGTTACGATGTTGTTGGGGTTAGGTTAGGGTTAATGTAAAACGCCTAAAATTGCCTCGATATTGTGTGTTGATAATGAAATGATGCAAGCGACTCGCTTACCCACCACTCTCCATAAAAAGGCAAATTAAAGTATAAAAATCTGAGTTTCGGCTACACGAGCTGTGCCGGAGCGCCACTCCGGCTCTAAAAGCTGTGCCGGAGCGGCGCTCCGGACCGTTCCGGCTCCACTACACCACTGGGGTTTTGTACTAAAAAATTGGGTTTTTTGCGTTTTTTTATATGTTATTTAAAAAATTTTAAACTTTATCTTTCATCAGTAGAATCAGTTAAAAAACTACACAATTTAGTTCCTTAAAGTTTTTATCTATCTCCAACAGTTACTCAGATATTAAAAAATCTAAACACAGTACGTTGTATTTTTGTATTTTTTGTATTTTGTATTTTTTTTTTTACGTTGTCCAATGTTAATCTTGTGGAGGATAAGGAAAAATTAATATTTTCCATATCAATCAATATTTTTGGATTTAACTTAGTATTTACCTTCATGTGGTTGAGATATTATTCTTCAAATGCTTAAAAATCATAGTTTATGTGTTTATCATGGCAGCAAACCTGTATACTCTTTTCCCATGTTAATCATATGAAGAATAGGCAAACACCTTTAATATTTCACTTATTGACCAATTTTTGGATAAAAATTGATATTTAGCTTCACGTAGTTGAGGTTCATCCATTTATGCTTAAAAATCATAGGTAATATGTTTATCATGGCAGCAAACCTGCATACTCTTTTCCCATGTTAATCATATAAGGAATAGGCAAACTTCTTTATTTATGGACAGATGTTGATGAAAGTTGGTATAAATGTTAAAAATAAAAATTGTTTATGGTATAAATGCCTACTTTCAGTGTCATAGTCATAGTCATAGTTATATATTATTATTATTATTATTATTATATTATTGATTTGTAAATTTTCTGAGTAGCAGGTCTGCTGCGATGGGGGTATTTTAAAAATATCATTAAAAGAACTTTTAAATCTTTTATTGGTGAATGAATAAAAAATGGGAATATTGCAAAATAAAATAGTTTTAAGAGCCTTTTAAATCGTAAGCTCCCGCTTAACAAATAGTCAATATACAGTAGAACTCCAATTATCCAAACTCCGACTATCCGAATCGCCGATTATCCGATTCAGAAACTTTCAGAAAAAAAATTGTCCAAAATAGCCTAAGTGCGCTATTATTCTTCCCCCCGCGAAGCCCGAGTGTTACCACTTGCAACTGCTCACCGTCAAGCGAATGCGTGACCTGGCTGCCTGAAAACGGATGAAAACCGCAAAACAGCTTACATTGACGGAGATGTTTAAAAAACAATGATTTTTATTTCTAAATTTGTACGTACATTTTATTTATATTTAAAACATGTGAAAATATCATGTTTCTTACATTTAATTCAATAAAAAAATAGTGCAATATCAAAACGTAGCTTTTTTTCTCTCCAATGGCAATTTAAAAAAAAATCTGATTATCTGAATATTTGATTATCCAAATGGGTCCCTGATCACCATTAATCGGATAATTGGAGTTCTATTGTAATATGTAGGGTTAAACCATTTGTTTACGAATTGGCATTATTTATAGAACACATCAAAAAGATTTAGTAAATTTAAGACGGTGTGACTGTTTTACTTGTACAACTACCGTTGAAAATCAGTTGCGCGATTGTTTATGACCTTGACAATGTATTGGAGTGGGGAGGCGCACACCACGCGACTGGTTTTCGACGATCTCAAACCAGTCGCAACCGTGGGCCCCCGGTTGCAGTTACGTTGAAGAATTCAGTTGCAAGAGACCACGTGGTGTTTTGGAGGTATTTTGATGGGCTTGCCAGGTAAAATAAGATATTAAATATTTAATTTGGCCATAACTGAGGTGATACCATTTTTAGGTTCCCAGATGCTTAGGTATTTGAGAATACCATAACAAATTTTATTATATTTGAGAATTTAAGTTCCTAGATGCCACAAACCAGAAAAATAAGGTCATACAAAAAGGGCAAACGGGTTTAAAATGTAATAAATGAACATAACTAAATTTACAGATTTTAAAAATTGACTAAAGAAATTATTAATTATACTTACTAACCCTAATTATAACACTATTGATTGTACAATACACACAACTTTTTGCAGCAAGCCCTTTCCGTATGCAGAGAGAAGTTTTGTTTCAGTTGTTAACTGGTTTCGGACGCTAATAGTTTTCAACGGTAGTCTCAAATCTTACTGTCTTCCAGAGCAGAGCTCTCAGCTCTCACCTTGTCTCTTATCATGTTTTAAAAATTCCACCGCTAGGAGTGCTACCGTGCAAGGGCGTAATACACAGTTATTGAAGTCCACATAAGAAAATGTAACACCACCATTATCTCCACAGAAATAATGTCTGGAAAAGAGAAAATGTGGACTTGTGTAATGTCCACGTAATTTTTCAGGTCCACACAGTGTGGTCTTTAGCACACTGATTTCCACACAGGTATTGGGGCACAAATACACACACGGACAGACAGACATCACGCTGAAAACCGCTTCAGTCGTTTCAACCAAAAAACATAACTAAATTTACAGATTTTAAAAATTTACTAAAGAAATTATTAATTATACTTACTAACCCTAATTATAACACTATGATTGTACAATACACGCAACCTTTTGCAGCAAGCCCTTTCCGTGTGCAGAGAGAAGTTTTGTTTCAGTTGTTAACTGGTTTCGGACGCTAATAGTTTTCAACGGTAGTCTCAAATCTTACTGTCTTCCAGAGCAGAGCTCTCAGCTCTCACCTTGTCTCTTATCATGTTTTAAAAATTCCACCGCTAGGAGTGCTACCGTGCAAGGGCGTAATACACAGTTATTGAAGTCCACATAAGAAAATGTAACACCACCATTATCTCCACAGAAATAATGTCTGGAAAAGAGAAAGTGTGGACTTATGTGATGTCCACATAATTTTTCAGGTCCACTCAGTTTGGTCTTTTGCACACTGATGTACACACAGGTATTGGGTCACAAATACAAACACACATGGACGGGCAGACATCACGCTGAAAACCACTTCTTTGCATTCAGGAGACCCCAAATGGATACTCAAATTAGAACATTTTGACAAAAAAATAATTTCTCAATATACTATCGTATAAGTGGGCGAAAGTAAAAGGGAAGATCATGGGTATGTTTGAAGGGAATGTTTTGAGTTCCTCTAAACACCTGTTATTATAACCATATAGTGTCACTAACCATATGACGTCAATTCCGTTTTAAATTTTTGTCTGAAGAATTACCAATACCCCCCTAGTGCTTAGATATATATATATATGTATATATATATATATATATATATATATATATATATATGTTTTAAAATATCACAGAATTAAAAAGTAGGCCTAAATGTGTCTAACACTGAAGATTGATCATATTCATGAAATTATGAATAGTTAACCTTATACATATTTTGTTTGTTGTTTGCGTAACTATTGTTGCTTGGTTTATATATATATATATGTCTAAGCACTAGGGGGGTATTGGTAATTCTTCTTTGGTAATTCTATATACGAGTATATAAACCAAGCAACAATAGTCAATAGTTACGCAAACAACAAACAAAATATGTATAAGGTTAACTATTCATAATTTCATGAATATGATAAATCTTCAGTGTTAGACACATTTAGGCCTACTTTTTAATTCTGTGATATTTTAAAACATAGAAACTTACAAGGTCGGTCCAGTCATACATACTTCATCAAGCTTTAATTTTTACATACTGTAATGTTTTGTTTAATGTTTAAATTAATTTACTATCTGCTTTAGTGGAGATCTAATTAGTGTATGGTAAACACTATGAAACTGGATTAGTTAGATTAGATTAATGGGTTCTTAATTACAGTATGTGGTTAAGAGATCATTCTATTTCCGTATAATTTATATTGATACTATTTTAATTTTGAATAGGAGCTTTTCAATCTTTTTTAAACTAACACCAGAGAACCAATTAAAAAAAACTGTTTAAAAAATATTCATTATATAAATATCTATTTTATTCAGACAACCTCTTACTACAAGTTTTAAGACTTTCAGGAGGCAACACCCCCCCTGTAATAATAAACTCTCCTTAGTGAGTTTTGTTGGGTAGTGAGAGATACAGAGCTTGAAGCAATTATCGTAGAAGTAATTAAAGTAAGTGGTGGTAACAAAATAATAAGATAATTACTTGTAGACATGTGATCATCATATCAAGTGTGTAAAGGTTATCTTCACTTGGAAGGCATTAACTAAGATACCGGTACTTGCTTGATCGTCATTGTGTTGTGTTAGTACCACCAGTTTTACCTTTCATATTTTTTTATATTTTTAATCAACTCTGATAGCCAAAATAAGAATATCAAATGATTTCGTTGTCTTTGTAAGGTGACTTTTTTGCGGGTACAACTACAGTTATTGTGGCACGAAAGGTCTGTATTGTATAATATACAATATTACACACACATTACAACACATATTATGTGTTCGGAACTAGTTTAGACTCGTATTTAAAAAAGTAAAATATTTTTTGAATGAATTTTTTATTAAATTTAACTTTTCTTATCTTATGCTAAGGATGTATGCTCTTGTTGTTGATTTTTTTAAATACAATGTTTATTCAATGAAACCGGAAATTATACAATTCTGTTACAATGTTGGCGGAAAAGCCTTTAACATACAACATAAATGGCTAGGCCTATTGATATTAATCTTTAACAATATTTATAATGTAATAATAATAATTTGAAATTGCATGGATTCTTAATCTCAGGGTTCGGCTGGTCGTGCTGTCTTGAATAACGTTTTTATTAATAAATAAATATTTATATTGTATCCAATTGATATTCTTGGCTTAGGCCTAAAATGGTTCTTTAATTAAATTGAGAATTTTCCTTAAGTAAGTCCAATTTATTGAAATTAATGATAAGTTGACTTGATCTGATTAAAAGAAATTCAAATATTTATGATACTGTTCAGTTTGTTCTAAATTGTTGCCAATAAAATAATATCTTCGATTGATGTTTGGACAATTTAGAGTCTTTCTAAAAGCAAGATGGAGGGTTTACCACTTGGAGTCCGGTTATACACACCACACGGTTGTACCACTTCAGGTTGTACACTGGAGGACTCCTTCCTCAAAAAGAAGTTCAAGGAGGAAGAAAATGAAGCCAGAGGGAAAGCCTGGACTGATCTTCCGGGATGCCGACAGGCTAAGGAAATGATGGAGGGCATAATATAAGAAGGTCTGAGACCATGATCAGGCTTAGGACAATTGAAGGATACTGACAGGTTTTCTAACCAGGCATTGTAGGCTCAGGGGTCATCTGAGTAAGATTGGCCTTGTTCAAGATGGTGAATGTCGCTTCTGTCAATCTGGGGAGGAAACACCTAGACACCTATTGGCCGAGTGTGAGGCAATAGGTCAGAAGAGAGCCAGAAGCTTGGGAACACACCAGGTGGCAGTGGGGGATTTCCCAAAGCTATAACCCCACATAATACTAAACTTCATTAAGGCATTAGGACTAGAGGGGGTTCTCTAGGCAAAAATTAGAGACTAGTCTGGGGGGCACAATAGATCTCATAGGTCGGAGTGCAATCTATCCCCTAGGTTTTATCAGTATCAGTATCTTGTCAGTAATAATAAAAGCAAATAAAGGGATAGATAATTTCAACGTGATCCATTCCAAGTTTCACTTGGAACTATGTCCTTTTTTTTAATATTTAATTAAAAATTTTACCACTGAAACATAATAC
Organism: Nephotettix cincticeps; assembly: GCA_023375725.1. Lineage (NCBI taxonomy): Eukaryota > Metazoa > Arthropoda > Insecta > Hemiptera > Cicadellidae > Nephotettix > Nephotettix cincticeps. The sequence continues at coordinate 50,161,418 of CM041786.1, read as the reverse complement.
AGTCTTTCACTATCCAAAGTTAATGGACACTCCCTATTCTTCCTGGTTTCTAGCTCACTCATTGTTGAAGCATATAGTTGGTCATATGGTCACTAAATCTTAATTTAGAGCCTTAAGGACTAATTTTGAATTACTATATATAATGTTAATTTATTATGTATTGCAATTTTCTTACATCCATATATATATATATATATATATATATATATATATATATATATATATATATATATGTAGATGAGGAGTGTATTAAATTTAAATTAGTTTGGATCATTAAAGGATAACATATGATTTTCGGTGTTTGTTAAATGGGGAATATTTTGATGAGAAATAATTATGGAGATGAATAATAATTATGTTTTTGTGAAAGGTAATAATAAAGGTAGGAATAAAGGTAAGGTTTTGTAAAGGAAGGTGAAAGGTAGAATGGTTATTTTAACTTGTCTTAGTTAATTATCTAAAATATGGTGAATAATAGGTTGGCCTTTTAAACAAACTTAGTACTAAATAATGAATGGATTCATGAAATACTACATATTGTTTATAGAAATGAATAAATAATAAAGTTGTAGGATCAAAGAAAAATATATTAGAACAATCTGACATTTTCAGTCAGTTGTTATATAGTAATATAGATGTACCGCACCATATGTTGTAAATAATTTAAATTACTTCAATGAATATCAGGTGTTTCAGGTATACGAACATTCATCTTTCCAGCAATTCATTGTTCAATAGTTTTCATTGTTCATGCTCAATAACTCATTATTTTAGGTTTTCATTTTACAATAATTACTTGGCTCCATAAAAATAAGAAGTTTTGACATGTGGAATAAAATGAACAAAGAATTAATATGTCTTCTTGGATTGAGTGTCTGCTTTATGTTACTTTTTGCTGCAGATTTCACAATGGTCAATATGCAAGTAAGCTAACCATTATTAAAAATGTAATTTAATTTCCTTTTTAGTTTAGTTTTTATTTAGTTTTGAGGGGATGATAATATCCTGTTGCAGCAGACCTGCGACACTGAATTCCTATTTCTGTATTATTTTTTCCAGATTAAATAGAAGGTTTACACACATGTCTATTAATCCATGAGTTTCTTCACTGAATTGAAGGACAACACATGAGGAGAAAATTGCATTTCCACAGAAGGCTTCCACGATCACTTGTAGAGTATTCAATATCACACTGACCTCATAGGGGTCTGATGGTTTTCTTTTCCCCATGTTGTGTTTTGGCTACTCTCCAGATACCACCATGAATTTCCCCTGTGCACTCCACAGAGCCGATTGATGTTCAGCTAGTAACCTGGTGGAGGCTTGTCGGTTTAAGAAGTGCTTCGCATGGGGGCAATGCGAAAGCTGGAATCTCTTTGATCAAGTAAATTTCCTCTTGGGGTTCTCTAGGAAGTGGCAGAATAAGGCTAATGGCAACTCTGGGGAGAGAAGTGGATACTGCTTCTTGGAGAAGGTCTGTAACTGGACTTGCTGGTTGAGTTGTACGGCAATCTCAATTGGAGGTGATGGTGACTCTATATTTCTGCAAATAGGTAGTTAGTTAGGGTGTCCACCTTGAGATAGGTAAAAAATTACAGGAAAATGGTCAGAGGAGAGGTCGGATACAATGAAGACTTCAATTTGATTATCAAAAGAACCAACCAGACCAATGTCAAGGATATCTGGCGTGGTGGTTATGAGTCGAGTCTGCAGAAGCAAGCAGTTCGATGTGTGGATGAGTGTTGACATATTGCTTAAGGTCCATTCCAGTAGCATTCTCTTTTCTACAGCCTCAATCCAGGTGTTTGTCATTGAGGGTTCCTGCTAACAGGGCATGTGAGCAAGGTTGAAGTAAGTTGTCTAGCACTCCATGTTAAAATATCTATCGGGTGGGTTTTACAAGATGACACCAATACCCCAATGCTGTATTGTACAGGAACTCTAGCAACCTTAATGTCAGGTGGAGTAAAGGACTTACTCTTTATGAATAAGAATTATTATGCCACCAATTGCTCGAGGCTGTCGTAGTGTGTCAGTACGACCTGGTAGTTTTGAGAGTCTGAAGTGAGTCTCTTGAACTAGAGGAACATCCTTGTTCATAGTCAGTCAGTAGCTCGTAGAGTAAGTTTGTAAAGTAAGTGAGGATTTCCAAGATAGAACCCACAGCCTAGCCATGATTTAGCGTGTTAAGCACATACTGACCCTACTTACTTTACTTTTACCTTAATATTGTATCTCTATATTTTATTGGATGTAAAATTGTCCAAAACAACTAAATGTATACTTATACTGGGATACATGCCTATTCATATACATCTATCATATCATATTACCTGAGACAATATCCTTATATCATATCAACTAAGTATATTATTTATAGAAAGTATGTTATGTGCATGTTTTTTCTAATGAAAAATTGTCTCTTATTGGTGGCTCATTACAGTTTTAGTATTCACTAAAAGTCTTTCAAAATAAAGAGGACATGATTGGTCCAAAAGAACTTCAGATTTAAGCACTTCAATTGATTGCCATTATTTTAGATTTTGGAGGAATTTATATTACTATTCATAGATCCTTTGGTAATTGATTTTTAATCAAGTATTTTGAATTTTTTGAAATAATTTTCAAATATCCTTTATTAATAAACTTTATTATCTTACTGAACACTGCAAAACAACCCTCATTGTTACAATTTAAATTGCTACTCTAACAGTAACCAAATAATGCATTTTGCAGAAAATCGTGGTCTCAAGTATAGCAAGGGAGCAAGTTAATTTCAACATAGAAGGATACATGGTTACTGGAATCACTTACTCCATTTTTGCTGCTACTCTATGGTTTGGTCCATATCTTACTTATGCCCTTGGCCCTAAGACAACAATGGTTGTAGCTGCTATTGGATACTTGTAAGGCATCTTCCTCTTACGCAATAATAAAAAAATATCACCGTCTCAGCAGACTTGCGTACTCAGAGAATTTCCAAATAATTAATACCGGTAATATATAATAGGTTTCTACAATAACCGTAATAAATAAGAGAGTTTGCCTATTCTCCATAAGATTAACATAGGAAAGAGTATGCAGGTTTGCTCCAGTGAGGAACATTAATTAAATTAGGCATTTTTACCATGAAATATTTTTATTTTGACCATGTACCAAATTTCATCAACATCTGTTATCTCTAATTATCTGTTAAAACACTACTAAATCTCTTTTTGAATAGTTTCAAATCAAATCAAATACTTTATTCCAGAATAAAAGGACATACATATAAAATATACAACAATGTAAATAGTTAAATCTGGAAGACCCCACATAAGCAAAAGCCTGTGAGTAGGGTCTGAGTTCTTGTAGTTTAATATAATTAAAAAAAAATATATATATAGTTTGTACATTCTTGCACTTATACATTCACTGCACTCTATCTTATTCTATTATTACATATATATTAAAATAGACTCTAAGGAGCCACAGGGATGCATCCATGGGAGAAAAATAATGAATTTAATTTCATTACGTTCACAGAGAGCACACGCACACACTCATACACACACTCACACAAACACACGCATACAATACACATACACACACACACGCACACGCACACACACAACACCGACCCACAACACTTTATATCAGTGCCGATATAAAGCTGACAGATACATATCTATCTGTTCTCTGCCAATCTCTACTAACCATTTATTTACTAGTAGTTTATATTGGTTCTTGCTATATAGGTGGGGGTTTTTTAGAGAATCTGGAATCCTGGAGAAAAGTAAACAGGCATTATAATAAGAGGATGTTTTATTTATAAATTTATTTATTTTTGGAAACCGGATACCAATATTAATGGCTGATCGAGTAGGATAATTATGGCTGGATTCTGTGAAGATATGTTGCTTATTTTTAAAAATGTAACACAGTAAAGATCTTGCGTAAAGTTGTGCGATACTAAAAACCTTGAAGTCGTCAAACAGTTGCTCAGTTGGGTAGTGGCGTGGTTTTGATAAAGCGGATTTAATTATAGCTTTTTGGATAATTTCTAGTGGAGAGAGCAAACTTTTGTAACCCCCTCCCCAGGCCAAAATTCCATATTGCAAAATGGACTGGATGTAAGCAAAATAAATTGTTTTCAAAAGAGGGAGACTGAGAATTTTGGATAAGCTGTGAAAGATAAAAACAAATTTCCTGAGCTTTTTCCTAACATAATTTATATGGCCTGTCCATTTCATACGGTTATCAAAAACAACACCTAAATATTTATACTCAGTCACACACCCAACACTTTCACACAATACACACCCATCCCTGGCGCCACAATTGTGCAGCCTCAGCACAAGACTATCTGCTGGATCGTAATCTGCTCTTAGAGAAATAGGCATGCATTTAGTCTTTGAGAGATTTAATGTTAACTTGTTTTGGTCAAACCAGCGCTTGACAGTGAGCAGGCCAAGCTCAGCGCTCCTGTATACATCCTCCCAGCTGTCGCCCGCGAATAGCAGAGCCGTGTCATCTGCAAACAAAAAAAAAAAAAAAATAGGTTTGCTGGTGCTGTATAAACTATATAAGCTGAAACAAGCATTTTTACTTTCTCCCCTTATACATAGTATATGGAGAAAGTATTGTTTTCGTCAAAATTTTTGAATTTGAGTTGAGGGTGGATATATCCGTTTTGGGGTCCCCTGAATCCAAAAAAGTGGGTTTTGACGTGATGTCTGTCCGTCCGTGTGTCTGTCTGTGTGTGTGTGTGTGGTGTGTGTGTGTGTGTGTGTGTGTGTGTGTGTGTGTGTGTGTGTGTCTGGATGTGTACAGTGCCACAGCCTACCCCATTGGTCCGATTTAGATGAAATTTGGCTTGTACATATATAGTCACCGTACCTCCAGGTAGTTTTTTCATTTTTTTGAATTTTTTATTTTTAAGGGTAGTTCACCCCTAAAAACCCTTAAAAAACATGAAAAATCAAATTTTCTTAAAAACGGCTCTAACGATTTTGATTAAAATTTGATAGTTTATAGTGCACAGAGTACTAAATAATTTGACACCACCCGCATATCTGTAAAAATGACGGTTCAAAAGTTATGGGCTTTTAAATGTCCAAAAAATCAAATTTTTAAATTTTTGGCCAAAACAATAAAATTAAAGTATAACGTGACTGGTACCATTGAAAACAGCTTAAAAAACTAAACAAATTAGTATTTTAAATTATTCGTCTACGACTAACGGTTCCAGAGAAAAGTTAAATTTACTGTCCACGATAAACGCAGTACGTTGTCTGAAAGCGCCCAATGTTATTCTTATGGAGAATAAAAAAAATCAATTTCTTCCTTACTTTCCAACCGTTTTCCATGAAACTTGGTATGAAGTGTAAGGTCAAATCACCGAACAAAACCAGCTCAAAAAAGCTTGGTGTTACGGGAGGGGGGGGGGTTCCCCCATACAATTTAAACAATAAATTATTAAATGATATTTAGAATAACTTTGTAGAACATGATAGTCTTATTACAGATTGTCTTTTTTAAATTTACTTAAGGGAGAAAGTATGTGTCAGTCCACTGGTACTGTTTATTTTCCTTTATAAACCTTGTTTCCTATGTGAAAATTATCGTTATATGATCAATGTCAAGCCTGCTTTACCAATTAATAAACCATTTCCTTTCATTCCAGTTCCATAAACATGGTAGTTTCTATGTGCAGTAGAAGTGTGTAACATTTTTAATAGATATTTCCAGCCTAATACACCTTTTGACGCAATATTTATACCATGTTGACTAGTATTTGACGGTTGTACATCATCTTATGTTTGTTCATTTGTAGTTTGTTTACCAATCAATGGTTCAAATTCCTCCAAAGTTACTTTTGAAACATTTGGTTCATATTCTTCTTCATATTTGTCTTCTAGATCTGCGGATGCGGTAAAACCACTTCTCCTTTAGGTTTAATTTTTGACAGTCCATAAGACATTTGTTTTAAAGGTTGGATTATAGGTTTGAAAGTCTGTTCTAAAAACTTCTCTTTCACTTATACCCATTCTTAAAGCTCTATTTTTATGCTTAATAGAATCACTCAGAGTTTTTATTTATTTTAATAGCTTTTTTTGGTCAACCATGTTTACACTATGAAGTCTTATTATAAAATAAAAGTAGTGACAAACACAAATTTATCAAAACCAAACTTATAACGACCGTCTATTATATCTTGATCTTTCATAATGAACATAATTCCAAATTTTTCTGTCCACAATTTCCCACAAATTTCTTTAAATTTATCAAATGTCATATCAGCGTTAACATGATCGTTACAAATATGTTTTAAGTTGGTTTCATCCTGTTTGAATAAAATAATAATTGTTTTGGTATATTACTGTAGGTTTGCCGGATATAAATACTATCGATATTATGATATCTTCCCATGGTAAAATAGTTTCTTTTAGTCATGATTTTCACAAAATACATAAAAAATATGAACACTGAATACTTTTTAGTCTTGTTCGGCTACATAACACTATCGTTTCAATTGAATTTGTAAAAATTAACATCTGGGACATTTGAGTGGATTTGATTTAATAACTGATAATTTGGTTGGTTTAAAGACTTTGTAAAACATAAAGATCATTAAACCTTAATCCTTTTGGATTAGTTAACCAGTTAAACACAACATTTTTTTTACCACAGCTTGAAGGACCACTTACTATACAACGAACAGTGTTTGGAAGTAAACTTCTATGTTTTCCATTATTGATTGTACTCCTGTTAAATTAGGTCTTTTATTGGTATCCACGAGTCCTCAGATTTGTTAAACCTCGACCAATGTACTTTAACTCGGTATTTTTTTTTGTTGCAATATTTTCTCTATCAGACATACATGACCTACATTGGATCTTCATTTGTCCAATTAGGAAAATATTTTTTAGTGAAAATTCCTTTGTATTTACTAATTTGAACATTACTTTACTAACTAACTAACTTTTACTTTGCTACTACTTTACTACCACTACTACTATATCATTTACGTGTACTTTGTTTTTCTAACCTCTGCTTTAGATTTTGTTTGTTTTATGCGTTTTTTACAGGTATTGCATTTATTCTATTTAGTTTGTTTGGTTGCATACCAAAATAGTTCTATGCTATTTGTTATTATAATCATATAATAATTTTGGTAGCATATCATGTCAGACATGATCCAGAATTTATCTTGGTGGCCCTGTGCAAAAGGTTACCTTCAATCTCCATAAGTCATAAAACAGTTCTGGGTCTTAGTTCATCTAAGGTTCACTGAAGTAAAAATTAATACTTATGATGCTATTGAGGACATAAAACAATCTTTTTACACTTCTGTGTAGTTCCCAGCTTTCATGCATGATTCTATGCATCAGTGTGTTATTTTTGTGATTTTTCTTATCAACTCAACTTTGACTGTAAAAAGGACTGTACTTTGACGGTTAAAGGTAGTTTCCCATTTTATTGTACAGTACCGTACCTAATATATATAGAGGTTAATTAGCTTTTAACTCGGTTTATGTGTTTTATTACATTCATCTATGTTATAGAGTTTACATATCTTCTTACCTCACTGAGAATGCTCCATTGATCTACCTTGGGAGTGTTGCAGTAGGAGTGGGAGCTGGAATGTTATGGCCAGCACAAGGACAATATTTGATTGGAAATTCCTCTAGTGAAACCACTGGAAAGAATGTGGCAATTTTCTGGATAATTTTCATGAGTTCGTAAGTAATGTTTAGATGTTTATTTTAGACATATATTTTTAAGATGGAAATGTAATTGTAATCTTAAATTAATATTGTTCCTATTATTATCTACTGCTGGTGTTTATTGTTGGATATTTTTAGATATCCAATACTATAATACGAGCAAGGTTTGTACATATATACATATATATATACATATATATATATATATATTTGCTCACGTATCTCGAAAACGGCTCTAAGGAATTTCTTTATATTTTGGAAATAACTAATTTCCGAGTAGAAAATAAGTTCTAGATGGGTCTAATGTCCAGGAAAATTCTGGTTTTCTTGTAAAATTAAGTTAAAAATCTAAAAAATTAACATTACCCTTATGGAGAATCAAAATGTAAACAACACAAATCAAAACATCTGTTTTTAACCGTTTGACAGTTGTCGATTGGAGATGGTGGTGAACAATATGTGAATAGAGGTTTTGCATAATGTATATAATAAATGAAAAATTATCAAATTACTAATCAATTTATAAAAACTAAATGATAAAATAACTGTGGGAAATAAAAGCAGAGAAAGGTATTTCCAAAATTTGACGTGTTTCTAACAAAATCAGTTGATCACAGGCTAATAATAACTGTATAGATAATTAAACAGTAAATGATCGGCTAAAACAATTGAGGTTCGCTAAAAGACCTTTAAACGGCGTCGTTCATTTGGCAGACGCTGTAGTCTAGAGGTAGCGTGTTGACCTCGTAAATCGAAGGTCGCGAGTTCCATCCCCGTCAGGGGTAATACTTTTTGCTCAGTGCTATATTAATTATGGTGTATTAAATCAGTTTTATTTGAACCACATAAATTTTTTAATTGAGTAATAAATGTGTTTTAATTTTTTTAATTAATTTTTATGATACATTTCTTATTTTATCCGAGCAAAGCTCGGTCACCAGGTACTTATAGAAAATAGCAGGACTTCTCACCGAATTATAATCATTCATATTCACCATAAAATATGTAGCCATCAAGGTGTCAAAATGTGTATGCATTGTAATGATGTACTAAGATGAAGGAATGTTAAAAGGTGTAATATCAATTACCTTTTCAAAGTCATCAAAATTTGTTCTGAAATAGATTTTGGTAATATCATTTTATTGTGTCTCCCATCTAAAAATATGCATCCTTTAAACCATCCAAATGCCAAATTTGTGTCTGGGTAATTGTTAGCACTATATTGAGTGAGCGAGTCCATTACCGTTAAACCAGCTCTGACTATGAACACTGTTCTTACACCGGATAAACACTATGAACACTGTTCTTACACCAGATAAACACTATGAACACCCTTGACACATCTCATCTGATAAAAATACAGTGGAACTTGGTTATAACGTCATTGAAGGGAACACACAATTAATGACGCTATATCAGAGTGACACTATAAAAGAGGTTCCATAATTTTGATTCAAAACCGAGGAAAAATAGAAAAAACACATTTTCTACACAAAATTAACACGTTTAATGAAGGTAATTTGATATACACATACAAGTTTATTTTTATGGCTGACCGAACTACTCTATACTGTATAAAAAATCGATTTTAAAAACATCGCAATGAAGTTCGGCTTGGTCAATTCAACTATTGGTTCGATTTTAAAAAACAAGTCTGAACACACGTCTGCTATCTTACGTCCCTCCTCACACGCTCTTATAACTCACACATGTTCTTTAATCGGCAAAACCTTTCTCGTAACACTTGCCATTACTTTTCAATACTCTATTCGTAAATTAAAATAACGAAAAGCAAACTGTAAAAGACGTACAATGAACTAACGATAGCTGCACGAACTGTAGGTACGTACAGTATTACAGTGTTTTGACGCGACGTGAGTCACTGATACTGGCCTTGATGTCGGCGACGATATAGGGTAGGGGGAGGCGGTTGGGCTGGTTAGCGGTAAGACAGCAATAAAATGCCGTTTCTAAAAATATAATGAGGTATCTAGCTAAACAATAGCCGCGGCTCTCACGTTGCACCACCGACCGAAATTTCTCTCTTTAGCTATACGTTGCCTTCATCTCGGCCCGATTTTCTCGACGTTATATACGAGGTTTTAGAATTCACTGACGATACATCCGAGGTTTTACCTATGTAAATACCTAAAAAAATACCTAAATACCTATGGCTGGACCTAAAAATAAATTACGTTATATCCGAGTCCACGTTACAATCGAGGCCGCAATAACCAAGTTGCACTGTATATGGAATATTTTCTCATAAAATAGAAAATAAAACAATATTAGACTGGGGTCAAGTGTTCAGTCATAGTCTGGGAGTGACATGAAGGGACCAAGGTCATGGAGATGAACCACTCATCATCACAGGCTATACTGAGGCAGGTAAGATGGGTTCACTGGCAGGAGGTCAGTCACAAACTATGAGAGAATTGAAGGGACCTAGATCTTGGAGATGCACCATTCATCATCACTTGCCATGTTGTGCCCCCAGCCTGGGGGCACAAAGGGGGTGGGGGTTGCAAGTGCTGCAGTTGTGGTGGCGCAAAACCTGCCAACTACAAGGGCTGTAAAGCCCACCGTGACGCGATGGTGACCAGCAGGCAAAGAAACGCCAAATCCAGGATCCAGGCCAGGAGACGTCCCAGAGCCGTTCTACGAGCGTCTGTAGGCCTGAGGTCTGAGGCCTTGCTGTGACAGCAAGTGGCACAACCTCCCTGTCCCTGTCCATACCCGGCCACCGTTTCAAAGCAGGTCACACTGCTAGCTACGTCGGAAGTGTTGGAAACATAATCAAGATCGAGCAACCAAAAGCACTACAAGAAGCGGAAGGACCGCAAAAAGGCCATTAACAATGGTATCACAGGTTCGGAGATGGTGACAGAAGGAGACGGATGTTGCTCCTCCCATGGCACCGAGTTCCTCTAGGCCAGCTGCCAGGACTGCAGCCACGGCGAGTCCCACCCAACCAGCCACCCACTTAGTATCTGTTGCAGCTACCGCCGTAGTGCAGGGTGACACCATTTTAGTCAGGCAGCTAATTGCCTGGCTAGCTAAAAAAATCCCTATTCTTATTTTAGCAAAGGACAAGTCCATGCTGGAGCTATTTGTGTAGGAACCTGCCGTTTGAGATTGTCGCGAGCACGGTTGAATGCCATCAGATAATTTACTGGTTTTCATGACCATCAACGCTAGCCCGACACTGAGCCGCCTCCTTCCAATGCCTGCATGAGGACCGACTGGAAGAAGTACCAACGAGTGGTCTCGAAGTGCCTTCTGCCAGCATGGGACCGGTGTCTACGCAAAACAGACTAATCAGATCATTTGGTGACAATTTCAGGTCCGAGGATTGGAACAAGTACCTACTAACCCTAAACGTGGAAGGAGGCAGTGTGTGGAGGGCAGCTAAGCAGATCAGGGGAACCAAACCAGTGACCCGTCCTCTCCACGGAGATCATGGCGTAGTCTACACAGCGGAGTACAAGGCAGAAACTTTTGCTAACTCAATGCATGCTCAGTTTCAAACCACGATGTATATACAACGAACTCCAAGGGGAGAGGGTCGAGCATTTCATGGAGAACTTCCTAGAACCTTCAGCTTAGATCCCTTCATAATGACGGAGCTGGAAGCAGCGATTCCAAGACTCAAACCACGGAAAGCCCCTGGCCTCGACCAGATAGACACGTCAGCCCTGCAGGCCGGTCCCCCCCATACTTACATATTTGCAACTAATTTTCAATGCTGCCCTCAGCCATTATTTCCCAGTCATGTGGAAGTCTGCGAAAATGAAAACCATCACCCCATTTCCTTGCCCTCGGTGGTCGCGAAGCTTTTCAAACACTTGTTCCTTTCCAGGATATCCCCCTTCCTGGACGGATACATAAGGCTGGAGCAGTTTGGATTTCATCGCAGACACTACTGCACAACAGCTGGTACGGGTGATTACGAAGCTGGTCGTCAACCATAACATTAACTTGTGCTCTGTTGCAGTGCTACTGGATGTCAGCAAAGCGTTTGAAGAGGTCTGGCACAAGGGCCTTCTCCTCAAGCTCAGCGAGTCCCTGCTCTAGGCAGCAGTAGGTTATCTCCTCAAGTCTTACTTAGAGGGTTGCCAGTTATCGCCCAGACATGCGTTGAGGGGACGCTATACACGCCACGTCTGGTAGAGGCTGGGGTACCCCAGGGCAGTGTCCTGGGTCTGATCCTCTGCCTTGTTTATACCAATGACATGCCGACTGTTCCATGAGTAAAGTTGTCGCTTTATGCTGATGACGCACTGCTACACAACAGAAGCTGTCGCCCTGCCCGCAACGCGAGGATGATGCAGACACAGATGGACGCCCTGTCACCATGGCTCCGCCAGTGGCGCATCAAAGTCAACACGGATAAAAGTAATGCCATTTGTTTCAGGAAGAGGCAAAAATGCCGAGAGCAGTTCCACCCGAGATCCAAATAGACGGTGTGGGAATACCGTGAAAGACGTTCGTGAAGTATTTAGATGTCACCCTGGACTCATGCCTATGTTTCCATTAGCATGTTGACAGGAAAGTCGCTGATGTGGCCACAGTGAAGACCTCTATCCCGATCAGGACGAAGGTCACCATGTTCCTACTAATTGTACGCTCTTGCATGCTTCGTGCAAGTGCTACGGTGCAAGTGCTTCAAGTGCTACGGAAGCTTGGTGGATTCTGGCCAGCAAGACTAATAGGAAAAGCCTAGAGGTCATCCAGACGAAGTCGCTGAGACGAATTACACGACAACCATGGTTCGTCAGGAACTCCATAACTATGAGGACGTTGGGAGTCCCAACTCTTGATCTATTTAACTGAACAAAAGCCCATGGACTGTTTCAGAAAGCAGCAGAGTCCACCCTAGAACACAACAGGGAGCTCTGTAGACGGCAGTGGTGAGGCGTCTGGTCATCACTGGATTCGGCGAAGACCACGAGAAATTATAATACCCCCGTCGCAGCAGACCTGCGTACTCAGCGAATTTCCAAATCAATAATATAATAATTATAATATGTGACAAGTTTGGTCAAAATCTGTCGATAAACATGGGAATTATTTGCCTATTCTCCATAAGATTAAAATGGGAAAGAGTGAGTAGGTTTGCTGCTGTGAGGAACACTGAAAGTATACCATCAAAAATGTTATTTTTAACATTTATACCAACTTTTATCAACATCTGTCCATAAATAAAGGAGTTTGCCTAATCTCCATATGATTAACATGGGAAAAGAGTATGCAGGTTTGCTGCCATGATAAACACATAAACTATGGTTTTTTAGCACAAATGTATGGATCTCAACCACATGAAGCTAAATATCAAGTTTCATAAAAAAATATTAGATAATAAGTGAAAAATAAATTTTTTCTAATCCTCCATAAGATTAACATTGGAGCCTCAAAATACAACGTACTGTGTTTCGATTTTTTTATATCTCGGTAACCGTTTAAGATAGAGAAAAACTTTAAGGAACTTAATTGTGTAGTTTTTTAAGCTGATTCCAATGGTCAAATATAAAATTAAAAATTTTTAAAAATTAAATGTGAAAAACGCAAAAAACCCCATTTTGGGGTACAAAACCCCCCCAAACTACCCGTTCCCATTGACCGATATGTCTGGTTTACGAACTCGTCCGAGCATTTGTAGGAATACACGTCTCTACCAAATTTGGTCTCGATCGGACCATTTTTACGAGAGTTATCGTGTTCACAGACACATATATATATATATATATACATATATATATATATATATATAAAAATTTTAACGACTATTGTTTTTGGTCTCTGGGCACCTAAAGAAGAAAAAATAACATGGTCTCGGGCTTAACTCTTGCCATGAGACCTACGGTAATAGCTTCTTCCCTATGGGAAATTCGCTAAAATTTACTTTTAACATCAAAATATCGTTAACTTAACATTTTTTTATAAAATCAGCGTCCGCATTTGAATAGAGCGTTCTTATGGCATACAAATACCCGAACAGTAACAGTGGATTCTCAAGCAACCTGCGATGTCCCACCCCGCCCCCTCACCTACATGCTTGTATCTCCACCCTTTGCACCATCCATCAGCTTCAGCACACACTTCGCTAAATCTTGGATGCCTACGTGCGTTTTCAGTGTCCGTCATGCGTTCTCAGCTCCTCTCGAGTCTATTCTCATCCATGAGCGCTTGATTTAAACTGTCACCGCTAGATACATAAAATAAATATTTATGCAAAACTTCTACTCACATCCTACATTGAACATATTGTTCACCACCATCTTCAATCAACAAAACTGTAAAACGGTTATATACAGATGTCTGATTTGTATTGTTTACATTTGATTCTCCATAAGCTTAATTTTAATTTTTTAGATTTTAAATTTAATATAATCAAGAAAATCGGGATTTTCCAGGACTTTATACCCATCTAGAACTTATTTTCTACTCGGGAATTAGTTATTTCCAAAAATATAAGAATATTTTTTTAGAGCTGTTATCGAGATCCTTGTGTAAATATATTTATACACAAACCTTGCCCATATTATAGTATTAGATTTCTTTCACTTATCACTACTATAATAGAGAACTATGGGTTCATTAATTTAATGAAATTTCAAGAACATTGATTTGCCGTACTTTATTACTCGATATTGATTTAGCACTTTGTTCTATACTTAAACTACATTTTATATTTTGTATGTACATTATTTATACTCATAAATATATTTATGTGAATGTAATAAGAACAGACTGGAAAAAGTATAAATTACAGGAATTATTTCAAGAAAAGCTATTTTTTCCGGACAGACACTGGGACGGTGTCGTCGTTCTGTAATCCAGCTACTTTCAGGTCACGAATTATGGATAGTTGTGAGCGATGGTCGGTGGGTGTAGTGTTCTCTTGTGTGCATTAACGTCCGCACTATTGCATACTACGTTAATCTGCAAAGACCATCCTCATAATTAGACCAATTCTAATTCAGAGGCCATGATTCGGATTCCACGCTAAACTGTAGGTCCCTTAGTTGCCATCGGCTGTTGGGTTATTAATCAACAGTTCTGTCTAAGGAACATGTCAGCCTTAATCAGTAACAAGACTACAAGATCGCGCCACAATCATCTTACACTCAATCCACATTTATACTTGGCTTAAAATACCTACCTTGGTCGCCATTTCAATAATCTAATCTAATCTAATAAAATGAACATGTAAACATTTTTTTTCTTTTTTCTCTCGAGGGGAAATGCTCTCATGCACCATCAGGGAGGAGAACGGTGCACTCCCCGGTGTGTGGGATTCGCACCCAACTAAAACCCCCCGCCTCAGGCTATTGACCACTTCGGAATAACTTATTAAGGCATGAACCTCAAAGTGAAGCCTCGTATTTAAAGCTCAATGAACTACAACTCCAATTTAGCCTTCTGAGGATCCAGGATGTTACGGATCTTTAAGTTTCTTTCTCTTGATAACTTTCTCCACGAAGGACGTGATGAGAGTCCAGTTCTCAAGAGATGTCACCATTTTTTCTACTGCGGTCTCCGGCGAAAATTCTCCGATCTCCAGCAGAAGCTGCCTCCTTAGAACTGCCCACCGGTCACATTGGAAGAACGTGTGAAAAGCGTCATCGTGGACACCGTTCCCGTAAATACAAGCCGGACTGTCCACTTTGGCCATCTTGTGAAGATAGGCTTGGAACAACCCATGTGCGGTGAGGAACTGCGTGATGAGGAAATTTACTTCCCCAAACCCACGTTCAACCCACACAGACAGGTCCGGAATGAGTATCCGCGTCCAAGTCGCTCTAGACTCATTTTGCCACCTCTCTTGCCACTGGTGCATGGAGGCCTCCCTGGCCACTCATGTCGCTTCCCTGGCACCAAGTTCGGACTTGGTGATATAAACACTTCTCCTTTCCTGGGCCAACAGGTCGATCGGGACGACACCAGCTACCACCAGTGCAGTCGGCTCCAACACCGTCAGGTAAGCTGAGGAGATCCTCAACGCAGCTCTCCTTTGCACCGCTCCCACCTGTTTGCGGTAGCACTCCCTCTTGAGAGCGTCCGCCCAAATCTCACATCCATAAAGAAGGATTGAGTTTGTGACGGACAGAAGGAGTTTCCGCTTCTCCGCTGATGGGCCGCCAACATTTGCCATAAGACAACTGAGCGCGGTCGTAGTCCTTGCCGCCTTCTCTGACACATACTTGATTTGTTCTCTGAAGGAAAGCTTGGTGTCAAGTCTAACCCCCAGGTATTTCACGGCTGGCTTGGAACGAATATATTCCGTGTTGATACGAAAGTCTACCAAAGTCGGAATCTGACGTCCTGTCATCATGACAATTTCCGTTTTCTTGCATGCCAAGCTCAGGTGGTGATCCTCCATCCAAGAAGAGACATATCTCATCGTTTCATTAAGTCTCCACTGGGCGTGCTGGACGTTTCTAGCGACAATAACCGCCGCAATGTCGTCTGCATAACCCACCAGAAAACATTCTTCAGGTAAGTCCAGTCTAAAGATACCATTGTATGCAATGTTCCAAACGGAACATTTCCTCCAAAGAACTCAAAATGACGGACCAACTTGCACTGTTAAACGCGTTTCTCACGTCTAAGGTGACGAGCAACGTGATACAGCGGGGAGTAATGATTTCCTCGCTGAGCGTTTCTGGCAGCACCTACAACCTCTTGAATTGCTCCGATAGTAGAACGACCTTTCCTGAATCTGTGCTGCCTGTCTGACAGCCCACCGGCAGCATCGACCGCAGACAACAGACGGGGCTTTATTGGTCTTTCAAGAAGTTTTCC
The DNA here is from genome assembly GCA_023375725.1 of Nephotettix cincticeps. Classification (NCBI taxonomy): domain Eukaryota; kingdom Metazoa; phylum Arthropoda; class Insecta; order Hemiptera; family Cicadellidae; genus Nephotettix; species Nephotettix cincticeps. The sequence continues at coordinate 50,144,904 of CM041786.1, read as the reverse complement.
GGCTGTGTCCAACATACACAAGGGTCGAAATGCCGAGGGAGTGCTTGGTGATAGCTCCTTGCCCTTGCTAATCAATGTCAGGCGTTGGAGCTTCCATCTGCGACAGAATACTCCCTCGCGAAGACAACGATTGTATATGTTCAAGAGAAGAGAAGGGCAGGTACCAGCAACAACCCTGAGCACCTCAGTCGGAACACCATTCGGACCAGGAGCACTGCCAACACGCATTGACTTGATGCACAACTCCGCTTCCGTGAACAAAGGAACTTCCGGAATCGCCTCCGCATACTGCTCAACCGCTCTGCAGGGGTGATTGGGAAAGAGGAAATTAATGATGTTTTCCATCATTGGTGGGTCGAAGACAAGGCACGCTGTTTTGGCACAAAGCTTACGCAAAACAAGTCTATACCCGAGGCCCCAGGGATCAAGGTTAACGTCCCTCCTCAATTCTTCCCACTTCTCCCTCTTCCTGCGACGGATAGCTCTCTTCAAGGTAATTCTTGCCTCCCTGAATTCCAGAGTAGCAGCATCAAAGCCTCTCCTCCTGGCTCTGACCAACCTCCGTCTGCAGCGGAGACATGCTTTTCTCAACGTCGCGATCTCGTTCGTCCACCAATACACTGGCTTTTGTACCAAACAAGAGGTGTTTTTCCTTGGCATGGAAGAATCACAGGCACAGTGAATGAGGCGCATGGTTGCCTCAGCCAATTCCTCAGCCTGAAAATCGAGCACTAGCACGTCATCTTTCCCCTCATTGATTCTTGCAGCTGCAGCAGCAGCATTGAGTTTGGCGACATTCCATCTCACTGGACGGCTGGGTCGCTCGGGAATGGCGGGATGACGGCCTGAGTTCTCATCAAAGAGGATATGCTGATGATCGCTCTCCATCTCCGTGAGGATCGCATGGATTCTCTTCAATGCTTGACTCTCCTCTTCCTCGGCGTCGTCCTGTTGCTGGCGCAGGATCGACAGCTTGAAGATTGGACGCATGGGACTTGACTTTGGAGGAATTCCCCCTGAATTCAGAGCTCTGAAGAGGATTGCCCCGGGAGATCTGCACTAGCTGCACCTTCTGGCTTTTCCTCCTGGTTTTGGAAAGGAGCTGGAGGAGGGGTGGTCTTTACGACCCCGACTGGTTTCCTTTCAATCTTTCCCTTGAATCTTGGAGCTACGACGAAACAAATTTTGCTCCATGTCCAACTACATCGTTTCTACGCCCCTTCCAGTCGCATTATCGGACAACGTGGCCTGGTTGCCTACCACACAAGCACCCGAAGAAAATGTCTGGTTGCCCCCCCCAGAATCCTTGGGGCAGCCCGATTGAACAGGGTGGGATTCAGGAGAAATCTCCAGACCCACTTGGGGTAGTTTGTTTTTTTTCATTCAAATGTATTTATTTATTGTCTTTAAGCAAAAAAATTGCAATTGACAAAGTCATAAACAAGATACAAAATTAAATATAAGGTCATAATTCGTTATAAAAACTTTAACATTGGTTATTAAAAACTTAGTAACAATAAAATCAATAATAAACGTGAATAACAACAATAAAATATTAACAATACTCAACAGAATAAAAGGGTTTTAAATTAATTTAACAGAAAATAAATAATATAAATAATTTAACATGGTCATAAAGCTTAACATAGTGACTAAAAGCATAAATTTACAATATCACATGCCAAATAGTCATCAATTGTATAAAAAGCCATCCCAGCTAACCATTTTTCTTAAACTTTTTTAAAACGATCAAACTTAACAATCCAAGCTTTTTCAGGCAATATGGCTGTTTCTCGTTTTTTCAAGCCTTATACATGGTAAGTCTAATAAGTATTTTTTTCTAGTTTGGTGGCAGTGTATATTTTGCCTGCTAATATGCCTGCAATAAATACAGAGACTGGGTACAGTAAGTATTTTAAATTCTTTAAATAAAGGTAAACAGGTCTCTCTGTTAAAAATGTTCTTTATAATTCTGAGAGCTTTCTTTTGCCAAATGTAAAACCTTTTTAGCGCCGGAACTGTTACCCCAAAGAGTGATCCCATATCTCAGATGGGAGTGAAAAAATGCATAATACACAGTAATTAGCATATTACTGCTAACAGTACCTCTCAACTTACGTATGAGGTATGAGACACTTGCCAATATGGTCATAAGTTAGACACATGACTGTCCCAGCTTAATTTACTATCCAAATATATACCTAGCAGTTTAACAGTGGCCTCATTACTACTTATTAGCTGATTCATAGAAAATACCAAACTTTCAGTCTTATTACTATTTATAATTTAATCATTGTCTGAAAACCACTCTGAAGCTGCCTCCAAGCACTGTTCTTTCTCTAGTAATAAATTTTCTCTATCTGTGCTATAATTAAATAAAGTTGTATCATATGCATACAATACTGCCTTACATGGCATACTATAAGCAAAGTCATTCATAGCAACAATGAATAAGAATGGCCCAAGCACTGAGCCTTGTGGAACACCGGCTTTGGTAAATTTTAAGTTAGAATGGAGTAAGCCCTTGCACCACCATTTGTTTACAGTCACATAGATAGGACGCCAGTAACCTTATCTCATTGTTTCTGATACCATAGGCAGACAATTTACTTATTAGTAACCTATGGGAAATACAATCAAAGGCTTTAGTGAGGTCTAACAGGGTTGCAGATGAGAAAGATTTTGTTTCAAAATTGTCTAAAACATTTTCTATTAACATTTCAACTGCTTGAATTGTATTGCGACCAGGCAGGAAACCAAACTGCTCATTACAGAGAAGATTATTTTGGAGAAAATAGCTATACAATTGTTCTTTAAAACAATATTCAAATATTTTACTTATTATTGGAACAAGAGCAATTGGGCGATAATTAGATGGATCTGACCTGTCCCCTTTCTTATAAACAGGTATAATCTTTGTCAACTTCAAAGCTTCAGGATACACACCTTGATATAGCATTTTATTGAATAGGTATAATAGGGGTCCAATTATAGTATGTATGATTTCTTTAAATAACTTAATAGACATACCATAAAAGTCCTCACTCTTTGAATTATTCAGTTTGAATACACATTTTAGAATTGCATCTTGTGTTATTAGATCTGGCTTAAAAGTTAAGTTCCCTATTTGCTTACTAGAAACATAGTTGTTTAGAAACTGTTGACGCAGACATACCATGTTTTTCCCTTGAAGCCGGCTTTTACGGCGAGCAGGAAATACTACTTGAACATTCTTATCCGGCCCAGTATGGAAAGGAAGAGGAAACAGGAAAACACCAAAATATTTTGGGTCGAAAAAAATAGAGTTGGTCAAGAAGGACCGACAGTAAAAAAGAAAGATGGTAAGGCCAAGTCAGAAAGGAAGGGAATTTTGACCTTAGAAAGATGAGAGCTTGAAGATTAGGAACTCTCATTTGGCTAGGGCACCTCGGGGTTGCCAGCCTCTCCAAAGAGAGACCTCCCGTGTAGTGAAAGACGGCTACCCCTTGAGGGGAACATGTCAGCCTTAGCCAGTAATAAGACTACAAGATCACACCACAATGATCTTATACTCAATTCTCATTCATACTTGGCTTGAAATACCTACCTTGTAGTATGGTCGTCATTTCAATAATCTAATCTAATCATCACTATACTTATATTTTCTTTTACTAAAAGAAAATATTTACTTTATATAATGTGAATTAAATAGAGCTTTATAGGGGGTTATTTATTTTATTATTTTTGGGGGATATTATTGCGAAAGCATTGATAACTGAATAATATTATAGCAGGGTATAATAAGAGTTTAGCTTAGTAGTATGTGTAGGTTTTGTTATAATATGATTTATGTATTGTGTTGAATATTAACAGACTTATCTTTTTTCAGGAGTATGATGGGAAATATTTTTATGTATTTTACTTTTCACAATAAAAAATATATTGATAAAACAACAAGAAGAACTGCTGTTTACATCTTGTCTGCAATAACTATTGTTGCTATCATGGCATTCATGATGCTGCCAAAACCAATCAATAATCTTAAGCCCAAGGATTATGGCCCATTCAAAACTATGAAACAAAGTTGGAGAATATTCTCGTCATATCGCATGATGTGGCTCTCAATCACATTTTGTTATGCAGGTAATTAGAAATGACAGCTACATTCAGCATTATTACCCCTCCACCATGTTATCTCTTTAAAATACATCTTCTTAGTGGATTATCATAATTTTAGCGAATTTTCCATCGGGAAGAAGCTATTACCATAGATCTCATTGCAAGATCTAAGCCCGGGACAATGTTAAATTTTCGTTTTGAGGTACAAAAACAATACCCCCATCCCAGCAGTCATGTGTACTCAGCGAATTCCCAATGCAATAATGTAACAATAATAATACTGTATGTAACAAGTTTGATCAATATCTGATGAGAGAGTTTGCCTATTCTCCATAAAATTAATATGGGAAAGAGTATGCAGATTTGCTGAGATGAGGAACACTGAATAGGTATTTTTACCACAACAAATTTTTATTTTTACCACTTATACCAGGTTTCATTAACATCTGTTCATAAATAAATGAGTTTGCCTATCCAATACTATAATACGAGCAAGGTATATTTGCACACGGATCTCGAAAACGGCACTAAGGAATTTCTTTAAATTTTGGAAATAACTAATTTCCGAGTAGAAAATTAGTTCTAGATAGGTCTAATGTCCAGGAAAATTCGTGTTTTCTTGTAATATTAAGTTTAAAATCTAAAAATTTTACATTACGATTATGGAGAATCAAATGTAAACAATACAAACCATAACATCTGTTTATAACTGTTTGATAGTTCTTGATTGAAGACGGCGGGGAACAATATGTGAATAGATGTTTTTAATACATATTTATTTTATATATGTAATAAATGTAAAATTATCAGGTTACTAAAAAATTTGTAAAAACTTAAGGGTAACATAACTGTGCGAAATAAAAGCAGAAAAAAGTATTTCCAAAATCTTCCGTGTTTATATAAAACGTATTCATTGTTTTGCTAGAAGCCACTGTAACAAACCAATTAATAATTGATGTAAATTAAATTTCTCTTTTGATTTTCAATCCTCATTCCGTTTCTAACAAAATCAGTTGATCACAGGCTAATAATAACTGTATGAATAATTAAACAGTAAATGATCGGCTAAAACAATTGAGGTTGACTAAAATACGTTAAACGGCGTCGCTCAATTGACCGACGCCGTAGCCGAGTGGTAGCGTGTCGCCCTCAAGAACTAGAGGTTGCGAGTTCCATCCCCACCAGGTGCGAAACTTTTTGTTCAGTGCTATATTACTTATGGTGTATTAAATCAGTTTTATTCAACCACATAAACGTTTTCATTGAGTAATAAATGTGTTTTGATTTTTCTAATTAATTTTTATAATACATGTCTTATTTTAAACGAGCAAAGCTCGGTCACCAGGTACTTTTCTATAATATGATTAACATGGGAAAAGAGTATGTAAGTTAGCAGCCATGATGGAAAAGTACACCTAAAATATGATTTTTAATCATAAATGGATGGAAGCTACATACCAAGTCTCATTCAATAATATTGGTTAATAAGTGAAATAAATTTTCCTCATCCCCCATAACAGTAACATGGGACAAAATAGAATGTAATGTGTTTAGATTTTTCAATATCTCGGTAACCATAGGAGGTAAAGCAAAACTTTAAAATACTAAGTTGTGTAGTTTTTTGAGCTGATATTTATGAAAGATAAAATTTAATTGTTTCTAGAATAATATTTAAAACACAAAAAAACATTTATGGAGTACAAAACTCTCTGAAAAAACTATATAAATAAAATTAGAGTTTTCTCTGTACATTGCTCAGAGTTATTATCTTTTTAGTTATTTTTACGTTTCATGTGTTAGAGAAGCCGAAACAAGTCTTATCTCAATTTGTGTCTGTTTCTCTGTGACACTTCAGGAGGCATTTTTACACGCCATCCTCTCCGAAAAAACAGGGGAACTGATAACAATGAAACTTATGTAATGCATTCTCTAAATTCCAGAGAAGGGTTTTCAATGCTTCAAATTGTCCGCTACTCCTTGAAAAGTAAATAACAAGCATTTACAAACCCCACTTTTTACGTGATAATAGTCACATTTTGTTTTCAGTTTTCAATGAAACACCTACTGGTAATAATCAGCTGTCTTTTTAGTTCAAAGATATAATAGAAAGAAAGACAAACAGCTGTCAAATCAATATTAGTTGGTTTACATTGGTCATCAATTTTAAACCCATTCATTCATTCATTCATTCGAAGGGGCGGATTTCCCAAGGCGCTTCAGCCGTAGCGGCTTTTTGCGTACCCCTAAAAATTCTCTTTCCTGGAGAATCAGGAATCTTCTAGATGAAGAGACCTGGAAAACTGCAGCAGCCTGTCGACGAGCTCGTCAGGAGGCAGAAAGCTACCCCTTACCAAATTGCCCAGAGTGGAGGACCTTACCTCTACCAGCTCTATACAATCAAAGAGTAGATGATCTGCAGTTTCCTCCTGCAGATGACATTTCCTACACAGAGGGTCGCCGTAAATGACCCCCATGCGTAGTTTGTGCTTCCTCAGATTACCGTGACCAGTGACGATACCTGTGACAAGTTTAGCATCCTTCCTGCCAAGTTTCAGGTACCTCTTTGCAACTTGACGTGATGGAGAACGAAGATTAAGCTTACTAACTCTATGCAGGGAAAGTTCAGCCCATCTTTTCTTATGACAATCCCTAACCCAGGAATTGATAGTCTGAAAAACCGCAGCGCGGGAAACACCACAGAAGGGTTGAGGACCACAAAGGGGGGATGATGCAGCCCTATTGGCCAGCCCGTCTGCCACTTCGTTACCATCCACCCCTGAGTGCCCTGGAACCCAACAAAGGGTGACTTCATTGTGTCTGCCTACACAGGACACAAGCCTAAAACAGTCCCACACAACCCTAGAGTTGAACTCTACTAGTCCAAAGCTCTAAGAGCCGCCTGACTGTCAGAGAAAATATTGATAGAAAGACCCTCATGACCCAGCATCAAGATGTCTCTGGCACATTCCATAATGGCAGTGATCTCGGCCTGGAAAACAGTGGGGAAAGTCCCCATGGAAATACCTGACCGTACGTTGTCCTGCACCCCGTAGATGCCTGCTCCTGTGCCCCGACTGCTCTTAGACCCATCAGTGTACCACTCCCGATCACAGGGTGGTAGTGGGCAGGCTCCATCCTTCCATTCGTCCCGTTGCGGAAAAAGAACTCGGAAAGACCTGCCAAAAGAAAAAGTTCTCTAAGATAATCAGAGGGCATACCTAAAATGTTGCTCTGAACTATCCCCGAAATTCTGGTGTGACCACGTAATTCACCTGGCCTATTCCAGAGGCCCTCTCCACAGAGGCGGTGTGCACCCATTCTGGCAGTCATCCAGATGTGAATGTCTATGGGCAAAAGATCAAGCAAACAGTCAAGAGTGGCCCCAGGAGTGCTGCTGATCGCCCTTGTGATCATGAGACATGCCAGCCGCTGAACGGCTGCCAGCCTCTTCACAGCAACATCTGAGTCCATCTTGGTCCACCAAACCAAAGACGCATACGTCATAGTTGGTCTAACTACTGAAACATAGAGCCAATACATTAGCCCCGGTTTCAGTCCCCATGCTGCGCCGACCATACGCCTGCATGCAAACAGAGACCACTTACCCCGGTCAATAACCCGTTGTAAGTGAGATTCCCAGCAAAGCGTCCGATCCAGAATGATCCCAAGATATTTCACCTGGTTTTGCAGGTTGATCAAACTCCCCTGTAGTTTGAGCGGGCCAACCCCGGTCAGCTTTTCCTCTTGGTAAATGGTACAGCAACCACTTTAGAGGGATTCACAGATAGACCGACGTCATTGCACCAACAATCCACAAGCCTTAGTGCAGAGTTCATGAGGTCAGTGACTGTATTGTTAAACATACCTATCACAAGGCAATATCGTCAGTGTATCCTTGAGCAAAGACACCACTGTCATTAAGCCTTCTAATAAGGCTGTCTACCCCCAGGTTCCATAAAAGGGGTGAGAGAACGCCTCCCTGTAGACAGCCCCTTGTTGACCTGGCTACTACCTCTACTCCCTGTAGAGAAAGTTTCACATACCTATTGCGTAGCAGTGCCTCAATCCATCGGCAGATGACATCGCTGAATCCTCTAGATCTAGCGGCGTTCAACATGGCATCCAAGGCCGTGTTGTCAAAGGCTCCCTGAATGTCCAGGAACGCTCAAAGTGCCACCTCTTTATGTTCAATTCTGCACACCAACTGGTGCAGGGCCGACTCGCAAGACCTACCCTGAATGTAGGCATGCTGGTTTGGGTGTAAAGGGGCAGACTTCAGCGAAGAGTCCCAGATATACCTTACCACCAACTTCTCCAGAGTCTTCAACAAGAAAGAAGACAATGAAATCGGCCGAAAGGATTTCGGGTCCGTGTAACTATTCTTACCCGGTTTTGGGATAAATGCTATCCTGGAAGTCCTCCATGCAGCAGGAACATGTCCCAGGGCCAAGCTCGCCCTAAAAATACTACAAAGGGCCGGGAGAATGATCTCTATGCCCTGCTGTAGAAAAACCGGCCGGACTCCATCTGGACCCGGTGACTTGAAAGGACTTAGAGAGCCTATAGCCCACCTTATCCTGCTGTAGGTGATGATCCTGCTGGCGGCACCCCACCTGGTTGCACAGGCCCTCCGTGACGCAGACTCACCTAATTCACCAGTTTCTCCACCAATGATGCATGCAGGAAAGTGTACCTCAGCCATACGTTCCAACACCTCCTGTGGTCTGTGAAATAACTCACCATTAGGTCCTTCCACGGAGCCCAGGGTCAGGGTTCTGCCCTTGGCCACGACCCTGCGAAGCCTGGAAGTTTCCTCAGTGCCCTCCAGCCCCGAGCAGAAAGTATGCCATGACTTCCTCTTTGCCCTTCTGACAGCGAGGTTATACCTGGTGAGCATGCTGTGGTAACAGTCCCAGCTGTTGTTGGACTTCGCTCTTCTGAATAGAGCTCTTACCCGTTTCCTCATGCTGGCCAGTTCAGGATTCCACCAGCTGCATTTGGCGGACCTAGCCTTTGCTAATGGACAGCTCTCCTCGAAGGAGGAGACAATCGAGTTCCCTAGAAGGCTTGCAGCCCTATCCAGTTCATCCGTATCCTTGGCTCGTAGAACTTGCACATTGAGTTTTTCACCAAGTTTTCTTTTGAAGACGACCCAGTCCGCCTTCCTAGGATTCCTGAATTCAGACAAAACAGGCACAAAGTCCCCTATAGCATAGAGGATATGACAGTGGTCAGAAAGAGAGGGTTCATGAGAGACATGCCAACCTATGACCCTGTCCTGAAGCCCCTCAGAATAAAGTGTTAAATCTATCACAGAGTTACCAACTCGACTAGAAAAGGTTGGCACAGAGCCGACATTGGCTATAGACAAACTGCTAGATGCTATAAAATCAGAAGCTGTCTACCTCTGCGGTTTGTCTCCCTACTACCCCAGATGGAGTTGTGGGAGTTGGAGTCGCACCCGACAAGCAGGTCCACCCCCTCCAACGCAGCACGGTCCATGATTAAAACTAATGATTGATGAGTTTTGTCCTTCCTGCAGCTGACCACTCGGCAACCCCCTAGTCAGGATTCCAGGATTCTGCACCTGCACAATCTCCAAGACCTTTTGGGTTCGAGGTCGTAGGCGCGCCCTTCCGCCCGCAGAAGAACCTTGGCGGACCGCAGGAGATCCTTGTAATCCCCTACAACCACCTTGGCGCCCTCCTTGAACTCAAGCCCGTCAAACGACCTCTTGACCCAGGACACCGTCGCATCACTGCCACAGGCGATGACAACTGCTCCCAGCTCCTGATAAGTATTCCTGATAAGGTTCTGTCTGTTCGATAACCTTATCGAACATAATACCCTGCAACAGACCACAATCTTTGACAGAGAGTTTCACCTCCGGAAACAATGTCGGGACAATGGCGATCTTCGTCATCATTAGGCGATCCTTGAAGGAACTACCGGCAGACGTTGACGCCATCGGAGCCGGCGTGTTCTGACCATCCGCCGGGGGTTTGAGATCCCATCGGGATTTCTTTCTCACAGGAGCAGCTGCCGCCTTGGTTGCCCTGCGCATAGGTGACACACCTTCATTATCTTTCAGCTCCCCTTTGGGGCTGGGGGTTTCAAGCCGCTTCCTCTTCATCAGCTTGTGGTACTCCTCTCTCGGAAGCCAAGTCCCATCTTGGTCTTTCTCTCCCTCACCAGCTCCAGCCTTCGAGCGTGCATCCCCTTCCGCTGTTGCTTGGTGAGCGAGGCCCAGATCACATCGTCTGAGATGTCCAGGGCAGACTCCTGCTCTGGCTTTCCTTCTGATGCCATCGTACCAGACACATCAGCCTTCGATGTATCTGAAACAACATCATTGGCGACAGAAGATGCCTGGACAGCCCTGTGCGCCATCTCCTACACCTCCATAGGTTCCAGAGTTGAGGTGTGAGGAGAGGCTGACCTCTCCAAATCACCCAACCCCTCTTCCAGTGAACTCTGTGAGTCACCTGAAAAAATAAGCTGCTGTTTGCCCTCCCAAGAATCCACGGGCAAGCCCTCCGAAGAGGGGTGGGATTGAGTGCCAATGCACCGACCCACCTGGGGTAAATCCGTAGTTTTACCATCAGCCATCTTTTCAAGAATTGAGAATTCTAGTGTTAGCAGTTTGACGACCATTCCCCAAATATTGCTCCGCTTGCCAATATCTGAAGACTGGGCCCTTTTGGAGTTGCACCCCTCATCGTCCCCAGCTCAGTCCTGAAACAGCTGCACACATACCTGTCCCAGTCGGCAGTGCGGTGGCCGTTGAGTAATTACCAATCACTCCGCTCTTCCGCTAACTGAGTGTTAGGCCGTTCCAGTGAACCTCACCTCCGCCCTAACATTCTGCATGAGACGCTGCTCCCCGTCTCACTGGCAGTTTGTCGACCGCCAGGTCTAGATCCGCTGCCTTCTGCTAAAAACAGGGGCACCCCAAGTAGGCTGTGTGCAAGCACACAGCACGACCGGCAACAAGGCCAATCGGGCAGCAAAAACGTTGCTTCACAGCGGTCTTGCAGAAGCAGTATGCCCCACGAAGCTCGTGTGGCACTGACTTCTGCCTGGGGGCCTTACGGTACCCCCTCGCCCCCTTTCAAACCCATTTCGAAATCATACTATATTAAAAAGTTATTTTAAGGTATAACTAATTTTAATAATGGTATAAATGTTCTAATCTATTTAGTTCCTCATTAGGAAGGCTATATATTCCCTTGAAGAATTTTGTACACAGTTTTTGTTTAGCTTTGCTGCTTTTGTACTATTATTATTATTAAATTGTTATATTATTCAATTTTTATATTATTGAATTGTTATACTGTATTATCAAATTGTTATTTATCAAATTGTAATATTTTTAAATTGTATATTATTAAATTATTTTTATGTAATGTTTTGATATTGATTGTTTAAAGTGACACTATTTGATGTACGCTTGTGCAAAGAAAATAAAGATACTTTGATTGATTGATTGATTGATATCTATTACATTTCTATTTTTCATTGATTACTTTTATGTACATGGATTTACTGTCCTTATGAATGTTTTCTATCTTTTTATTTTAAAACATTCATTGCCAATCTCCCTTGTGTTTTCTTAAAATGGATCATTATAATTTCAATTGTGCCCTTTAAATTCTTCTTCAGATGTTTGCATTTATTTAAAAACTCTTAAAATGTATGAAACTTTTTTATCTTAATGCAAGTGCCATTTGTTGATGCTAAATGTTACGTTTTGATACAACCAATTCTATAATATCGGTGTGTAAAAGTAATAAGAGTATTATTTGTTTAAATAATCAAAATATGATTTTAATAAATATTCCATTTCTTTTCATGTTAATTAACTTTTTATTTACGAGCACAGCCCGTACGAAGGACGGGTACTAATAGCTAGTTTTCAATAAGAGTACCTGGTAACCGAGCTTTGCTCGGATAGAATAAGACATGTAATATGCAAGTTAGTTAGCAAAATTAAAACACATTTATTACTCAATGAAAACATTTATGTGGTTTAAATAAATCCGATTTCATACACCTTAATTAATATAGCATGAACACTGAACAAAAATATAGTCTCCAGGTGGGGATTGATCTCCCTACCTCCCGCATGTGAAACCAAGGCGTTAGCCACTGTGCTACAGCGTAGGACAAGTTTGGGCCGTTGTTCAAGGGTTTTCGGCGAACCTCAATTGTTTTAGCTGATCGTATACTGTATTTAATTATCTGTATTTAATTATCCATACAGTTATTATTAACCTGTGATCAACTGATTTTGTTAGAAAAGGAATGAGGAATGAAAAACAAAAGAGAAATTTAATTTATACCAGTTAATTGGTTTGTTACAGTGGCTTCAAGCAATATAATGAATATGTTTTCTATCAAAACAAGATTTATTTATTTATTTAAAATTTTGGAAATACCGTTCTCTGCTTTTATTTCCCATAGTTATTTTACCCTTTAGTTTTTACAAATTGATTATTAATTTGATAATTTTTTATTTATTATATACATTATGCAAAACCTCTATTCACATATTGTTCACCACAACTTCAGTCAACAACTGTCAAACGGTTATAAACAGATGTTTTGACTTGTATTGTTTACATTTGGTTCTCCATAAGCTTAATGAAGTTAATGTTTTAAGAAAACCATAATTTTCCTGGAATTTAGACCCATCTAGAACTTGTTTTCTAGTCGGAAATTTGTTATTTCCAAATTTTAAATAAATTCGTTAGAACCGTTTTCAAAATCCTTATGCAAATATATATATATACACATATATATTTATATTTATGTGTGTATTATGTAAAAAATAAAATGTTTAAAGGGAGCTCAAGTTCATTTAATGTAATAATAATATATATATATATATATATATATATATATATATATATATATATATATATATATATATATATATATATGATAATGACAGTGATTTTTATGAAAGAATACAAAACCTAATAAAGATTGAATTTAATGACAAAGAAACCGAAACCTTAAACAAATGTCTCAAAATAGAATATAAATCTTGATCATAAAAACAAAACTGTGCAAAATGAACTAATTGAAATTGATGTAGAAATAAGAAAAAAAGATAAAGAGATTTAAGAACCACTGCGACATAATTTTATCCATGAACTAAACAAGACTAAATTAGAAATAAAAAACAAAAATAAAATACAAAAATCCAAAACAGAAATAGATATTATATAATATCCATAGCAAGTAAATTACAGGAAAACAACGCCATTTTAACAAAAGGAGACAAAGGTAGCATGGTTGTTGTAATGGCTAATGATGACTATAAAAATAAAGTTAAAGAATTTATTGAAAATGATTCAGTTATTCAAATTAATAAAGACCCAACATCAGAATTTAATGAAGGAATAAACAAAATTATTAATATTTGCAAATCTCTCTCGAATTCAGACAAAATTAATCAAAAATCCATAAATCCTTCAGCACCAAAAAATTAAAGGACTACCGAAAATTCATAATCAAAATAATCCTATAATATCTATTTTTAATTTCACAAGTGCTCCAGCATATAAACTATTCATATATTTAAATAAGAGGATCGCTAATAATGTTATTTTTGAAGAAAAATCCTGTGTTAATAATATGTATGAGTTAATCAATAAAATCAAAGATACAAAAATTCCAGAAGAAAGCATATTTGTTTCTTATGATGTATCAAACATGTATAACAACATACCAACAAAAGAAACCATGAACATTCTCAAATAACTACTTTCAAAGAATGATAATCTAATTAAAGGTTTTGTTGATGACACAACAAACACAAGATTAAGTAGAACCACAATAGTGCAAAATTACTTTGAGTTTAATTTAAAATTTTGTAAACAAATAGATGGGTTACTTTGAAAGGAGCAGAATTTATTAAATTAATTGTAATGAGTGTTCAAAATTTGACATAGGACAAACAGGAATAAATTATAAATGCCGATACAAAGAACACATTCAAGCAGTAAATGAGACAACAGAACAACTCAAAAATTTACATTTGCAGAACACATACTTCAAACACAACATGAATATAAAACAATCAAAGACAAGATGAAAATTTAATTATCTCCAAAAAAGGAGACGGAATGATCGTATAGAAGAGTTTCAAATTTACTGAACATCATACAAATAGGCAGAATCAACCCCATATTTGACAAAATTCTAGAATTGAAGAAATCATGTTAATATATAATTCCTCTTTCAACTGCACTTAACAACGAAATTTAACTTGACATGTTTTAAAAATTTTAATATTATACTATTAATATAATAATATTAATATTATATTATTTTAACAGTATATTTTGATTTTAATGTTAGATTTTTACACACTTGAAGATGGAATAATAACACGAAACATATCGTGGTACAATTAAATGTGATTATGAAAGGGTACTGTTAGCCCTTTTAGTAAATACTGTATTAAGACAAATATATATTTGTCTTAATATTTACTAATAGGGCTAACAGTATATACTTACTTATAAGACACATACTTACATACCTATTAAGACAAATATATATATATATATATTTGTCTTAATAGGTATGTAAGTATGTGTCTTATAAGTAAGTATATATTTGTATATATATAAGTATGTGTCTTTAATACGATAACTGTCATAAAAATTATCTGATCGAAACCAAATTTTGTAGAGATGTGTAGTTTGTAATCAGATATATCAGTCAATCAGGCGGGGGGGATTTGTACCCAAAGATGGGGTTTTTACGTTTTTCATATGTGATTTTTTTAAATTTATCTTTTACCATTAGATTCAGATTGAAAAACTACAAATTTATTAGGTACTTTAAAGTTTTGCTGTATCACCAATGGTTACCAAGGTATTGTAAAAACCTATTTTAGACGTGTAATAATCATGGACGTTCTGCTATAATTTTTGTTTTAAACATTTTGTAGACTAATTATAGATAAAATACACGAATCATTAGCCATGGATTAAAGATTTGTAATAAATCTATAAGTATTCTGTACAACATGTTCCCAGGACTGCAACAGTCTTTCTGGAATGGAATCTACAGTCCAAGCATTGGATTCACTCTGGCTTTTGGGAATTCTTCAAAAGAACTGGTAGCCCTGAGTGGTATTTTTATGAGTATTGGTGCTATTCTAGGTAAGATTAAAAAAAAAAAGAATATTTCAAATACAGGGTGTTTTAGTAGTGGTGTGATTTTTAAGTTGTTAGCAAGCAATACTACACATAACAATCAAATTGAACAGCTGACTTTTGCTTATTGACTTATGCCACTTTTATATTTACACAATCGGTTTATTTTGTTACCATGAATAGACTTACAAAAGATGAACATTAGCGAATTGGATTGGATTATTGAAATGGCAACCATACCACAAGGTAACAAATCACCCCAAGTTTTGATTGGGTGGGGGCGCAATCAAAATGGTTTAAACTCTCATCTCCCCCCCCCCCCCCAACGAAGAGCGATGAAAGCTACTCGTCGGATCAGGGACCTCTCCGCAGGTATTAAGGTAGGCCAAGTATGAATGAGGATTGAGTGTAAAATGATTGCGGCACGATCTTGTAGTCTTGTTACTGACTAAGGCTGATATGTTCCTTAAACAGGACTGTTAATTAATAGCCCAACAGCCAATGGCAACAACTAAGAGACCTATAGTTTAACGTGGAATCCAAACCCCGGCCTCTGAATTACGAATTGGTCTAGTTATAGGATGGTCTTTGCGAATTAATTCAATAGTGCGGACGTTAATCCACCCAAGAGAACACTACACCCACCGACCATCGCTTACAACTATCCATAATTTGTGACCTCCAAGAGCTGGATTACAGGACGTCGCCACCGTAATTGAGCAAATTTGTTTTGTAAATAATTTATTCAGTTCGGGTTGTGCGGCTTTATGTTAACAAAAAATTCTGCCTAATTTAAATTAAAAGAAAATCCAACGGAATTTGTTGCTGTGTTTGGTATGCCATTTGGGCACGTTTCTATTTTTTCAATGACGATGCTGGCCAGACTGTTACAGTATAGGGTCAACTCTAAAATAGAAATGCTAAGGGACATTTTCATTCCTCACTTAAACAATAGTACCTGGTGACCGAGCTTTGCTTGTATAGAATAAGACATGTATTAAAAAAATTAATTAGAAAAATTAAAACACATTTATTACTCAATGAAAACATTTATGTGGTTGAAATAAAACCGATTTAATACACCATAATTAATATAGCAGTGAACAAAAAGTATCGCCCCTGGTGGGGATGGAACTCGCGGCCTATAGTTCTTGAGGCCGACACGCTACAACTCGGCTATGACGTTAGTCAATTGAGCGATGCCGTTTAACGTCTTTTAGCCAAAGCCGATCATTTACTGTTTAATTATCCATACAGTTATTATTAGCCTGTGATCAACTGATTTTGTTAGAAACGGAATGAGGATTGAAAAGCAAAAGAGTAATTTAATTTACATCAATTAATTGGTTTGTACAGTGCTTCAAGCAATACAACGAATATGTTTTCTATCAAAACACGGAAGATTTTGGAAATACTTTTTTCTGCTTTTATTTCGCACAGCTATGTTATCCTTAAGTTTTTACAAATTGTTTAGTAACCTGATAATTTTGCATTTATTTAATTCATAAAATAAATATTAATGCATAACCTCTATATTGTTCCCCGCAGTCTTCAATCAAGAACTGTCAAACGGTTATAAACAGCTGTTTGGGTTTGTATTGTTTACATTTTATTCTCCATAAGCGTAATGTTAAATTTTTAGATTTTAAACTTAATATTACAGTAAAACACGAATTTTCCTGGACATTAGACCTATCTAGAACTTATTTTCTACTCGGAAATTAGTTATTTCCAAAATTTAAAGAAATTCCTCGGTGCCGTTTTCGAGATCCGTGTGCAAATATATATATATATATATATATATATATATATATATATATATATATATATATACAAACCCTGCTCGTATTATAGTATTGGATGGAACTGGATTTAGATGAGATAGGCTATAATTTCAACAAAACGGCGTGATATGCCAAGCAGCAGACAACACAATCGGTCTCTTGAGAGAAACGTTTGGTAATCTGATCAACTCCTATAGAGGTAACATTAACTGGCCTTCACAGTCGTGTTATATTACGCCAACAGACTACTTTTTAGCAAATTTCCCATAGGGAAGAAGCTATTACCGTAGGTCTCATGGTAAGACTTAAGCCCGGAACCATGTTATTTTTTTGTCTTTAGGTGCCCAGAGTCCAAAAACAATAGTCGTTAAAATTTATATATATATATATATATACAGGGTGTTCATTAAAGTCGGGGACAAACTTCGAGGGGTGATAGTGCTCATCAAAATAAACAAAAAATCACCTATAACCATTTGTCGAAAAATGCTTCGTTCAGCCACTAGCCGCCATTTTGTATTTTTTACAAAAAACGTCATATATCAAGAACTATTTAAGATACAGAAACTAAACTTTGCCTACATATTTATTGGTCAAAGAGGAAAATATTTTCAAAGTATCAATTAATTTGCAGTTATATTTTCAAAATGGCGGCGGTTTTATATATTTTAATTAAAATAACAAAAAAACTCTATTAACTTTTTAAAATTTTTACAAGATACAAAAAAGATTGCAATTTTAATTTCAAATCGAACGGTACTTTGGTGAACGAAATCCGTCCACGGATAACCGAGAAAATGCAGGTTTAATGTTCATTACAGGGCCCGTGCGCCACCGCAGCGCAGCCGTGGAAAAGAAGCCGCGTTGTGCCAGCTGAACTCCGGAATAGGCAATATGGCATAAAAACTTATGAATGTTTCACGTTTATAAATTAATATAAACATGTGACATCCATAAGTTTTAATGTGACAAAAATAATGTATTTTTCCTTTCTTATAATAAAAACAAATTACAAAGTAGTAATAATGCAAAACTATATGCATCTTTATGTATGTAGACTTGTCAGTACAGTAAAAACAATTCAGTATAATTCATTGTGGTGACTAGTAATTTTATTACAATAAATATGCTTCGTTTTTACTGTACTGACAATAAGTGATGATTCGTTCAGAATAAAATTGTTCTTCGGATCATTTGACCTCCTTCTACACCGATAGAAGTGAGAAATTTATTCACCTAAAAACATTTATAAATAATATTATAGTAACTAAAACTATAAAGGAATTTTAATTAATCACACTGTTACAAAAATACATAGTTGATTCAAATTGATTGCTTTAATAATCAAATTTAAAAGAAACTATACAATCGCCATTGAAATGCCAACCGTAGTTTTCATGTACAAGTAGCTATTAACTATTGTAAGTTTTGAGTTTTGAGTATTGTGAGTGTTATATGTGCTATTGTGTTTGTGTATGTACTACTGTGTTGTGTTTAACGTCGTGTAACTTTGTTTTACTTAAAATCGTTATGGAAAATATCCTCAGTAAAAATCTATATAATATATTTATAGATTTTTAGATACTATTTATGTTAATTGTTATTGTTGTTTATGGAAGATTTCCACAATCACCAATAAATGAATGAATGATTTATTTCCTTTCACGAAATTACATAAAATATACATTATAAAAACAGGAAATATACTGGCCACTTAAATCCAGTTGTGTGGCCAGTGAAGAGTATAAAAATAAATACCCCATCGCAGCAGATCTGCATACTCAGCGAATTTCCAAATCAATAATATAATAATAATTATAAAATATGACACGTTTTATAAAAATCTGTCCATAAACATGAGAATTATTTGCATATTCTCCATAAGATTAAAATGGGAAAGAGTGTGCAGGTTAGCTGCTGTGAGGAACACTGAAAGTAGTCATTTCTAACATAAATAATTTTTATTTTAACTAATTATACCAAGTTTCATCAACATCTGTCCATAAATAAAGGAGTTTGCCTATTCCCTATATGATTAATAAGGGAAAAGAATATGCAGGTTTGCTGCCATGATAAACACATAAACTACGAATTTTAAGCATAAAAGGATAGATCTCAACCACATGAAGTTAAATATAAAGTTTTATCCAAAAATATTGATTAATTAATCATTTTTTTAATTAATCATTTCTTTTCTGCACTTCTTTGATTTCATTCTTCTGGTGGTTATTTTGAGGAAAAACTGAGTCCAATCTTATCCTTATTTTCCTGTTGAGATAAAATTCAGCTGGAGATTTACCACAAGCAAGTGGAGTCGCTCGATACCGGAAAAGGATATTTTGGACTTTATCAGACATTGATGTATTTTCATTGTTGACTGCTAAGAGTTTCCTTTTCAATGTCTGTACATTACGCTCTGCTAACCCATTGGTTGCTGGATGACCTGGTGCTATAAATTTTTGAAATATTCCATTGTTTCTACAATACGAAGTAAACTCATCACTTGTAAAGATTCTTGCATTGTCAGATACGATCACAATGCCATGAGTTGAAATACTCGGGTAGCCATGAGTTGAAAAAATGTTTTCTAATAGGCGAATTGCTGAAGAGCTGGTTGGTGTTTCTCTTGTAGTTTTTATTTCCGCCCACTTTGACTTTGCATCAATGCAAAGCAAGAAGTTGTGATTTTCAAATGGACCAGCGAATTCATATAGATTCATTAATCTATATGAATTCTCTCCCAGTTGGATGATGGAACTTCCCAATGGTGTACTTGTGTCCTAGGAGGGTCTGATCTTGTCATTGCACAATTTTCACAACTTTTTACTAGTCTCTCAATATTATTGTCAATGCCTGGCCAATATACGTAGCGGCGTGCAAGCTGCTTCATTTTGGTTATACCAAGGTGAGTCAGATGAAGTTCTTCTAATATACTATAGACGTAGTGAATTAGGGATCACAACTCGATCTCTTCTAAAGAGAATTCCATCGCAGACAGTATATTCAGAGTCTTCAGTTTCTGTCATGAGCTTTTGAACAACTTGCTTTAAGTCTTTATGTTTTTCTGTCTCTGTTTTGATGGTCATCGATGTGATCTTGGAACTGGATATCTGGAAAATAGTCTGTGCATATATTTGATTTACTTATTCACCGATGAGTACATCTGAGGAAATGTTAGTTTTTACCTTCGCTGGAGATCGTGACAAACAATCCACATTCTGATTGTCTTTTCCTTTCTTGTATTGGACAGTGTAATCGAATCCTGAGAGGAATGAAGCATAGCAAAGAAGCCGTGAAGATGTCATTTATGGAAGAGGTTTATTTGGGCGAAATATACGTGACAGAGGTTCATTGTCAGTGATCAGTAAGAAGTGTTTCCCGAATAAGTAGTTGTAAAAGTGGTTAACACCAAAAATTATTGCTAAGGCCTCTCTGTCTAGTTGACTGTAATTCATTTCCGAAATGTTAAGAGAACGAGAGGCATATGCTATAGGTTTTTCGACACCCTTAATTTGATGGCTGAGAATAGCTGCAACACGTGTAGGGCTTGCGTCAGTTGTCAAGATTACAGGTAAACTTGGGTCAAACGGTACAAGAACCTTGTCACTGCAAAGTTCGGACTTGAGTTTCAAAAACGCAGATCCACAAGAGGCAGACCATATCCATTTTCGTCCTTTACAAAGTAACTGTCGTAGAGGATATATAATTTTTGAATAGTCTGGAATAAACTTAGAATAATATTTAAGAAGTCCTAGAAATCTACGGAGTTCGACTACATTGGATGGACGTGGCATGTCTTGAACAGCACGGACCTTAGAAGGAGATTTACTTATTTTATTGTGTTCTACCACATGTCCTAAATACTCTACTCTTTCTGTGAAGAAGGAACATTTGTTCTTATTCAAATGTAAATCAAATTCTGAGAGTCTGCTGAGACAAGCTTGGAGATTTCCTTTGCATTCCTTTAGAGTACTTCCGTGAACAATGATGTTGTCAAAATATGCTTCGGTTCCCGGAACTCCCTTGAGAATCTGAGAACGAATACGATTGAATTCGGAAGGTGCGGTTTTGATACCAAAACTGAGTCTATTCATGCGGTATGTGCCTCTATGCATTGAAATAGTTTGTATTGAACTACTCTCCTCGTCCACTTTAAGGTGAAGATAGGCCTTGTATAAATCAAGTTTACAGAAATATTTAGAATTTCGAAGAGAGCTGAGTACATCATCTATACGTCTGATGGGGTAATTTGCTTGTACTAACCTTTCGTTAACTCCACACTTGTAGTCGACACATAGACCTCCATCTGGTTTTGGAATATCGACTAATGGTGAGCCCCAATCGCTAACTTCTACTGGTGTAATAATACCTGCTGCTTCTAGAAAATCTAATTCCTTGACAACTCGATCTTTAAGTGCATAAGGGACGTCTCGTTCCCTTGTGAAGACTGGTTTTGCTCCTTTACGTAGTTGAAGAGATACCTGAAACATAGGTACACAACCTATCTTTTCCCGAAAAATGTTATCAAATTCTGTAAGAATGTCTTCATTAGGAATGTCTTGCTTAATCTGAGATACAGAGTTGTTCATTTCTTGATCTATTTGTTTAAGTTCTATACCTAATCCTCTTATCCATTGTCTACCAAGGAGAGGTTCATGTCCATTTGAAACTATATGTAACTCACCCTCTATTTCTTTATTTTGATACTTAACTGTAACATAGACTTTTCCTATGGATTCAATTATGTTCCCTGAATAGGAACGGAAAGCAATATTTGAAGGTTTAATGTTTACATCTAATTTGAGATCATTGAAGTCATTTTCGGAAATTAAAGAAAATTGAGCCCCTGAATCAACTTCAAAACGTTTATTCCTTCCATTCAGCATTACATCAATGAAATATTTACCTGGGTCAGGGGTCATTTCAAAAAGATCAACAACCTGGCTACTTTGAAAAATAGTTTCCATTTTGCATACACCATATTCACGATCATGGGTTTCTTGATTTTCAGAGTCAATAGCATGTACCTTCGATCTAGAAAATTTACTATGCCGAGAAGATCGTATTAATGTAGAAATACATAGCCTACCTTAGAAACATGTCCCCTTTTCTTACATAAGTCACAGAAAACATCATTTCTGTCGATGCGGCAGTCTTTTATATGGTGGTTCGTCCTTCCACATCTTATACAGTTATTGTCAATTCCAAGTGCTGAGTAGTCTAACTGACGAGTTTTGAATTTCCTGGAGTTGGAGAGGGATCGATGTCTAGACCTAAAACTGGAATCATATCTTGTCCCTATGTTTGACTTACTTCCAAATTGAGACTTGTGATAGTTAGATTGAATTTTATTGACGTCATCCGTAGTATTACTACCAATGTTATGATGCTGTGAAAGAACCCTACTCTCAATTTTCGAAGCCTCTAAAGCAATAGCTTTTGATAGAATATCATCAAACTTAGTTAAACCTGCTTGTAGAACTTGCTTTCTGAGCCAATCATCCAGAAGCCCTCTTATAAAATGTGCTCTGATACAAATTGCTTTTCACATTCACATTTCACATTGAATTCACAATCAGAAATATCACGTTGTAAAGTTGCAAAAAAGTCAGAAATGGACTGTCCGTCCTTTTGAAAAACATTTAAGAAGTAATGTTGTGAAACAACAACGTTCTTTCTGGGAATCAACATTTGTTTGAACGAGTCTACAGGTATTAACACATCATAAGCAAGAGATCTTACAGGTTTTTCAGGACCTAGAAAAGCTGCTAGATTATTGTAGTGGGTCGAACCTATTGATGCACGCAGCAGCTGAGCAATTTTATTTTCATCCTTGACTTCTTTCATTGTGTAGTAGTTCTCAAAACACTCTAAATATGAGGAAAACTTTTCAATTTTAGGGTTGAAATTCTCAAAAGGTACAATATTTGTACAGTTGTTTGAAGAATCATGTTTCTTTTCTGGACTTAACTGAGTAAAAAGCTGGGTAATAAGAGCCATTTGTTGCTCCTGGAATGCTGTCATGAACTGTCTAAATTGGTCTGGATCCATATTAGGTTAGTATAATTGAAAATTGAAAATCTAAAGAAAAATTAAACTTTATACTTTATTGAAAACATTCAGTTACTTTAAAATTCTTGAGTAAATAACATTGACTCTCAAATGCTCATTGTTCTTTATGAATTCTTTAGAAAAATGTTTGTAAGAAAACTCAAAAAAGGTTAATTGAAAATTGAGTTGTTTACCTTTTAAAAACTTGACAAAATAAGTAAAAATATTAATGATACTATTTACCAATCGTCGCCAATTTAACTGTTGTGACTTGAAAATATAATGCACGCATGATAATTTGAATATACAACTTTATTATAGATTAAAAACATAAAATAGGTACATTTTTGAAAACTGGAAAATAACTGAATTGAAAGTAAACATTAAAAAGATTAAAATCATCTGTTTTGTATCACAGCTGATAATTATATTTTAAGTTCATAGAGATATAACACATATCAATCAATATTTTTGGATTAAACTTGGTTTTTGCCTTCATGTTGTTGATATCCACCCGTTAATGCTTAAAAATCATAGTTTATGTGTTTATCATGGCAGCAAACATGCATACTCTTTTTCCATGTTAATCATATAGGGAATAGGCAAACTCTTTTATTTATGGACAGTTGTTGATGAAAGTTGGTATAAATGTTAAAAATAAAAATTGTTTATGGTAGAAATACCTACTTTCACTGTTTCTCACAGCAGCAAACCTGCACACTCTTTCCCATGTTATCTTATGGAGAATACGCAAATAATTCTCATGTTTATCAACAGATTTCGATCAAACTTGTCCTATATTATTATTATTATATTATTGATTTCAAAATTCGCTGAGTACGCAGGTCTGCTGCGACGGGGGTATTTTTTTAATATGATCATAATGCTAGGTTGTTTTATCAACTACCATTGTAATCATTAGAAGGGTAATGTATTGATAAAATGTTGTATTAAAATTTGATAGTCGAACCAAAAAATAAAATATTAAAAGTTTGTAAAAATTATTTTATAGCCAAAATGTGTTAACTTGCATGCACAATAGATAAATGTATATATTTTAGACTATTGTTGCGTCAGTATAGTGTTTTAGAAAGGAATACTAAAAAATACAATGTCTGGTATTTGCATAAATATTATCATAAAACCAAGGTGTGAAATAATCAAAACATTGCGTTAGTGATCTCCAGAAAAAATATTTTTTCAGTAACATATAGTTTGTTACTAAATTTATATTTTTTAAAGAAGAAATAATTTAATTTTTCTACGAAAATAAGAATTTGTTCTAAAATACAATCAAACTCTCCCTACTTTGGAGCATAGGATTATTTTTATTCACTACTTCCTATAATTTTTTATTTTAACTAAAATGGTCAATTTGATCTCTGTATAATATATTACAACAGTATAAAGTATGATATTAGATCAATCGTGTCATTTACATGGAATTGTAGCAGCGAGTTCCTACAAAACACATAATAATGCGCTACACAGGCTCTTGGCAGCCGACTAACTTTCAGTGCGGACTCACTTCTAGAGCGGATTATACTCAATACCTTACTCTGGGTTATGAAACCTCGAGGTTGTGAAACAGTTGATTTTGATAACATACTCAGGATTGTGAAAACTCGGGGTTGTAAAACGCTTCCGTTGGGGAGATTAATTGAAAATTCCAATAAAACATTCTATGGGAACACCGTGGGGCCCATATGCCAAGAACCATTTATAAACATTAATGCCATAACACTGCAGTTTAATTAAATGCATTTTTATACCAATCAAAATTAACTTTCATTGTTTTATTTTCTATAAAAAATCACACTACTAAAGACACCCTTTATTATTATTTTGAATTATTGTACCAGTATAAGTCTTTAAATACATACTCCCTCAGGGGAAGTCGGCTTTCGACTACACGGGAGGTCTCTCCTTTTGGATAGGCTGGCAACCCCTAGGTACCCTAGCCAAAATGCGAGACTGTCTGTCCAGATCGCAGTTTTTCCTTCTTCCAGAGCGACGGCCTTTCTTCTCTCTTTAGGGGCCCTAGCTCACAATCTTTGTTCTTCCCTGCGCTAATCTTGCCCGACCTCTTCCTCTCCTCGACCCCGCTTTCTGGGTGTCTTTTCCTCCTTCTTTCGACCGTCACACACTGGAGGGTCTGGGGAGTGCCCCTATTGTCTTTTAGGGGCTGATGTGTGCCTGCACTGCCGATAGATCCCTTCAGTATGTTGACAGGAGCCAGTCACCTCGGTCCTTGGTCAGGGAGTGTGGCATGGATGCAGAGGTCGGGCTCTGCATTGCAACGGGTGACCCCCAGCATGTCAGGGTTCCGGTGCTGGGCAAACAGAGACCAGGCCTCAGGGAACTGAGGCCTGCAGGGTAGGGGCATGGTCCCCGAGGGTATACCCGCTCCTGGTTATTCTGGGCCGCCCCTTGCCGCATGATGCACTGGTACAAACATATTATGGATTGTCTAAACCCCCTCAAGAGAAAAATATTGAAGAACTCCATTGCAGAAACAGGAGTTCAAGAGAAGGAACTGTCGCCTTTTGCCCGCAGCACGAAGATAGTAAGGTCGCCTCATTCGACGATTAAGTCAGGAGTTTTAAGGACCTCTCCACCTCTCCACTCTGCCCCTTTCAGGACATCAACAGGTGGAGAAGTGTTCATTTTCCAGACGACGGAGGGCTCCCGTCGAAGGGCTATAACGGCCGGTGCAGCTCAGGGTTCTATTCTAGGGCCGGATCTCTGGAACATCTCTTATGATGGGATATTGAGACTTGCCCTCCGTGAAGACCCCTTCCACGTGGGTTATGCGGATGACGTTGCAGTGGTCGTTATTGCTCGCGACGTCCAGCTTGTCCAATGGAAGTTGAATCAGGCGATGAGGCTTATCACCAGATGGATGGAGGACCACGGTCTAAGCCTCGCCACTGAGAAGACCGAAATAGTCATAATGACAGGATGCCGAATTCCAACGTTATGCGGCTTTCGCGTCAATGCGGAGGCGATTCGAGCCAAGCCAGCAGTGAAGTACCTGGGAGTGCGGCTGGATACCAAGCTCACCTTCAGGGACCAGATCCGATATGCCGTGGAAAGAGAAAGAGCAAGGAATAATATCAGCCAGATTTTTTAACAAACACGTTGTCAGACAATTCAAACATTTTACTTAAAAATATACAATGTATTTTATTACATTTTACAGATTAGTTTTCAATAAAAATTAACAAATATACTCTAATACTCAAAATATTTAAGAAGAGCAGATTTAATGTGTTTAAGAATTAAAATTGACGTTTTTAAAATTATGTCCTTTTAGGGCCATGATCTTCCAATCTTACAGTGAAGTTTTTGAATACGCTGCATATAGGAGGGGGAGAGAGGTTAGCGATTTCTTGCCGCATGTTCTTAGGGTCTCCAATTCGCGGATACATGTTTGGGTAGGAAGGCATAATATAAGATTTGTTTTGTACCC
The DNA here is from genome assembly GCA_023375725.1 of Nephotettix cincticeps. NCBI lineage: Eukaryota > Metazoa > Arthropoda > Insecta > Hemiptera > Cicadellidae > Nephotettix > Nephotettix cincticeps. The sequence continues at coordinate 50,118,325 of CM041786.1, read as the reverse complement.
AGGGGCACTGTGTCCACTGCTGCTGTCAAGCTGGATTCGCAGTTACAGATTCGCCCGCAGAATGATCGTTCTGTGTGGTGTTTTAGCACAGGGAGTTGCCTATGTTATAGCCTATATTAACTTACCAGACAATGCTGTGTTTGGTGACACGGACCAAGTTAGCCTGGTTCAGCCACCAAGGTAAAGAAAATTATTTAATGATTAGTAACCTATCGATGGATAAATAGATATATGAAAATGTAACTTTGTTGAATGTTGTGACTGTTAGAATATTTTAGGGTAAGACCACAAAATAAGTGGCTTGTTCGGGAGTTATATGATATTAAGCATATAACTTTTCTCCCCAATAATAGCTTATACAATATATACAATAATAGCTCAATAACAATAGCTCTTTCTCTTATAGGTAAATTTGCTGAAGTGATTCGAAAGTATTATTTTTATCATCAACTTTATAAATTTGGGCTATGTGATTTGGGATTTTCTTTTTGGAACACAAAATACTCACATGAGAAGATCTGCATTCTCAACAAATTTACATTGATTTAGGGCTTAGGGGTTTCTTAAGAAAATACTAATATTAATGTCTTTTTAGCGAAATTCCCATAGGGAAGAAGCTATTACCGTAGGTCTCAAGGTAAGAGTTAAGCCCGAGACCATGTTATTTTTTCTTCTTTAGGTGCCCAGAGTCCAAAAACAATAGTGGTTAAAATTTATATATATATATATATATTTATCTTCTTGTTTAAGGTAAGGAGGGCTACAATTATAATTGTTACTAATGTAAAAAACATTTAAAAACACAGTACCCTTTTTTTTATTGAAATTTATTAAACCGACATGTTTCGTACCCTAAGGACATTTTCATAAGTTCACTTAACCTATATTAAAATTATAGTTAAATGTAAATAAATGTTTGATATCTTTATCAGCAGCTGATTTTCATGTAGTCCTGGGGTGTAGTTGTATAATTTTTTCTAATATAATATTTTTTGTGTGTGTTTGCATTTTATTAATTAACCTGTTGGGTTGTGTTTTGTAGTTTTTGAAAATGTGTAATGCAAACACACACAAAAAATATTATATTAGAAAAAATTATACAACTACACCCCAGGACTACATGAAAATCAGCTGCTGATAAAGATATCAAACATTTATTTACATTTAACTATAATTTTAATATAGGTTAAGTGAACTTATGAAAATGTCCTTAGGGTACGAAACATGTCGGTTTAATAAATTTCAATAAAAAAAAGGGTACTGTGTTTTTAAATGTTTTTTACATTAGTAACAATATATATATATAATAGCCCTCGTATTTAGGATACTACTCAAGCACGTCCCAAAAACATCTCGTCATTCAAATTTTTCAAATAAGTCTGTAACTCATAACTTCATATGCAGCTGGTTTGAAACCACTTATTTTCTCATCCCTGCACTTTATCAGGTCTCACCCCATCTGAAGTCCAAGATGAAGGCTCAAACATTGTCAAATGAAGTCCCTTGACGGAAAACCCATGATTTTCCAAATGAAATGTCTTTATCGACCCTTAATAATTGTTTTGTCCAATTCCTTTTTTTAGCCAATTTATAGTTATAAGTTAACCCTTTAAAGAGTACCATATTTTGCGTCAAAATAGGATTAACGTTTTAAAACGTCTTTTTAATGGTTCCGCAAAATGGAGTAGCAACGTTTTAAAACGTCATTTGACAGAATTTGTTCAAATATTACACGTAGATTTGCGGAATATGTACTTATGAGTTTTCGGTAGGTTTTGGCTAATCTGCAAAGGGTTTCTTAAGCGGAGTGGTCGCGGCGGGAAGTTTCGGCGGAAAAAGTGGTGGCGCAGCATGAAGTTTTATTAGACCTGTTATTTATTATAACTGAATAAAAGTGAAAGTGTTCTACACTCCCTTATTATTGACGACTGTATCTCTGTAGCTGAGAGTTATTCGTTTGCTAAACATCACTCGGTGCTTTCTTTGGTTACTCTATTAAAGATTTGAAAATTGAGAAATTGATTGAAAAAGTTCTAAAATGTTTATTTTAGGGCATTTTGATTCTAAAACACGTTTCTCATTATATTTACTCCATGTTTGAATGTATTTTAGTGAAAATAAAAAAAAAAAGTTTTTACTCTTTTGAGGTGTGTTTTGAGTTTTCACCCTTACTACTTAACAGCTCTCAAATAATGACGTTTTAAAACGTCTTTACTCCTTAAAGGGTTAATGGGGTGTGGCCTTTAAGCTAAAACAATTCATACAAAGACATTGATGTTGGTGTGTATGCTGTGATTACAAGGTTTTCAAAGGTTACAAAGACCAAATTAAAGTTTTTACTGTAATTTTTGTCTTTATTTTGCATACTGAACAACTTATTTCTTATTTATGTTTCTATCAATTTTACCCTAGAGTAAAATAATTAATTAACTAATTGCATTACATAATCAATTTATTTATAACAGAAATATATTCAACATATAAACAATTGTACTATAGGTATATAACTTAGAAACATATGTGTTGATGTTCAACCTTTGAAGTGATAAACCTTTGAATATGTCAAAAGGTCTGCTGGAGGGGGGTGTTGGCAATTTGCGAGACCAAAATTTGAAACAGTGACGTCAATTGGTTGGTGGCGCCCTACGACGCTTGGTTATAAGTTTGGTTATTGATAACAAGTGACCCCCCAATATGTAATGCTAGGACCGCCCCTGTACATAATACACACACATTTATAATCACCCCACAGTAAAGGCATTGCATATTGAAGCCCATGTTGGTCTTCAATATTCCAAGTGAACCAATAGGAAAATTAAGAAAGTTCTTTAATATCTCAAACCTCTACAGCATGTTATGCTTGAAAACCGCTATAAGGAAGGTGTTTCTGTTGTCAACTGGACACATACCCACAATACCAATTATTACTACTATAGTACTATACTGTAGTTGCCTGATAACCTTCATGAGATTTCAATTTTTGATGATAAAAAAATTATTTAAACACAAAGCTACAGAACTATACAATGGTGTATGATTGGTTGTTACAGTGCTCCACTTGCCTTGCTAGGAAGTTTACTGTTGAACTTTGGGGACTCGTGTTTGTCAACTCAGATATACTCCTTTATTGGTGATTACTACAGGGAAAACAGTGCTGAATCTGCAGCTCTATTCAAGTTTGTCAAGGTTTGTAATTAAAAAATAGAATGTTTATAATCACATTTAAAAAGGTTTGAAAATAAATATGCACTAAGTAATTATAATATTAGTATTTGTCATTGTAACTTCAACAGGGATTATTTAAAATTTTTAAAGTCTGTCAAGTGCTTCCCAACTAGAGGTTTAAGTACTGAGCAATATTTGATTCTATCGTCATACCCCTCCGGTTTTAGGAATAAAATATGAATTAGTCTGAAAGATCAGCACAAGTAAAACGAACAAAAAAGTAAAACAACTTATAAAAATATGATCATAGCATAATATTATTACTTAATTAGGAAATGTATAGAAAATATGGCTTTATATACGAGGGTCATTCAATAATTAAAGAGACAAACAGGTGTGGAAGGGAAAAATTTTATTTTAACGAAACAACACTTTTACTACTTTTTAAGATAATCCCCTTGAACATTTATGCATTTGTTCCAAAGGACCACGAGCTTTTTTATGCCAGCTGCAAAGAACTCTTTATCTTGGCGTTTGAGCCAATTTCCCACAAACTTCTTGACATCCGCGTTGTCCTGGAACCTCTTTCCACGTAATGCCACCTTTAGTGGGCCAAACAAGTGGAAATCACTGGGGGCTAAATTGGGACTGTAAGGGGGGTGAGGCAGTACCTCCCACCCCATTTTTTCAATAGTTTCTCGAGTTAGTTGAGCAGTGTGAGGGCATGCATTGTCTTGTTGAAGAATCACACCTCGTCTCTGAGATCCACGACGTTTCTCTCTCATGGCTAACTTCACTTTGTTCAAAAGCATTTCCGAGAAATACTGGCTGTTGATTGTGCGCTGCTCTTCAAGATAATCACAAAAATCTGGACCTTCAGCGTCCCAAAACACCGTCAACATGACTTTTCCTGCTGATGCTTGTGTTTTAAATTTTTTCCTCACAGGTGAGCTGGTGTGCTTCCACTCTGTGCTTTGCCTTTTTGATTCTGGCTCATAATAGGGAACCCAAGTCTCATCACAAGTAAAAAATTTTGTTGAGGGAGTGCTCACCTTCACTTTCATAACGCTCCAGCAGCTCTGTGCACACTCTCAACCTTGTTTTCTTGTGTATCCGTGTCAACATCTTTGGGACCCAGCTTGCACATGTTTTGCGGTACTTCAACTTGTTTTTTATAATGTTGTGAACTGTATCCACACACATGGACTTTTTCAACCATAATTTCCACAATGACTCGGCCGTCAGCACGAATTATGTCATTAATTCGATTTTCAAGTGAAGGAGTTGAAACTTCAACTGGTCGGCCAGGTCGGTGTTCATCAGTTACAGAGTCTCGGCCTTTTTGAACTGTTCTACCCACTTTTAGACTCAAACAATGTTCACCATACACTTCAGTCATTCTAGAGTTTATATTCAGAGGGGTTTCACCTTCAGCGAGTAAAAAACGAATAACAGAACGTTGTTCAACTAATGTGGAGTTTTCAAGTAGACTTGCCATCATTAAATGTATTTTTAAGGTTATAAACACAACAATGTTGATTAATCAGCTGATCGGGATCCCAGTGCTACCAACTTAAAGCTGTAAAAGCACAAAAAATACCCTACTAACAGATTTCTTCCTAGACCTGTTTGTCTCTTTAATTATTGAATGACCCTCGTATATATATATATATATATATATATATATATATATATATATACATATATATCAATATATATTTATATATATATATATACAGTATATATATGAGATATACAAAATATTACTTTAAAAAATTACAAAATACTTAACAAATATGTATATTTGTAAAGTATTTTGTAATTTTCTAATAATAATATAATAATAATAATATTTTTAATATCGTATAAATTTTTGTAGATTTCTTTTAATTCCTGACAGTTTAAGGGCTGCATATGGTGAGGATGCCTGTCTCAGATGTTACCAACCATGATTCAATAAGCTAATAAGTTTGTAAAAAATATTTCAAAGTCAATCAGTAGTAAGAAATAAAAAAAGTTGGATTATGATTGCAGGGCATTCTGGTCGCAATGAGCTTCTTCTGGTGTAACCATATAGGATTGCATACACAGTTGTCACTTATGGCTGTGATGGCAGTGGTGGGAGTGATTGCATTTTCTATTGCAGACCATGATAATATTTCACGCTCATCGGAAAAAATGGAAGCTGAAAATATGAGGGATTTGCCATGTGAAAAAGTACCTAATAAATAATCTATTGTGCAAAAAATGTGTTTTACTTAATTAATGTGTACCCAATTAATGTGTTTTACTTGGTGGATAAGCTGTTAAAATTTCAAAATACAATGTCAAATAAAATTATAAAATTTATATAGCATTTAGTTTGATTTATTTTGACATATGTAAATTAGCTACTTGCAAAGACCATCAAATTAAATTGCCAGGATTATTAATAACTAGCCAAAGTACCCGTTCTTCGCACGGGTAAAAAAGGCAGAGAGGTGTAGGCTCTACAGATACATTTAAGGTATTGATAATTAATTCTTTATTGTTTACAAAATGACAAAACACGTGTCTAAGTATATATCTAAACATGACAAAGTAACATATGTCAAATATTGGGAGAGGATAAGCATTAACGTAATAGAGGCAGGCATCGGGAGAAAATTAAAAATCTACCATTCCACTATTTTGAACTAATAATTCACTAATTTCGATCCAGCAGTTTATGTGTAAACATTAACTTTATTTCTTTTTCTTCCCGAACTGTTAAAATGTAAAGTAAACGAATGTTGACATTAAAAACTGTAAAAATTGAATCCCAGGGTATTTACAGCAACCATGTCTTCTGCTTCTCGAACTGTCAAATTTTAGTGTTCACAGCTGTTGACATTCAAGTTATTTTATGTTTTCATTTTCTAAAAATGTAAACATTGAAACTTAGGACGTTCACAGGGCGTATACCGAGAGGATTTTAAGGAAATGAGTATGCCTATGTGTTGCATGAGTTTAAGATCTGTCTTTGCGTAAAATTTCAAACTGTTTGGTTCAGTATTTTTTGCGTTCACTTGCCACAACAAACACACAAACCCACAAACATACAGAAATCACCTCTTCTTTATCATATTATAGATTGATAATCCCAAATTTGTATTAATTTTTAATTAAAAGCTAAATGAACCAGCATTTCTCAGTGTCAATCAAGCCATTGTAAAACACATAGTTACCTTGAATATATCCTTTGAAGTCCACCTTATGTTGATCAAAAAATAGTTTCTATGGTTGCAGTGCTATAACCTACTTATACAGTATAGCCATCTTTTGATTATTAAGCTCTCTTCACCATTCGCACTATGATGCTAAATGCAGATCATAGTAATTTCCTCTGTTAAGCTTTTGGTAATTTTCTTTGGACCATGACAGGATTTGCCTTCAGTTTGAAAATGGCAGCCTGAACAGAGCTTGGATCATAAGAAAAGTGCAGTTAACAATCATCAGCATATAAATGTGGGGTGAAGCTATGTACACAGTCAAAACCTATGTATCGAAAACCTGATGAATACAAATTAAAAAGGTACAGGCCCCAAAAAACTCCTTTGAGGCACACTTCACTCCCTTTTAAGAGTGGTTGATATTTATTTAATGCTACAAAAAAATTTACATTGCAACATCTTACATACGTAAACATGATACAAAAATAGCTCGTAACTGAATTAATTTACAAAATATAGGCTAATAAGTTTTAGGAATCACATTTAAATATATTGAACCTATTTACAAAACAATATTTTTATACAAATAAATTATAAGTGCAAATAAATAAAAATAAGTAAGTAAATATAAGTAAGATATATTTCCCATCTTAACTTCATGGTCATTGTTCTATCAGCCTAGTATGATATGACCCAATAATTAACTAACTACCTGTCCAAAGTCATGCACGAATAAATGAGTAGTGAAAAATAATTACGATGCATAATGCTTTGAGAATTCATAAGCATCAAAATACAACTGAGGTTTGCATTCTCTCTGAGGGAAAGAGATCAGGTGTCAGTGTATTCTGATGCTGTTGAAATATTACTCACGGGCAACTTTTATAAACTGATGACCAATTGCATGACTCCAGAGAATTACATCACATGAGTGAGAGGCAATATCTCGTAAATTACGATGGAATGCAATCCCCCGAAACATGTTCCCCCATTCATTAGTCCCCCGACATACAGCTCTCTTAGAAACCGCATGTCAACATAACAAACACTCAACCACACATGCACTGTCAGAGGATCTAGGGTGGGTTAATATATAAAGTGTGCCAAGGAAATTAAACTTTTATACGCAGAAAATACTTTTGTTTCCACCACATCACTATAAACTATAAACAAAACAATATAGACTAAACAGGCTTTTTTTAAAGTACATAAGCTGGTAAGCTAAGACATAGTGGTTTCCGTGCTCAGTGTCTTCCCTTGTTTCGCCAGTTGGGAATTCTTACCGTCCCTTCACACTAAATCTTAGTTTCTCTGATGTCCATGAGAACCAACATTAGTTCTTTCACCACAAGAAACCTCTTACAGAACCATGATGTAAGGAGCAAGGCCAATCTTGATATCCCGAGACGTAGGTTGATGTTTACCTCCAAACGGTTCCCTGACATGGCTTTCAGGATGTATAACAGACTGATGAAGTGAGGATATTGGAGAGACCTGTTTTGAGCAAGTTCTGATTCGTTGGCTGAAGGAAATGGCATTTTACTCTGTCAACGAGTTTCTCTTTGAGCCACTCACCTCCTTGCAGACTGCCTGTGCCAACTAAGTTCAAGTTTAATAAATTTCAACTTTAAGTTATGTTATTCCTTTTACATAAATTGACGTGAACAACCCAGGATTACCTGGTAAAAGATTTAGAGGGAAGATTTAAATTTAAAATTCAAGCTAAACAAAACTAGACTATACTACCCCTCATCCTTGGATCAGCCCGCAATCATGACCCGAGACTGGTCATCAGCTCCTGTTTTGACTTCTCTGCCTGAGACCCAAATTTCTACGCAAGAGGAACGAGATGACTGTGATAAGGTAGTAAAATGTGATATTTGCCCCGATGACATATTTCCAGATGATAAAGCTGTTGGCTGCGAAAGCAGAACATGGTACCATATTAAATGTATGAAAGTCATAAGTAGACAATATAAGGCTTTGGTCGCTCAGACTTTCCATTTGACTTTGGTTGTAGCACCTGGCTAACAATTAAAGCAAATTATAGGCACAGTATAGACCCAACCACTATCACAGGTGAGCTCTAGCCAGTAAAATACTAACATAAAAGTTGAACAACAAATCACCCAATATAAATCCATTATATAAATTCTTACTAATGATCTCGATGACATGCACAACCAGTTATTAGAAACTAACAAAGAAAATTTTAAACTAAACAAGCTACTTGTGATTAAAATGGAAGTCATAAATAAATTGGAAAAACAGCCTTTTAATAACCATTGTCTGCCCAGAACAGAAATCACTCTGGATAACTCTTTGGATACCACCCTAAAAAAGGACCAAACTCCCCTCAACAGCCCGGAAAGGAGGCCCTACGATTCAACACATGCAAATCTCCCATGTAAACATTCCTTACCTGCAACTAAAAACCCACTAATGATGCTTCTCATGCCACCACAAATAATAAAGACCCTTAAGCCCTGATTATGGGCGTGTCAGAGATAGTATAATAGATGACACCAACGAAGCCATCAGGTTTATATGCTCCCAATTGGGTGCAAATACATTGATACAAGCAGGGTGATTGACGTATTGTTATGGTAGGGACTGAATTCACTTTAATCGTAAGTTTACACATGTACTCGCAAACCATCTGGCTGAAGAAAAGATATACCAAATAATCATAAATAGAGGCCTGATAAACAAGCTCGTTAAGATAACTTTAGAGCTGCACTCAATAAACCCAGATTCATCATCATATCTAGTACATGGCTTAAACAAACCAACAACAACTTTTACCCATATCATTACCCGGCTATAATCTTAAAGCAACCTTTTTTTGAGAAAAACACAGATGGGGTGGAATCGCAATTTTTTCTAAAGAACATATGAAATATGAAACCAAACAAATAGCCACTGAAATATTTTCAAAGGAAATCTCCCTGGTACTTGTTGCAATTGAATTAAAAAGTAATACCCCCGTCGCAGCAGATCTGCGTACTCAGCGAATTTCCAAATCAATAACATAATAATAATAATATATTTCAAGTTTTATAAAAATCTGATCATAAACATGAGAATTATATGCCTATTGTCCTTAAGATTAACATGGGAAAGAGTGTGCAGGTTTGCTGCTGTGAGGAACACTGAAAGTAGGCATTTCTACCATAAACAATTTTTGTTTTTAACATTTATAGCAACTTTCATCAACATCTGTCCATAAATAAAGGAGTTTGCCTATTCCCTATATGATTAACTTGGGAAAAGAGTATGCAGGTTTGCTGCCATGATAAACACATTAAGTATGATTTTTAATTTGTTATTGGCGGTCGATAAAGTGCTCGTGGACTGGGTTGCAGCGGTTCACGTGCCGACCATGGGGCGTAGTGTAGGTGTACACAGATCGGCCCGGGTTGGTTTAGCGGTGGGCAAGATGTAGGTGTACGTTAGACCGGCCACCGCACTGCTTCTGTAACAGGTATGTGTGCAGCTGTTACAGTACCGTGCCGGAGACAAGGAGAGGTGCAACCTTGAACGGGTCCAGCATGTATAGTGACATCGTCATACTGCTAACTTGTGATGTTTTGTGGTTAGAAAATGGCTGATGATGAACATACGGATCTACCCCAGGTGGGTCGCTGCTCCGGCAGTCAATCCCACTCCTCTTCGGAGGACATGCCCGCGGATTCTGGGGAGGGCAAATCACAGCTGTCAACTAACGTTGTTATGTCACAGGAGATGGAGATAGGGTCGGGCGAGGTGAAAGCGTTCGCACGGAGCTCACTCACCGAGAGGTCCCCGCCTGGTAAGATGGTTCTCCCGACAAAGGAGGAAAAACTGGAGGATGTGTCTGCGTCTGTTCAGGTTCTTCTTGAGACACCCTCTCAGTCTGGTGAGTCAGGGGCCGCAACTGTGCTGGCGCCCGGCTCTAGTGCTGAGGGTGGGTCTGATATGATGTATCAAGATGTGATGACTGTAACAAATATTATATTGGACAAACCGGTAGAAATTTTCAAACAAGATTCAAAGAACATATACAAGCGCTAAAATCAACCAACAAAAAAACACAAAAATCAGCGTTCGCCGAACATATTCTTTCCACAAACCACAATTACACTAGTATGACACATAATATGACTATATTGAATTTCGAACAAAAAGGAAGAAAATTGGATACAAAAGAAGAATTCCAAATTTATACTCACTATCAAATTGACAAAAATAATATATTAAACACTTCACAAATTGAAACAAACAATCCAATATATGAAAAAATTATACAAGGAAGAAATAATACATGCTAACACACTCCACCAATTTGAATACAGTGAAATTTAAATTATCATATGACATTTATAAATTAAGATTATCAAATTAGGTTAAACATTTGTACTTCTTGAAGATGGGATGATTCCCGAAACATGTCAAAGAAATAATAAAAATGTTTTCTAAGGGTACTCGGTTGACTTATTTAAAGATAAATATATATATATAAAATTTAAAGGTCTATTGTTTTTGGTCTCTGGGCACTCAAAGAAGAAAAAATAACATGGTCCCGGGCTTAAGTCTCGCCATGAGACCTACGGTAATAGCTTCTTCCCTATGGGAAATTTCAATTTTAAGGTCCGCTGCAACGGGAGTATTATTATTATCTTCTACTGGGCGAAACTTTCAAAACCCTTCAAAGAAGCTTCAAAACCCTTAGGATACCAAATTAAAAAAACTCAATAATTTCCTATCATAGCACAATCTCAAAATTATAGACCTACCATTCATCAGGATTACCCCAACATCCGTTTCCATCATATTAAAATTATTATTAAATATAAATAAATGTTTGATACCTTTATCAGCAGCTGATTTTCATGTAGTCTTGGGGTGTAGTTGTATGATTTTTTCAAATATAATATTTTTTGTATGTGTTTGCATTTTATTCATTAATCTGTTGGGTTGGGTTTTGTAGTTTATGTAAATGTGTAACGTTTCTTTTACATCGAATTTAGTGTTCTTTGTTCCAAATTCAATTATATCTCGGTCTTCTCCCAAACTTTTAAAATTGTGATGTTTCTTTATCATGTGTTCGGCTACATTCGATTTCATGCTTGTGTTGTATTTTTAATTAAAAGCTTGTTCATGTTCTTTGTATCTGGTTGTGAATGTTCTGCCGGTTTGTCCAATATAAACCATGTCACATTGTGGGCAGTTTATTTGGTATATTCCTGATTTGTCAAAATTATTGATAGTGTGAGTGGTTCTGTTATCTTTTTAGTGATAAGGTCAAGGGTGTTATTTCTTGTTTTGAAGCTTATTCTGTAGTTAGTTTTATTAAATGTTTTATGTATTTCTGTGTTAAATTTTGTGTTGTATGGTAAACATACATTTGTTGGATTTTGTTTGTTTTCATATTGTTGGTTTACAGGGTTTTGTTTGTTTTCTTCAATCTTTATAGCGAATTTCCCATAGGGAAGAAGCTATTACCGTAGGTCTCATGGTAAGACTTAAGCCGGGGACCATGTTATTTTTTCTTCTTTAGGTGCCTAGAGACCAAAAACAATAGTCGTTAAAATTTATATATATATATATATATATATATATATATATATATATATGTATATATGTGTCTGTTAACACGATAACTCTCGTAAAAATGGTCCAATCAAGACCAAATTTGGTAGAGACGTGTATTCCTACACATGCTCGGACGAGTTCGTTAACCAGACATATCGGTCAATGGGAACGGGTAGTTTGGGGGGGGTTTTGTACCCCAAAATGGGTTTTTTGCGTTTTTCACATGTAATTTTCAAAAGTTTCCAATTTTATATTTCGCCATTGGAATCAGCTTAAAAAACTACACAATTAAGTTCCTTAAAGTTTTTTTCTATCTACAACGGTTACCGAGATATTAAAAAATTTAAACACAGTACGTTGTATTGTGGGGCTCCACTCCATGTTAATCTTATGGAGGATAGGGAAAAACTAATATTTCCCATACTAATCAATATTTTTGCATAAAACTTGATATTTAGCTTCATTTGGTTGAGATCTAGTCATTTATGCTTAAAAATCATAGTTTATGTGTTTATCATGGCAGCAAACCTGCATACTTTTTTTCCATGGTAATCATATAGGGAAATTAGTATTAGTTGTTCACCACACATAAATACACATTAATTAATTAGTATTAGTTGTTAGTTGTTCACCACCACACAAGCATTAGTATTAGTTGTTAGATAAAAATTTGTTAGATATTAGTAAATCAGTTTCACTAGTCACAACACCAAATATAGGCCTAGGAAAAATCATCCCACATAGGGTAGGATAAAATTTCTCCAAATAATTTATTATTTAATGTAGCATGAGCCATCAGGTTGTGTTGTATTTGTTCTTGATGAATATGCATTAAGTAAATTCCGTAAAATTGTCATGTAATCTCAACTACTTTGTGGTTAGGGTCGATTTTTCAAGTTTCAACTGTAATGTCTGTAATTATTGGGTGTGTGGGAGAGAGTGAAATTTGACGTAGGTGGCAGCTGCCGGGGTGCCACTGTGACAAATTAATAACCATTTTTTCAATGCATTTTTCTTTTCTTAATACACTATATGTACAGGAATATTTTGCCACCTTTGTTTTCTGTAGTTACAGCCTTTAAGCCCACCTCATGCCACATATTAATATTTTTGGATAAGTTAAATTTTTGTAATTATTACAGTATATTTGTTGTTTTTTTTATATAACTTATTGATAGTGTTTAAGTTAACATGGTCCTCGATGTTAAGTATTTGTTTTCACTTATCGAGGCCATTATGTAAACAATTTAATTGAAATAAATAAATAAAATAAATAAATAGGCAAAGTCCTTTATTTATGGACAGATGTTGATGAAAGTTGGTATAATAAATGTTAAAAATAAAAATTGTTTATGGTAGAAATGCCTACTTTCAGTGTTCCTCACAGCAGCGAACTTACACACTCTTTACCATGTTAATCTTATGGAGAATAGGCAAATAATTCTCATGTTTATGGACAGATTTTTATAAAACTCGTCATATATTTATTATTATTACATCATTGATTTGGAAATTAGCTGATTACGCAGGTCTGCTGCGACGGGGGTATTTAATAACAAGGTATTTTACGGTGTCTTTTTCTTCATTGAAATTTGATTTTTAGCGAATTTCCCATCGGGAAGAAGCTATTACCGTAGGTCTCATGGTAAGACATAAGCCCGAGACCATGTTATTTTTCGTCTTTAGGTGCCCAGAGTCCAAAAACAATAGTCGTTAAAATTTTTTTATATATATATTCTTATATATTTTTATATATGTATATATATATATATATGTGTCTGTTAACACGATAACTCTCGTAAAAATGGTCCGATCGAGGCCAAATTTGGTAGAGATGTGTATTCCTACAAATGCTCGGACAAGTTCGTAAACCAGACATATCGATCAATGGGAACGGATAGTTTGGGGGGGGTTTTGTACCCCAAAATCAGGTTTTTTGCACTTTTCATTAATTTTTAAAAGTTTCTAATTTTATATTTCACCATTGGAATCAGCTTAAAAAACTACACAGTTAAGTTTCTTAAAGTTTTTCTCTATCTCCAACGGTTACCGAGATATTAAAAAATTTAAACACAGTACGTTGTATTGTGGGGCTCCACTCCATGTTAATCTTATGGAGGATAGGGAAAAACTAATATTTCCCATACTAATCAATATTTTTGCATAAAACTTGATATTTAGCTTCATTTGGTTGAGATCTAGTCATTTATGCTTAAAAATCATAGTTTATGTGTTTATCATGGCAGCAAACCTGCATACTTTTTTTCCATGGTAATCATATAGGGAAATTAGTATTAGTTGTTCACCACACATAAATACACATTAATTAATTAGTATTAGTTGTTAGTTGTTCACCACCACACAAGCATTAGTATTAGTTGTTAGATAAAAATTTGTTAGATATTAGTAAATCAGTTTCACTAGTCACAACACCAAATATAGGCCTAGGAAAAATCATCCCACATAGGGTAGGATAAAATTTCTCCAAATGATTTATAATTTAATGTAGCATGAGCCATCAGGTTGTGTTGTATTTGTTCTTGATGAATATGCATTAAGTAAATTCCGTGTATTCCTACAAATGCTCGGACAAGTTCGTAAACCAGACATATCGATCAATGGGAATGGATAGTTTGGGGGGGTTTTGTACCCCAAAATCAGGTTTTTTGCTCTTTTCACATGTAATTTTTAAAAATTTCTAATTTTATATTTCACCATTGGAATCAGCTTAAAAAACTACACAGTTAAGTTTCTTAAAGTTTTTCTCTATCTCCAACGGTTACCGAGATATTATAAAATCTAAACACAGTACGTTGTATTGTGGGGCTCCAATCCAATTCCAATCCATATATTTGCACACGGATCTCGAAAACGGCACTAAGGAATTTCTTTAAATTTTGGAAATAACTAATTTCCGAGTAGAAAATAAGTTCTAGATAGGTCTAATGTCCAGGAAAATTCGCGTTTTCTTGTAAAATTAAGTTTAAAATCTAAAAATTTAACGTTACGCTTATGGAGAATAAAATGTAAACAATACAAACCAAAACAGCTGTTTATAACCGTTTGACAGTTCTTGACTGAAGACGGCAAGCAACAATATGTGAATAGAGGTTTTTCATAAATATTTATTTTATGTACGTAATAAATGTAAAATTATCAGGTAACTAAACAATTTGTAAAAACTTAAGGGTAACATAACTGTGCGAAATAAAAGCAGGAAAGAGTATTTCCAAAATCTTCCGTGTTTTGATAGTTAACGTATTTGTTGTATTGCTTGAAGCCATTGTAACAAACCAATTAATATGTGTAAATTAAATTTCTCTTTTGCTTTTCAATCCTCATTCCGTTTATATCAAAATCAGTTGGTCACAGGCTAATAATAACTGTATGGATAGTTAAACAGTAAATGATCGCCTAAAACAATTGAGGTTGGCTAAAACACCTTAACCGGCGTCTCTCATTTGGCAGACGCCGTGGTCCAGCGGTAACGTATGGGCCTCGTGACACGAAGGTTGCGTGTTCAAACCCCATTAGTGGTAATACTTTTTGTTCAGTGCTATATTAATCATGGTGTATTAAATCGGTTTTATTTAAACCACATAAATGTTTTCATTGAGTATTAAATGTGTTTTAATTTTTATAATACATGTGTTATTCTAAACAAGCAAAGCTCGGTCACCAGGTACTGTTAATCTTATAGAGGATAGGGAAAAATTAATATTTCCCATATTAATCAATATTTTTGGATAAAACTTGATATTTAGCTTCATGTGGTTGAGATCTATTCATTTATGCTTAAAAATCATAGTTTATGTGTTTATCATGGTAGCAAACCTGCATACTTCTTTTCCCATGTTAATCATATAGGGAATAGGCAGTCCTTTATTTATGGACAGATGTTGATGAAAGTTGGTATAAATATTAAGATAAAAATTATTCATGGTAGAAATGACTTCTTTCAGTGTTCCTCACAGCAGCTAACCTGCACACTCTTTCCTATGTTAATCTTATGGAGAATAGGCAAATAATTCTCATGTTTATGGACATATTTTTATAAAATGTCATGTATTAAATTATTGATTTGGAAATTCGCTGAGTACGCAGGTCTGCTGCGACGGGGGTACTTCATTGTGTCATTGTGAAATGTGTGTATCATTGTGTGAAATATTGACATCTTTTGCTGCCACGGGTGGTTGGAATTGGCTGGGATTATACAATCTGTTGCGACTGGCTTTCTAAAGATTTTAAAAGTATGTTTTGATTTTTCATTGATTATTGTAATGTCAAGAATAAATAAGAAATGCCTTAAATAAGGATATAAATACACACACACACACACACATATATATTTAAATATACATCTATATAAATTTTAACAGCTATTGTTTTTGGTCTCTGAGCACCTAAATAAAAAAAAAAGGCTTAAGTCTTGCCATGAAACCTACGGTAATAGCTTATTCCCTAAGGGAAATTTGCTTAAAAAAAACAAATGTTTTTTTAAACCTAAGTTTTGGGTTATATATAGAAATGTATAAACTTAAAAAACTCCTTTTCTTTTATATCTTTTTATATGTCTTTTTATATGAAAGAACAAGACTGTGAGTAAAAAATAACAAGGGGAAATTAAGTAAAACTAAATAATTTTTCTCATTTAATTAAAATACAACACATATAGACAATCACAAAAAGTATACTTTTAATTTGTACAAAATATTTGGTCTTAACAACCTAGAGGGGGGCTAAGTCACATTTTCAAGGCACAGATTTAAAAAAATTATCACTATAAAAAACCTCCGATCAAAGGCCGATTTTTAAAACTTAAATATCTTTTACTATTTAAGGGTAACATCTAGAATTGAAATTTCATATAGAGGAAGAGGTTGGAAAATTAAAATAATTTTCATCAAGCTGAATGCAAATAACTACTTCAGGTTCTGTAACTGGTTCGTAAAGTTGAAGTTTTCTAGGCCCTAAAATCAATCACACCTCTGAAAAAATACATATTAATTTTTTACTGTCCTGGAAAAAATTAAAATGAATATATTCTTGTTTATTTACTGACATTGTTGAAAATACAATTAATTGTTGACATTTGAAATGCAAGATATCAAATGACTTCCTCAGTTACTAAAATTAGGATGGAAACCAATGACAACATGTGGGCCAATGATAAAATTTAAAGTTTTTTTTTGCTTGGTTACCTTAACTCTAGAAGTGGTAAGCTTTTTACTATTAACTGTAACATAAAAATAATTACTTTTATCTTCCTAAAATATTAAGTATAAACAAAAAAAAACACAAAACATGCCCCCCCTTTAAACCAACCACTAACTACAAAAGCAAACAGGTGTCCACTGCATTCCCAATAAGCCTACAAATTTTGTGAACTTCCAACCAAGCGGACCACCATTTATTTAAGGTGGACCGCCCTCTCCACTATACCACACATATGCAAGCCAAATCGGGATTGCTCATAGTAGGGATTCGAAACCTAGCACTTCCGAATGGCTAGAACATTACACTCGTCAGCGCAGCGCTCTAACCGGTCCATAGTGCATAGGAGTAGAAAGCGCTTACTTGGTTATAAGACATACCCTGGAGGCAGTTTAGTGAACTGCATGAACAGGTTCGGTTGCTTGCCCCTAGAGGGCAACACGGTCACTAAGGTGATAAGTTCACTAAATTGACGACAGATACCTCCACCTGCCACTATTGAATTTGTAAATGCGTCATTAATTACGACTTTACCACTTCTAGGGTTAATATTGTTTGTAGTATGATAAATAAATTGTTCATCACTAAGGGAATTTATTTTTCAGAGATTAATCTGCATACCGCTCAGAAGATACTTTTGTTCCTTGATATGATAACTGATATTTTGTTCCATACCAATTTAATGAAAAAGTTAACAGTAAATAACAAATCTTCTGATTAATTAATATAATTTTGATAAATTAATATAACCAAACATATTGTTGCACAAAAGGACATACAAATCTACACATACGAGTACACACTTGTTTTAAATAAAAATTTAACTAAAATAGTAAAACATTGAACCTAATTAGGCTTTACTGTTACAGATAAATTTCACTGAACAAAATAATTGCTTTGCTAAGAAAAATAAATTCAAATAGTAAAAATGTATTTCACAGTTGTTTCAAGGCACAGTGCAAGCAAGCAAAGTACAAATATTTGGACCATGATATCTAGGAATACGAATAAAATTTTATAACACAACCTGTTATAAAATCTGTATACATTAACAATGTTATAAAATCTGAATATACTAAAATTAAAAGTATATTTTAACATGAAAACACGCTTTACACATGAAAACACACTAAATCATGATATCAAACATTTAAAATAATTTTGCCTTAACCTACTGGACGGTATGGAATATTAAGGCAGAATATCACACTACCATCTGTGGCGTTTTATACAACAGAAAGGTATTAGAGAAATCTTGGTGAAGTGACTATTTTTTTAACACTCCGGTGCTCGCGTGGAGTGCAATGGCACTCCAGTCATGTTGTTTTGTTCATAAAACGCAATTGACAGCATGCGTGACCTTGAGCAGTCATTTACCTTCCCTCTGACACCCCTGGAACCTGCCAGTATGATGACACCTACCAATTCGGGCTAAACTAATTTTCTATTTATTTTTTTCCCATGGTGTCGCATGATTGGAGTGCAGGTGCACTCCAAGCGAGTATCTGTGTTCCGAATTTTTCCACGGAGTGACATATGTTGTGGATTTTATTTCACGTAGTTGACATTATTTTTATATGAAAAATGTATAGTGTGTGCATGTATTAACTAATGAATGAACAATGGACAACCAAGAACAGTTATGGTGTTGGTTAGCTGAAACGGAAGATGATGAGAGAGTCATAAGTGACGAACACCCTGATGAACTTGAAATAGATAATATTGGGTTATTTAAATAATTATTCTTAACCATTTTTAAATAACTCTTTTATGCAGCAATATTTAATAATGTTTTTGTAAAATTTTTAAGTGTAACAAATGAATATACCTTGATCATTTGAAAAGTATGTGTGCAGAACGTGCTAATTAGGTGCATTTGTCAAAGTATGTTGTCATACTTGGTTTTGGGGTTCGATTTGAAAAATTATTCCTAACGATTTTTTAAAATAGTTTTTCCATTCACCAATATTTATTGTACAATTTGCAAAATGATTTTTTTGGTCTAAATTATGTGGTTTTTAACATCACCAATCACATCAATTTTGTGTTATATGTGTCTATTCAACATAAAATACCAATACATCGTCAAAACAATTCATACTAATTAAGAAAAACAAGTGGAGTGCAGGAGCACTCCACGCGACCGCTCGCGTTCCAGTAATCCACGCGAGCACCGGAGTGTTAATGTACATCTTAACTCTCATGCCATGCTTACCAGAAGAACTTACAATTTATTCTTATAAAGATACCCTGAGGAGAGTGTAATTTTCACTGCTAATAATAACTGTCTGGATTGGTCATGGAGCTTATTTTTTCAACAGTATGTCATTTTACATTAAAAATTTTAATTACTTATTTTAATTTCACAAATCCAAAAATTAAGAAAAGCAGCTCATATTCCTTAAAACGAAGAAATAAGTAGTCTTATTTATAATTCAAGATCACAACACTAATTTTATAGTTTAAACTAACACTGTTTTACAGGGACAATTAAATTAATCACTTTCAAACCATGATTTTTCCAAATACTGATGTGTTTAAGCTATGAAAAAACATTTAAAGCCAAAGACAATAAGAACAGTTTTATGTAATCAATATTATTAGAATATACAACACATTAACTAAATTGTGGACTATTCCGTGGTTTTTCAAATATATAAAACATACTCTTCAAAGTCAAAAATAACAATAATAGCCTGATTAAAATCTACAGTAAATTTCACTCTTGCTGAAAATATGAAGTGCTAAAAGTGAGAACAAAAATATGTAAATAATATATTTACAAATAAAAATTACAATGATTTCCACTAAATGAAAATCAGTCTCATTATCAATTCATAAATGACAATTTTGATCCAAAGATATCATAATTATACGAAAAAATATTTTGAAATATTTACAATGTCACATTTATATATAGCAGCTCATTAATACATAATAGAAATACAAAGAAAAATGTATAAATACAAGTTAGTAAAAATACACAGTAGAGACTTATACACTCATAAAATATTCATATAGTACTCATGTACTTTTAGTTTTCAAGATTAATTTAAGTTGCCTAAAAATGTAAAATATTTCTTGATTAGATGATTGATCAAGTTTCATTACCAGTTAAAAATCATAATACAATTCTAGATCTATCTCTCTTGATCAAATTTTTGGAGACGATCCATTGACTGATGGAAGAGTACGAGTAACAACTGTTGTCCAGTCTTAGTCAAGCATGAGCTCAAAATGAACAACTCCCATCTTTTCCCGACGGTCATAGCCAATGTTCTTAGCCCAAGCTCGACATTCTATATTTATCAGGATTCCATCTGAAATTCAATCACATATGAAATAGCTACACTACAATATATTTCATGAAGGCCTTAAAACTTTTAATGTAAGAGGGAAGAAACATTGTGAAAATTACATGTGTTTATTTGGTGAATTTAGCAACTCATATTATAAATACTAAAAGCTTGCTTATTGTGCTGCTTGCTTTATAAAATTAGTAGGATTTCTAAGTCTGCCATTCCACAATTTAAATATTTACGTGTTTACGTTCTGTCATCGAGTTTTATGTGCAATTCATTCACTAATACTGTGTTTCCTTTTTTTAGAAATATTTATTTATTTGTAGTTAAAGTATTACTTATATTATTATTTGTAGTAGTATTCAATCATCCTACACTCATTCATACTTGGCTTAAAATACCTAACTTGGTAGGTTGCCATTTCAAATGGCAATCAGATCTTAATTTCAAATGGTAATATAAATTAGTATATATGAAAATGAGCGATCATTTAGGCTAACATACACTTCATATGTCTTGAGCTGAGTTGTTAGATGATGACAAAGATGATGAAGATATTTATTTATAATAAGATATAAGATTAAAGATATACTTATTTCTTAGTTTTATTTTAGATTTTTGGTTATAGAATTTAAGTAGGACTAATTTTATTCAAAAATGTCTGTATAAAAAGTAAAAATGAATATTTAGCTGATCATATACGATCTCTTGTATAAGGTAGCTATATTAATTTTTGGTAATAATTATAGTTTTTATTATCTTCAATTGCAAAAACCTATACAATAAATCTGTAAAGTATTGTATTTTCTCAAAGTTCTTGATTTAATCTGTAAAATGATGTATAAATTGTGAGGTTTGTAATTTAAAAAATATTATGAATTATTTATTTCATACAAAATATTAACAGTATTCTGAAACATAATAATTTTGTTGTAATTTTAACTCAAATAAATATTTACATTTTATAATATATTATTGTATATTTTAAAATAAATATTATTAATATAATATAATTAATAAGGTGTGTGCACACCGATTGGCGTCACCCGCACATCATTCTCATAACCTGATGCTAAATGGCGTCATCCACAGCGAATGTGTTAAATAGAGTGGAGCCGGGACGGAAATCAGAAATAAAATACTTAACACTTAACGAAACAAAACATAATTTTTAAAACGCTAAGAGAAACATACGCTCAATTTGACCGTTGCTGTGCTTTATTGGTGTTCAGTGAGTTTATTATTATTTTTAGGTATCATTTGGTAATCACATGAGTAACAAATGATGTTTTACATTTTATGACAAATCATATTTATTACGCAAAGATCATGTGACAGAAAAAAATGAAACTCCAAACTCCACGCTTCAAGACGACCAGCTCTGGCCTCAGGAAAAAATCCCTATAGGATTGTTGCCCAAGGCCATATTTGTGGTCTTACAGTGGGTAATACAGCTGTTATTTTATTTCTAGCAGGTGTTCTTTTGTTTGTTACGTTTTACTACAGCCTTTTACCGATTATACAAGGTATATGTACATGTATATTCAACCAACGATTGCCAGCCGGTAAGCAAAACAGGCGGTAAATCTGACCGACCGTATTCACACAATTCGTCCAATATGTACGACAACGTCGCGCCAACTTGTTGGAAATGACCAAATAATATGGAGAGGGTTTGGGGGAAGGTACTGGGGGCTACAGCCATCAAAGTCAAGCAGTTTAGCCACTATTACGTAGTAAAATTACCGATCGGTCAATTTGACCGAAGTTTCGTTTTAAGTGTTAATACTACATAAGTCGATGATGTGGAACAGGCATATAGGAGAAACACCGATGAAGACAACAGTCATCAACAATATGTAGGTAGAACCTATAGAGCCAAAATGTGGGGGTGTAGCAATCTATTAAAGCTAATATTAATGAGGATGTACAAGATACAACAAAACTGCATTTATATAAAACTATAATATGACTAGTAATTTTATATAGATCAGAAACCTGGATTCCTCTACTATCAACTTAATCTTTTATACCACTTTCACATTGACGTCAGAAATCTGTCAAGCTTTTTTGCGACACAGATTCAAGGAGGCCAAGTAATGTAATCATTGACTAAGTTTTTTCATGTTTTAACAACTAGACCCCAAGATCACTTAATGCGAGAAAAAAATGTAATACAGTAGGATCCCTCATATCTGGCAACCTAGGCCGAGCCCTTGGCCAATTAACAATTTGGCCGCATTGTACCTCTAACACATTGACTTAAATATGAAGATACCAGAATGTAGGATAAACTTTTCATGTTAAACAGGCTCAGCAAGAACGGGAGTGTGGGAATGACAGATAGGTCAGGTACTAGGTCGGATATCAGGTGGAGTCGGTTATCGGGAGGTCGGATTAGGGAGGTTCTACTGTAAAAAGATATTATTAGTATAGTAAATAACACTAAAAAAAATTACAAGAAAATGACTCCTTTAGATAACGTGATAAGAACTCATAAAAATGATAAGATTTTCATTAAAATTATAAGAATTAATAAGACTCATAAGATTTTGTCTACTTTAAATAGCAGATTCTCGTAGAGCTTTTTTAGTCATTGATTATTAAGTATTTCTTTATCGCAATAGACTTCCCTTCCCCCGGTCAAGGTAGACCCTGTGCACCGTGATAATGGTTAGTGCCTGGGTTCCATTGCTAATAGGCCTGTAACAGTGGGAGTGTAAGATGAAAATTTAGTATTTGCCATGGAGTGAAGAGGGTATTAGTGAAGAGGGACTTTTGGATCACCAATTGGATCAATTTGGACACACACAAGAAACAAACTTACCTTAAATATGAGAATGTAGGTTTTTTAAAACGTTTTATTAATGATTAAATGACAATGTGAAGAGAATAATACGAGAAAATTACTTACTTCTGGGGCTGCGGAATTTAACAGCTACCAGAGGACTGAGGTAACCTTCAGAGTTCTCATAAGGGAAGAAGTAGCCAGGGAAGCCTGGTCGTGGGTAGTAGTCTATGGATCCAATGTTTTCCACATCTGCTGGGCTTTCTCCCTCACAAGACACCCACACGTTGTTCAGCTAAACAAGCAATAACATAAAGAAATAGCAAGGAAAGCCTGATCGTGGGTAGTGGTCATAGAACCATAAACATGGAACGCCAACTCAATTATGTGAAAATGAGCTGTCAGAAGCTCGGTCCTCTCCCCACCCACATGTGGCATGCTATAGCCTTATCTCTCACTATGAACATTCACTGTTTACTTTTTTTTTGTACGTTTTTAGGGACTAACACTTATCTAGACACACTCAAAGTTGTTTGTTATGATTGATAGGTGGGTAATGGAATAACATTGAATAACCATTCAAAATTGTAGTGTAATTTTTTTATACATTACAATAGTAAAGTACTTCATAATGTAACTGCATTTCACCCATCCAATTACTAATAATGTAATGACTAATAATATAGTGATATTAAATATTAATTTAATAAACGGTACCAGTGGACTGACACATACTTTCTCCCTTTATAGTATATATTAGATTTAAAAAAGACAATCTGTAATAAAACTATCATGTTCTACAAAGTAATTCTAAATATCATTTAATAATTTATTGTTAAAATTATGGGGGGGAACCCCCCCCCCGGTAATACCAAGATTTTTTGAGCTGGTTTTGTTCGGTGATTTGACCTTACACTTCATACCAAGTTTCATGGAAAACGGGTGGAAAATAAGGAAGAAATTGATTTTTTTATATTTTCCATAAGAATAACATTGGGCGCTTTCAGACAACGTACTGCATTTATCTTGGACACTAAATTTAACTTTTCTCTGGAACCGTTAGTCGTAGACAAATAATTCAAAATACTAATTTGTTTAGTTTTTTAAGCTGGTTTCAATGGTACCAGTCAAGTTATACTTTACTTTTATTGTTTTCGCTGAAAATTAAAAAAATTGATTTTTTTGACATTTAAAAGCCCATAACTTTTGAACCGTCATTTTTACAGACATGCGGGTGGTGTCAAATTATTTAGTGTTCTGTGCACTATAAACTATCAAATTTTAATCAAAATCGTTTGAGCCGTTTTTGAGAAAATTGGATTTTTCACGTTTTTTAAGGGTTTTTGAGGGTGAACTACCCTTAAAAATCAAAAATTCAAAAAAATGAAAAAAACGCCTGGAGATACGGTGACTATATATATACATGCCAAATTTCATCTAAATCGGACCAATGGGGTAGGCTGTGGCACTGTACACATCCAGACACACACACACACACACGGACGGACAGACATCACGCCAAAACCCCAGGGCCGGATTTAGGAGTATGCCGCCTGTAGGCTAAATCTAATTGCCGCCCCCCCTTTTTTAGACTCACAGTTAATATACTCATATGTTATTTACTATACACATTCGTTTTATACAACAAATTATGGATACATTTATTCAAATTAAATTGTGCCCAGCTATAAAACTAAAAAAACTTAAACAATAGTTCATTACTGGTTTATTTATTGACATTAAGTACATATATTATACAGGCTTACATAATACAAACATGAATAATTGTACAAACGCAAAACAGTATGCAATTTGTTTGGCTTAAGGCTTAAGTACATTCTATACTTTTGTACATGTTCAAAGCAACATAGTTTTCTTACGAGATTTTTTAATGGCAAACTCATTAATAATGTCCTCATATGACAGTGTTTTTGTTGTATTTGCCTCAATACACAGTAAAGAAAGGGAGTTTAACCTTTGTTCAGAAGTACTAGTTCTTAGGTAGTTCTTAACTCTTCTAAGGCAGGAAAAACTACGTTCTCCAGCACAATTTGTAGCAGGTATGCACAAACTTATCCTCAAAGCGATGTCCAAATTAGGGTATACATCTTCTAGGGAGTTAAATCTTAGAAATTTCAAAATTTCTTTTAACGATTGTCCTGGTGCTTGATCATTCCCCATAGCACAGTACTTTTGGAAGTGTATGCACTCTTCAGTAAAATCAGAATCCAAATCATTTGTGTAGATGTGGTTTAGATTGGTCGCCTTCTTTCTCAATGTCTCTTCCATGTCCCTCTGATCAGTCTTGTTATCACACTCACACAACTGAGTGAAGAAGTAAAATCTGTCTTGAAACACATCATAGGCCATTTTCTTTTCTTAAACTCACAAACGAAAGAGTCTATAACTGGTAAAAACGTATTTGTTTTCAGATCATCCCTGCCGGTAAAGTTTACTTCACCACTTTGGTCTTCGTCATCCCAAACTTTTCGTTTTGGTTGTCTTTCTCATAAGATGTAGTTTTGGCTATATCCATAGCCAATTTCTCAAAGTCATCCAAATGGTTTCTCTGTTCCATGAAATATTCTTCTAGAGAACCATACAAATTTGTCACTGATAAAACATCTACAGTTTCACTCTGTATTGCTTTGCTAACTTTATGAATTCTATGAAGTAGCTCCAGAAACATACCATGAAAGCGGTTTCAAACCTTTCTAATCTTCGAAGAATTCCTTGGGATTCACATCTAGTCGTTGCTTTTTCTGTTGAGTCATTGGCTATTTCTGTCAAAGCAATGTGCACTTCTTCCCAAGACTCTCGTAAACTCTGGCATGCATCATCTCTAGCTGACCATCGAGTAGGACACACTTTTTTAATTGTCTTCTTCTGATAAGATGTACTCATAACGCTTGTTAAACATTCCCATCGCTTTGTAGAGCACGTAAAAAATACATATATTTCCTGAAGCAACATGAAAAATTTGCATGCTTCTCCACAAGATTCTGCAGCAGACGATCCAACAAGGTTTAGGGAATGTGCCGCACATGGGATGAATAAAGCTAAAGGAGCTTTTTCCTTTATTTTTGCTTGCAGACCATTGTAAACACCGGCCATATTTGAAGCATTATCAAACGATTGTCCCCTGCAGTCATCAATGTTTATTTTCAGATTTTCGAGCTCATTCATCACACTCTTAAACATTTCTACTGATTTATGGCCTGCTGATGGAATGAAAGTAAGAAATCTTTCACATGGCGCACCGTCACTTGTAACATATCTAACAGCAAGGACTAACTGGTCTACATGTGTCAAGTCTGGGGTAGAGTCTATGATGAGAGCAAAGTATTTAGATTGTTTCAACTCTTCACAAATTACTTGCCTAATATTTTGAGCCATTAACTCAATTACCTCTTCGCAAGTCTTGGAAGAGAGATAATTTGTGTTGCCACTACCACAATTATCGTATTTTTCGATATGAGTTGCTAAGAATGGATCAAACTCGGATATCAGCTCTAAAGCCATCAAAAAATTGCCATTCCTATTAGAACCAATTACCTCATTGTCACCTCTTAAAGCAAGGCCCCTTGATGTGAGGGCCTTAACGGCCGCTACAACTCTTGTTAAAACATTTCTCCAATAGTGTATTTCTTTGTCTAGTTGTTGTGTAAGCATACTGTCAACACGGTTAAGAGCAATTCCTCTCGATTTTAGAGTTATTATTGCGGATTTGTGTATTGGTGAATTTTCATGGTGATTTGCGCGATGTTCTCCATTTTTCCAATCTTTGAAACCGTCTTTACCATCAAATTGTGACCTTTCTTTGCTGTTAAATGCTAAACAAGGTCCACAAAAAACTGATCCCTTACTTTTGGAGAAAATCATCCATTTCCTTTCATGGACTTCTCCATTTTTTAACTTTCGTTTAAAGAGAGATTTAGTCAAATATCTCTTTTGATCTTTGTACTCTCTTAAGCTGTTAGTGAAATCCAAATCTATGTTTTGGTCAAAGCCATTTTTTGCTATTAAATCTCTAGTAACATCGTTTAGGATCCACGAGGCTGGATCCTTATCTAATGTGTTAACAAATGTTTGCGAACTTACTTCTATTTCAGTAGGTTCTGGTAACACACCTGTTTTGGAACAACTTGGTCCAGTAAAAGCATAGTCGTTCCCTACTGAATCAACACAAACATTAGCACTTTCTGATTTCCCTCCCTTTTCATTATCATTCTTCTCCTCCACTGGCAAAACATTCGTTTTAAAAAACAAATCTAGTTTTTTTGTTTGTTTCACAACACGTTCTTGTTCTTGAAGTTTCAATTTTGATCGTTTTTTGTACTCTGAGTCTCTGGCAGTACTGGCACCACTGAGTCTCTTCCTTTTTTCACTCATAATGAACTGTATCTTCTTAAATTGAATAATTTAAGCCAGTAATCACAACACAATCATAACTACACAGGAGCAGGACAGTAAAAAACAAAAATATTACTGTATTCATCACCGATGACACCGACAGACAATGTTTCACCAAACGTACAACAAACGTTTACAAACGTAAACAAGAGAGCAAGAGAGGTTAGGAAAGTTCGTAGTGACGATAGCGTACCGAGACTAACACTGACTTGGCTTACAGTGATGTCAGATCGAATCACTCACTCGGCTTACAAACTTACAGTGTTGTCAGATCGAACCACTGTGCTTGCGCCTTGCAGTGTTGTTAGACCAAATAACACGATATATGATAATTTGTGCTACAACATTATCTGTCAGGAGTAAATTCGAATTATGCTATGAAAAGAAAAGAATACAAGAATAAACATATTTCTATTTCCGTAAAATAATACGTAAAAATAATTTCTGATGAAGTTTCTGTTTTTAAAATAATCTAAAATCCAATCCAATACTATAATACGAGCAAGGTTTGTATATATATATATATATATATATATATATATATATATATATTTGCACACGGATCTCGAAAACGGCACCGAGGAATTTCATTAAATTTTGTAAATAACAAATTTCCGAGTAGAAAATAAGTTCTAGATAGGTCTAATGTCCAGGAAAATTCGTGTTTTTCTGTAATATTAAGTTTAAAATCTAAAAATTTAACATTACGCTTATGGAGAATAAAATATAAACAATACAAACCAAAACAGCTGTTTATAACCGTTTGACAGTTCTTGATTGAAGACTGCAGGGAACAATATAGAGGTTATGCATTAATATTTATTTTATGAATTAAATAAATGCAAAATTATCAGGTTACTAAACAATTTGTAAAAACTTAAAGATAACATAGCTGTGTGAAATAAAAGCAGAAAAAAGTATTTTCAAAATCTTCCGTGTTTTGATAGAAAACGTATTGCTAACGTATTACAACAATTAAACAGTAAAAGATCGGCTTTGGCTAAAAGACGTTAAACGACATCGCTCAATTGACTAACGTCGTAGCCGAGTTGTAGCGTATCGGCCTCAAGAACTATAGGCCGCGAGTTCCATCCACATAAATGTTTTCATTGAGTAATAACTGTGTTTTAATTTTTCTAATTAATTTTTATAATAAATGTCTTATTCTATATACGAACAAAGCTCGGTCACCAGGTACTTTTTTAGTAAATTGCCAAAGTGCCGCCCCTTAAAATTTGCCGCTCTAGGCTGCAGCCTTTTCAGCCTATTTAGAAATCTGGCCCTGCAAAACCCACTTTTTTGGATTCAGGGGACCCTAAAACGGATATATCCACCCTCAACTCAAATTCGAAAATTTTGACGAAAACAATACTTTCTCCATATACTATGTATAAGGGGAGAAAGTAAAAACAATTGTACTTCTATGGTTAAAAAAATATTATTTAAACTTTAAAATAAACTGGAAAATTGTCATTACTTAATAATTTCTAAATATAATTTACACATTAAATGAGCGAAATATGTTGGCTAAACATTTTGAAATACCCCCAACCCAGCAGACCTGCGTACTCAGCGAATTTCCAAATCAATAATCTAATAATTACAATATATGACAAGTTTTATCAATATCTGTTGATAAATATGAGAGTTATTTTCCTATTCTCTATATGATTAACATGGGAAAAGAGTATGCAGGTTAGCTGCCATGATAAATACATAAACTATGATTTTTAAGCATAAATGGATCTTCAACCACATGAGGCTAAATATTAAGTTTTATCCAAAAATATTGATTGATAAGTGAAATATAAATTTTTCCTTATCCTCCATAAGATTAACATTGGAGCCCCAAAATACAACGTACTGTGTTATGATTTTTTAATTACTCGGTAACCGTTGGAGATAGAGAAAAACTTTAAGGAACTAAATTGTGTAGTTTTTTAAGCTGATTTTAATGGTTGAGGGTAAAATTTAAAAACTTTTTAAACTACATATGAAAAACGCAAAAAGCCCCATTTTTGAGTACAAAACCCCCCAAAACTACTCGTTCCGATTGACCGATATGTCTGGTTTACGAACTCTTTCGAGCAAATGTAGGAATACACGTCTCTACCAAATTTGGTCTCAATTGGACCATATATATATATTAATGACTATTGTTTTTGGTCTCTGGGTACCTAAAGAAGAAAAAATAACAAGGTCCCGGGCTTAACTCTTAGCTCCTTCCCTATGGGAAATTCGCTAAAAGATTGCAATTTTAATTTTAAATCGAACAGTAATTTGGTGAGCGAAATCCGTCTATGGATAAGTTGGAAAAGTCACTTTTAATGTTAGATTACAGGACCCACACGCCACCGCGGCGTGGCCATGGTGAAGAACTAATTATTGTTATGCCAGCCACTTTTTCGCCAAGACCGCGCCTCGGTGGTGCATAGGCTCTGTAAGCTAACTTTAAAAGTGCATTTTCTCGCTTATCCTGCACAGACTTGATTCATCAAAGTACCGTTCGATTTGAAATTAAAATTGCAATCTTTTTTATTTCTTGTAAAAATTGTATTAAGTTAATGGTTTTTTTGTTATTTAGATTAAGATTTTTGACCGCCGCCATTTTGAAAATATATTAGCAAACTAAATGATACTTTGATAATTTTTTTCTCTTTGGCCAATAAATATTTGTGCAAAGTGGTTTGGTTTCTGTATCTTAAATAGTTATTGATATACAAAGTTTTTTGTATAAAATACAAAATGGCGACTAGTGGCTAAACGGACAATCTTTCAACATATGTTTATATGAAATTTCTTGTATATTTTGATGAGCACTATCACCCCTTGAAGTTTGTCCCCGACTTTAATGAATACCCTGTATATATATAAAGTATATATATATATAGATGTATAGATATATATATATATATTTGATGTTTGTAGAAATTTGTCAAATGGCTTAATATGATTCTGAATTGGCATACTAGTTGGTTATAAAATAAAAATTTCCATCCGGTTTAAACTTGAGATAAAATTATACAAAACGATTCAGCTCAATTAAGAATAACTATGAAATCACATGTATAAACCTTTATATTCTTTCTAACATTTACCAAATCACATGTTCAATATTGAAAATTTACTGTTAAGACAATCACATGTCAAAATATTTATAGTCACTGTTTATTATTATTTCATTTCTATTCTGTCAATTGCTTGAAAAAGTTTATATATTAATTAGGAGTGTGCGAGCCTGGAATTTTAATTTCAAGCCGAGCCCAGCTTTTTAAAAAATTTCCGAGATTATAAGGTACTTATAATCTAGTCATTACTCAATCCGGAAGGCAAAATGTTTAAATTCCCGAGCTCACTTTTTCAAACCTTCACCTGATCTGAATAGGGGTGTACAATAGAAGAAAAAATGTTCGATTTGATACGACGATGCGATTCAAAGAATTCCGATTTGAATCAATACAACATGACAAAATTTCCTGTTAGACAAAAATCTTATAACAAAAACCCTTGAAACTAAAGATAAAAATATATTAGACTAGTTTAGTTTGATAATTTTCTGTTTGATAGCTTTCAAGTTCCAAAGATTTTTAAAAATTAATTTAATCTATGTATATTACGAGGGTTGTCCGTAAAGTAAGGTTCCCAGTGGTTTTACTCAGTGAAAAACATGTTTATTTGCATTAACTCGTACATATTCGGTAAATTCAGACTTTTTCCTATTTTTCTATGCAGTTGCCACTGAGGTCAATGCATTTTTGCATGCGGTGTACCGGCTTTTAAATTTCCGAGTCAAAGAAGTTTGCCGCCAAGTCGCGCAGATAGCTGAGAACCGCTTTTTCCAGCTCTTCTCAGCCGCCGAAATCCGTTCCACCCAGGTGTTTATTCATATCAGGGAAGAGGTGGTAGTCACTGGGGGCTATGTCCGGGCTGTAGGGTGGGTGTTTGACGACACTCCATCCAAAGTTAGCGAAGAGTTCGTTGGTAACGTTAGCGGTGTGCGATCAAGCGTTATCCTGATGCAAACGCACCCCTTTGGACAACCTACCCCTCCTCTTGTTTTGAATGGCACGGCAAAGTTTTTGCAGTGTCTCGCAGTAGCGGGCAGCATTGATTGTTTCACAGTTGGACAAGAATTCGCACAATAATACCCCTTTCCTTGCCAGCACTTTGCGCTTGCTTGAATTTTCGCGGAACGCTCCTCGTCATGGACGTCGGTACGCCCGTTCTTGAACTCCCTGTACCATTTGCGCACATGTTGTGCGCTCATACACTTTTCTCCATATTTTTCGCACAGCTGGGAATGAATTTCCCCGGACGGAAGGTTTTTGGCAGTTAAAAAACAAATCATTGAGCGCAGCTAACACCTGGCGGGCCAAGCAATGGGAAACTCCATCTTGTTCGGCTACCAGGCCAAGACTGAGCGCCGCAGACACTTCGCTGCGGTGGGGATTTGGAGTGGGGGAACCCTGGTACACAACAAAACTGCACGAACCCCCGTCGCAGCACTATTGTCGACTGCAGCACTATGGGAACCTTACTTTACAGACAACCCTCGTATATCAACAACAAAGCAAAGTTCGCTAAAAAAGTGAGGCATGCTTGATAAGGAGGAAAATGGAAAGATTTTTAATAACTTAGAATTTTTATAGGTAGCTTGACAAGACTTAAAATGAAACCCAGCATTATAAAAAAAATGTATGACTGCAAATAGTAAAAATATATTATACATCTATTAGCAACCGCTCGACTACATAACAAACAGATTTAGCTATTGTATAACAAAAAATATATCTATTTTTAAAATGTTGATCAAATCTCAAGCCTCTTGTGTATAACAACAGATCAGCTGACTGAGTCAGACGGCTACAGCCGCTATACGCGTAGGCAGTTGATAAAGTTTTCACAGTAAAAAGTATTAAATTGTTTAAATTATCGAATAACGTAGGTAGCAAGATTTTGACATAACTTTACATTCAATTGATATCGAATAAAGACAATATACTATTTGAACGACATTTTAAATGTGATACCGAATGTACCGAATCAAATTAATAGATTCGCAGTTAAAGCCGCTATAAGGGCGTTAAACAATGGAAATATCCACGTCTTGAGCTGCTATATGCGTGGAAAGGGTTAATAATTGTGAATTTTTTCATAAACTACTTGCAATATATATATATATATATATATATATATATACATATACTAGCTGACCCGGCGAACTTCGTAACGCCTAACAGTAAATACGTGTTAACTTTCAGATTGGCCATGATCTGAAGACGAATAGGATTACGACTTCGTTGTGAAAAATGAGATATTCTGGGTTGCAGCATTGGTAATAACATTACTGAAACGATAAGACATATTAATAACATTACCTCAAACCAAATAAACCTGAGTGGATTGATTCACAATTTTTCTAATCCAACCTAAAACCAGACAAAATCTAACTTTAATACCGCTTTTATAGGAAAGATATACAACAGCTGATTATTATAACAAACGTAATATGTGTAAACACCGTAATTATTTTTTATTTGGCCAACATAATTATAAACACGTGAGTTTTAATCAGACAGAAAATAAAAATTATAAATACATAATCCCCAAAAACCGTAAACTATTAACGTGGTGAATAAATCTATTCATTTTGTACAGTACACATTTACTCCATAGTTTTACATTAATGAATGATTCAGATGGCATTGGATAGTAAAGCATATTGCTAATGGAAAGTAAAACAACAGCTGTAGTTTAAGAAATCAAATGTTTTTATTGTAGAACATTTGGAAACAAACTTAGTCCCCATAAGGTTAACATTAGAAATTTAAAACGCTATAAAATGTTATAATGCATTTAACTAACACGACTTTGTTTTATATATTTAGATTATATTGAAATAATTCAACCAAGTACCCTTAGAAAACATATTTATTAACACAAAAATCAGCGTTTGCTGAACACATTCTTTCAACAAACCACAATTACACTGGTATGACACATAATATAAAAATATTGAATTTTTAACACAAAGGAAGAAAATTGGATACAAAAGAGGAATTCCAAATTTACGCTCACTATCAAATTGACAAAAACAACATATTAAACACTTCACAAATTGAAACAAAGAATCCTATGTATGAAAAAATAATACAAGATAGAAATAATACCCCCGTCGCAGCAGACCTGCGTACTCAGCGAATTTCCAAATCAATAATATAATAATAATAATATATGACAAGTTTGGTCAAAATCTGTCGATAAACATGAGAATTTTTGCCTATTCTCCATAAGATTAAAATGGGAAAGAGTGAGTAGGTTTGCTGCTGTGAGGAACACTGAAAATAGCCATTTATACCATCAAAAATTTTATTTTTAACATTTATACCAACTTTCATCAACATCTGTCCATAAATATAGGAGTTTGCCTAATCTCCATATGATTAACATGGGAAAAGAGTATGCAGGTTTGCTGCCATGATAAACACATAAACTATGATTTTTTAGCACAAATGTATGGATCTCAACCACATGAAGCTAAATATCAAGTTTCATCCAAAAATATTAGATAATAAGTGAAAAATTAATTTTTTTTAATCCTCCATAAGATTAACATTGGAGCCTCAAAAATACAACGTACTGTGTTTAGATTTTTTTATATCTCGGTAACCGTTGAAGATAGAGAAAAACTTTAAGGAACTTAATTGTGTAGTTTTTTAAGCTGAATGCAATGGTGAAATATAAAATTAGAAATTTTTAGAAACTACTTGTGAAAAACGCAAAAAACCCCATTTTGGGGTACAAAACCCCCCAAAACTACCCGTTCCCATTGACCGATATGTCTGGTTTACGAACTCGTCCGAGCATTTGTAGGAATACACGTCTCTACCAAATTTGGTCTCGATCGGACCTTTTTTACGAGAGTTATCGTGTTCACAGACACATATATATATACATATATATATATATATAAATTTTAACGACTATTGTTTTTGGTCTCTGGGCACCTAAAGAAGAAAAAATAACATGGTCTCGGGCTTAACTCTTGCCATGAGACCTACGGTAATAGCTTCTTCCCTATGGGAAATTCGCTAATACATGCTAACACACTCCACCAAGTTAGACACAGTAAAATTTAAAATTATCATATGATATTTATTTACATTTACAGATTAATATTACCAAAAGGTTAAACACACACTTCTTTAAAATGGGATTATTATCCAAAACATGTAGAAGGAATAAAAATGTTTTCTAAGAGTACTTGGTTGAATTATTTCAATATAATAATATTAGTAGCCCTGTTTGATGAAATAAACAGTAATATATATATATATATATCTATATATATATATATATATATATATATGGGTTTAAAAAATAAATAAACAGTATATGAATCATAAAAATTAAGAAACTAGTTCATTTACTACTTTTCATAACTAATACTGAAAGTTATTTATTTAGTTAAAACGTCTGAAGGATATATTTGTACTCACAGCCAATGGTCCGTTTTCCTCATATGTTTTGTTGATGGCATCTTTCAATGACTGGGGCATTTTATCTGGCAAGTTGTTAGTGTCATTGTAGTACTCCGGTCTCCAGTTATATATCTGTTGAGAAAAGGAATCAATTAATATAGTACAAAATTATGATAATTGATGAAAATGTAAAGAAATGGTTGGAAAAAGAAAAAATATATAGAAGTTCCATCGTTTTATTTTAAACGTTGACATTTTCCGTGTGGCTGGCACCGATTGGTGACGGACTGAGCACTTGGGAGCAGTTGTCACTGATGGGTGACATTCTGCAATGTTACTCAGGAAATGCTGATCTCTCCACCAGTGTTTTGCAAAGGAACCAGTTAACTGTTACCGCAAGGAGGGGATGTGCAAGATTTTTTGTCACAATAAACTTTTAAAAACTATATAATATATATATATATATATATATATATATATATATATATTTATATTTCACTATTTAGTTCATCAAATAGGGCTACTAATATAATTATCTTTAAATAAGTCAACCGAGTACCTTTAGAAAACATTTTAATTATTTCTTCGACATGTTTCGGGAATCATCCCATCTTCAAGAAGTACAAATGTTTAACCTAATTTGATAATCCTAATTTATAAATGTCATATGATAATTTAAATTTCACTGTATTCAAATTGGTGGAGTGTGTTAGCATGTATTATTTCTTCCTTGTATAATTTTTTCATATATTGGATTGTTTGTTTCAATTTGTGAAGTGTTTAATATATTATTTTTGTCAATTTGATAGTGAGTATAAATTTGGAATTCTTCTTTTGTATCCAATTTTCTTCCTTTTTGTTCGAAATTCAATACTAGTGCAATTGTGGTTTGTGGAAAGAATATGTTCGGCGAACGCTGATTTTTGTGTTGTTTTGTTGTTTGATTTTGTTAACATGCTAACATGTTCATGCTAACACACTCCACCAATTTGAATACAGTGAAATTTAAATTATCATATGACATTTATAAATTAGGATTATCAAATTAGGTTAAACATTTGTACTTCTTGAAGATGGGATGATTCCCGAAACATGTCGAAGAAATAATTAAAATGTTTTCTAAGGGTTGACTTATTTAAAGATAAATAAATATATATATATATATATATATATATATATATATGTGTGTGTGTGTGTGTGTGTGTTTACAGAGAGATATAGATATAAGTTTTAAAAGAAGAATTTTACTAAAAAATGGTTTCAGGCAAATAAAATACTTCAAATAATATAAAACTTAAAGAAAATCACAAATGCCAACTAAACAAATATTTCTGATTCTGTTCTTATTTTTTAGGGTCTAGCACTGAAGCCACTAGGCAGCTGATCCGATCGCTCAGACCCAGAGGCCTTAGAAGCTTTCTGAGATAAATTCATAGTCACAGTAGCACAGCCCTCCAAAGTGTGTCAGTAAAATACTTCATACTTTTCACTGAAATGGCAACCTATCCAGGTAGGTATTTTAAGCCAAGTATGAATGAGAAATGAGTGTAGGATAATTGTAGTACGATCTTGTAGTCTTGTTAATGACTAAGGCTGACATGTTCCTTAGACAGAATTGTTAATTACTAGCCCAACAGTCAATGTTATATCAAGTTCTATCATTATAAATCTAAAAAAGATCTGTAACCAAAAATAAAATTAAATACAGTAGTTATTTATGAATTGTAAATACAAAATAATATTCTCTAGTCAAAAGCTTAGTAAAAAATAATTTTATGTTTGCTAATATGTTAATAATTTAAATCAATTTTTGGTCTACATTTTTTTATGGGAAAAAGTACTGCAAGGCTTATAGACTAAGAAATGGCTTGGATTACAAAGTCATTTTTATCAATATATTCATTTTCATTTCTAGGGATATTTCCACACAATATATGAGAGATTCAAAACTTCATATAAAAAAAAACTTTAAAGGAAAAAATTAAAAATTGTCTTTAAGATTAAAATACAGTTATCCGGATTAATGTAGCGGAGTCAGAATCCGGATTACCTAAAAATATAATAAGATGCAGATGTCCACGGCACACAACGACAACGATTACGAATAGCATATTAGAGCTGAAAATAGCATATAAGTAACGGACAGTGAATTGCCACAAAATATATATTTTGCAGGCCTCACTCTTATATTTTGTTTAGCAACAATATTTTTCATTTCACTCACTTTGTTGAGTTTTATAAATATGCAGGGCTGCTGCAAGTGGTAACCAAAGTTCTCCTCGTACGTGCAAGGGTTCCACTGCCTCACGTCAATATCACAAACCTTGCCTGGTGGCGGCGGCTGGTCGTATGAACACTTGAATATGTTCTGACCTCGGCCCGGTGTCTTGCCGGGGGTTCTGTAAACTGCCAAATACTATTTATTTATAAAGGTTTCAAATAAAGAAGAAGTTTAATCAGTATAAAATGCAAAAGGTGACTAGAATGGAGTTACAATGGTAGATTGGAAACTATGGAATAAATTTTAATGTGAGAAAAACAACATACAGCATATGAGTAGACCTAATATTGATTTCAGAAT
Organism: Nephotettix cincticeps; assembly: GCA_023375725.1. Lineage (NCBI taxonomy): Eukaryota > Metazoa > Arthropoda > Insecta > Hemiptera > Cicadellidae > Nephotettix > Nephotettix cincticeps. Next base: position 50,080,616 of record CM041786.1, on the reverse strand, counting down.
AAGATTTATTCACTAAAACATACAACAGGCCTTATCAAGTTTGCTTTACTAAAAGTATTTATTTTGATTTTCAGTTAATTGGCTGTAGCATAAAATAGCATCTTCCCTAGGGGAAATTTGCTAATAAAAGAGAAAAACAATATAGTTTGGTGTAGATAGGCTAGCTGACAAGAGGCTATAGATTACCTAATAGTATGTACACTGAAGGAAATGTTTGTTTTAAACATGTGTTAATGTATTTGTGTGGCCTTTTACAATTTTATGATAACCTTTGAGTTCAAGAGATACATGTATGAGTGTGATGTCTATGTTTGGATTTGAATTGAAAATGAACATGAGACCAAAACTGTAGCTTCACTAAATTAATTTTTGGATCCATGATTGTACCACCAAGTAAACCTAAACATTTATTACTGTTCAGTTCTGGAGGCATTTAAATATGAATAAGAACAAGGTACATGCACAACTGAGACTCCACCAAAACAACAAACACCGTTCAATAATAAATAATATATTCTGACTATCCTAAACTCTTGCATCACAGATTTTTTTTAAAAGAGAATATAAACAGTACTGTTACACCAGTATTGGAAAAAGAAAAAACTCTTTTTATATTAAGGTCTGGGTAATGGTAAATAAAAGAGGCATATACTAACCATCTAGGAACTCCTGCAAAGTGTTAACCCAGTATGCATAGTTCTCCCTGGCGGTTCCCCGATACCAAATTAGGGTACTGAGTCTATTTGGGTCATTAGGCATTGGTCGAAAGCCCAGACCTACAATCAAATACATAACTTTCAACTCAAATCACTAGACATTAATATGTAAAAAACATGTTTAATAACAACTATAAATTTCTCTGATCAGTTGATAACCATGAGGTCATCTTGACAGACTTAACCATAACAATAGACAGTTCAAACACTCAGCTAAATAAAGACTCAACTCAACTATTTACATTCAAATTAGGGGAGGAAACGATGTTAAATTTATGATGAATAAGGTGTTCTTATAAATCAAAAGTTATAAGTTTGGGACAATCGATTATTGATATGAGTATTGTCACCACCATGTCAACCAACAGGGCTGTCACGTGGTTCATTGGCACCCTACCCAAGTCAAATTCAAGTCAAGTCAAAATCAAATTTATTCCAGAAAAAATTATGTTACTGTACAAAATCAGAAATAAATTAAAAATACCTCCGTAGCAGCAGACCTGGGTACTCAGCGAATTTCCAAATCAATAATATAATAATAATATATAAGACAAGTTTTATCAATATCTGTCGATAAATATAAGAGTTATTTGCCTATGCTCCATATGATTGACATGGGAAAGAGTATGTAGATTTGCTGCTGTGAGGAAGATTGAAAGTAGGCATTTTTAGCATAAAATATTTTTCCTTTGACCATTTATACCAAGTTTCATAAACATGTGTCCATAAATAAAGGAGTTTGCCTATTTTCCATATGATCAACATGGGAAAAGAGTATGCGGGTTAGCTGCCATGATAAACACATAAACTATGATTTAAAGCATTTGAAGCATAAGATCTCAACCACATGAAGGTAAATAGCAAGTTTAATACAAAATATTGATTATAAGTGAAATTTTAATTTGTCTTTATCCTCCGTAAGATTAACATTGGAGCCCCACAATACAACGTCCTGTGTTTATATTTTTTAATATCTCGGTAACCGTTGGAGATAGAGAAAAACTTTAAGAAACTTATTTGTGTAGTTTTTAAGCTGATTCTAATGGTGAAAGATAAAATTTTAAAAACTTTTAAATTACATATGAAATTTAGCGAATTTCCCATAGAAAAGAAGCTATCCGTAGGTCTCATGGTAAGACTTAAGCCCGGGACCATGTTATTTTTTCGTCTTTAGGTGCCCAGAGGCCAAAAACAATAGTCGTTAAAATTAAATTATAATTAAATATATTACCAAATTTCCTATAGGAAAGAAGCTATTACCGTAGGTCTAATTTGCGAACATTATAACTCTTGTAAAAATTGTCCGATCGAAACCAAATTTGGGAAAGAGATGTGTATTTCTACATTTGCTCGGACGAGTTCGTAAACCAGACATATCGGTCAATCGGAACAGGTAGTTCAGGGGGGGTTTTGAACCCCAAAAATGGATTTTTGTGTTTTTTCCATGTAATTTTTTCCTGGGACGATGTTATTTTTTCTTCTTTAGGTGCCCATAGACCAAAAACAATAGTCGTTAAAATTTATAAATATGTATATATGTGTGTCTGTGAATCTACTGGTGTTCGAACCTACCATTGGCATGATTCCTGGAGTAGAAGCTCACATCCAATTAGTAGAGAATGCACAGCCTATTTTCATAAAATCTCGTCAAGTGCCCTTCGCCCTTAGGACAAAAGTAGAGGAGGAACTGAATAGATTGAAACAGTTAGACATTATAACAAAAGTTGACCAAAGTGACTGGGGCACCCCAATAGTACCAGTTGTCAAACCCAATGGAAACGTTAGAATATGTGCCGATTTTAAAGCAACTTTAAACAAACAAATTAAAGACATGAAGTACCCTATTCCAAGATTTGAAGATATCTTTGCCAAAATGAACGGGGGTAAATACTTCTGCACATTGGACATTAGTAACACGTATCTGCACATGGCTATGGACAAAGAAAGCGCACTTCTAAAACGATCAGTACACATCAAGGTCAGTACAAGGTAAATCGTCTTATGTTTAGGATTAAGATTGCTCCTACTTTGTGGCAAAGGTTTATGGACCAAATTATTTTGGGAATCGATGGCGTTCAATGTTTTTTTGACGACATCATCATTCAAGGATCTACTCATGTTGAAACTTTGCAAAGATTATAAACTGTATTAGATGTAATTGGTAAAAATAACCTTAAACTAAATAAAGAAAAGTGCAAATTTGTTCAAACATCCATAAATTACCTCGGCCTCACAATAGATCAAAACGGGTTACACAAGAACAAAGACAAAGTGGATGCAATTCTAAAATGCAAACAACCATCAAATGTTTCGGAGCTGCGTACATTTCTTGGCTTAGCTAATTACTATCAAAAGTTTATTCCAAACTTAAACACAATTTTGAATCCACTCCACAATCTTTTGAAAACTGAAAGTAAGTTTATTTGGACTAAAGATTGCGACATCAGCTTTGAGAAAGTAAAAACTGAGATTGCCAGTACTTGCTCATTTCAACCCAAACCTAACAGTCGCATGGCTACAGACGCTTCTCCAGTAGGAATAGGAGGAGTTTTATCACAGGTTATAAGGATGCCTCAGAGCGACCGATCTCATTTGCTTCTCGTTTTTTAACAGCTAGTGAAAAAAAGTATGGTCAAATTGATAAGGAAGCTTTGGCTATTTACTGGGGATTAAAGAAATTCTATCAATATTTCTATGGGAGAAAATTTGTACTTATTACAGATTACAAGCCTCTTGTTTCAATATTTGACCCTCACAGGACCTTACCTACTATGACTGCCACCCGTATATTTAACTATGCCCACTTCCTGTCCGGTTTCGACTATACGATAGAGTATAGAATTACTCGTGCACATGCCAATGCCGACTACATGTCTCGATTTCCAACTGAAAATTTATCAACAAATCTTATTGATGAACATGAAGTTTTATTAATCAAATTGAGACAATGCCAGTTACTCATGAAACCATTACTAAAGAAACAGCAAAAGACAAACACTTGGAGCAGATTTTGAAAGCTCTCATGGAAGGAAAATATTTAGAACTTTTTGGCCTAAACAACAATGAGTGTTCACTGCAAAATGGGTGTGTGTTTCGAGGCTCAAGAGTTGTGATACCTGAAACATTGCAAGGACAAGTTTTAAAAGAGTTACACATGGGCCATTTAGGGATTGTGAAGATGAAAGGACTTGTTAGAAGCTATTGCTACTGGAGAAATATTGACAACCACATTGAAGATCTTGCTAAATCTTGCCGTTCATGCTGTTTGAAGCAAAATCAACCTGCCAAAGTTGAAGTACACCCTTGGATAGAACCGTCAGAGCCCTGGCAACGTATCCATATTGACTTTGCCGGTCCAATCAAAGGCCAGTTTTTCTTTGTAATAGTTGACGCCTACACCAAATGGGTAGAAATAATACCAACTAAAACGACAACTTCAAACTGGTGCATTCAAAGACTTAGACAACTATTTGCTACCTTTGGTTATCCATTGACATTAGTCTCAGACAACGGTCCCAACTTTACTTCTACACTATTTAACCAATTTTTACAAGTGTGTGGCGTAACTCACAAACTTACAGCTCCGTACCACCCTGCAAGTAACAGTCAGGCGGAGCGATTCGTCCAAACATTGAAGAAACAACTGGCAATGGAAAATGATGGTGGGGATATATCCTTTAAATTTCACCAACTTCTGATGACTTGGAGAAATTCACCTAATCCTACCAGTCAATCTGATTATCAGTTAATGTATGGCAGAAGCATACGAACACGTCTCAATTTGATGACTCTTCCAAACCAAGAATTTAAAGAAGATAATCAAACAGATATTTAAGTAAAGCGCCATTTGCAAGAAGGAGACATAATGCAAGTCAGAAGCTTCTTAAATCGTGGAGAGAAATGGACATTTGGACAAGTAGTAAAGAAACGTGGACTCCTGCTATATACAGTTAAAATGGATGATGGACACACTTGCAAAAGGCACATCAACCATATCAGACCTTGCAAACTTAAGAGGGAGGATTGATATGTCTGTTGATCTTTTACTTTATTATTTAATATATCTTTGATTTAACAAATCATATGATTATTTGTATTGTTATCATGTGTTTGTTTACAATGTAAAATCAGTTTATAAAATGGTTAATTACAAGAACTTGTGTATTAAAATAACTTATCTTCATTCAAGTATTAAACAATAAGTACCTGGTGACCGAGCTTTGCTTGGATAAAATAAGACATGTTTATACAAGTTAATTAGCAAAATTAAACAAATTTAGTGCTCAATGAAAACATTTATGTGTTTTAAATAAAACCGTTTTCATACCCCTTAATTAATATGGCATAAATAATGAACAAAAATATAGCCCTCGGGTGGGGATCGATCACGCAACCTATAGTTCTTGAGGCCGACACGCTACAACTCGGCTACGACGTTAGTCAATTGAGCGATGCCGTTTAACGTCTTTTAGCCAAAGCCGATCATTTACTGTTTAATTATCCATACCGTTATTATTAGCCGTGATCAACTGATTTTGTTATAAACAGAATGAGGATTAAAAATCAAAAGAGAAATTTAATTTACATCAATTAATTGGTTTGTTACAGTGGCTTCAAGCAATACAACGAATACGTATTCTATAAAAACACGGAAGATTTTGGAAATACTTTTTTCTGCTTTTATTTCGCACAGCTATGTTATCCTTAAGTTTTTACAAATTGTTTAGTAACCTGATAATTTTGCATTTATTTAATTCGTAAAATAAATATTAATGCATAACCTCTATATTGTTCCCCGCAATCTTCAATCAAGAACTGTCAAACGGTTATAAACAGCTGTTTTGGTTTGTATTGTTTACATTTTATTCTCCATAAGCGTAATGTTAAATTTTTAGATTTTAAACTTAATATTACAGTAAAACACGAATTTTCCTGGACATTAGACCTATCTAGAACTTATTTTCTACTCGGAAATTAGTTATTTCCAAAATTTAAAGAAATTCCTCGGTGTCGTTTTCGAGATCCGTGTGCAAATATATATATATATATATATATATATATATATATATATATATACAAACCTTGCTCGTATTATAGTATTGGATATATATATATATATATATACAGGGTGTTCATTAAAGTTGGGGACAAACTTCGAGGGGTGATAGTACTCATCAAAATAAACAAAAAATTTCTAATAAACATATGTCGAAAAATCCTTCGTTTAGCCGCTAGCCGCCATTTTGTATTTTATACAAAAGACGTTATATATAAATAATTATTTAAGATACAGAAACCAAACTTCGCACACATATTTAATGGCTAAAGAAAAAATTATTCACAAATTATAATTAAGTTTGATTTTATATTTTCAAAATTATGGCGCTTAAAAATATTTTAATTTAATTAACAAAAAACCCTTTAACTTTAAGAACCGCCGCCATTTTGAAAATATAAAAGCAAACTTAATGAAACTTTGAGAATATTTTTCTCTTTGGCCAGTAAATATGTGTGCAAAGTTTGGTTTCTGTATCTTAAATAGTTCTTTATATATAAAGTTTTTTGTATGAAATACAAAATGGCGGCTAGCGGCTAAAAGAAGGATTTTTCGACATATGTTTATAGGAAATTTTTTGTTTATTTTGATAAGTACTATCACCCCTCGAAGTTTGTCCCCAACTTTAATGAACACCCTGTATATATATATATATATATATATATATATATATATATATATATATATATATACAACCCTTGCTCGTATTATAGTATTGGATTGTCTAACCTCTATGAAATAATTATTAGTGTGCATTTCTAACTGTAAGCAACACACAAAGAAATTTCAAAATACACTTAATGTGTTCAAAAGAGGATTCTTTGAAACCTCAGCAATGCTACTTTTTACCATCTTTAATATATATTGTAGTGCCGCATAGTAGTCATATAATATTGGCTTGAGGTGTAAAATTTACAGCTAAAATAATTAATTTAGAAAGCAAAAAAAACTTAGTAAAATGAATAATTTTCTTATGAAGTTTATATTTCATAGGGGTCTTAATTAAACTATACAAATATGAATTTGTCTTTAAATATATACGAAATTTATCATTTCATTATACAGTCGACTCCCTCTAGTCCAGACTCGACTAGGTCAGACTCAGACTTCGGACGTCGTATGGTCCGGACTACTTCTTGAAAATGTGTCATCGGCGTGCGGTTGCGTTTCACATGTCATAAATTGACAGGATTGAATGTGTATGTTTATTTCCGATCTAAATATAAATAAATAACATCACAAACATCAGTTCAGTTTATACTTGAGTTAGATACGGATGGGAGGACAGCACTGGAACTGGTAACAACTTCGCCAGTCTTTCTACGCAGTTGCAGTTAGTTGCTCTACGTCAAGCAACAGATCAGCTGTGTAATGTTTATGAGAAAATGGTGTGATTTTGTGTTCAAGAAAACTGTTTAACCGAAAAAGCAGAAGAAAATAATAGATTTCTATGTTCAGTATTGCAAATATTCATCTTAGGTTACAGTAAATACGTTTAAAATAATCTTATTAAAATAAAGTGAGAGTTCTGTTTTTTCACACTGTAAAGTCATATCATAAAGTTTAGTTTAACTTTTCTCTGGAACCATTAGTCATAGGCAAATAATTCAAAATACTACTTTGTTTAATTTTACTTTCTCCCCTTATATATGGAGAAAGTTTGTTGAAAAGTTGAAATATTGTTTTCGTCAAAATTTTCGAATTTGAGTTGAGGGTGGATATATCCGTTTTGGGGTCCCCTGAATCCAAAAAGTGGGTTTGGAGGTGATGTCTGTCCGTCCGTGTGTCTGTCTGTGTGTGTGTGTGTGTGTCTGGATGCGTACAGTGCCACAGCCTACCCCGTTGGTCCCATTTAGATGAAATTTGGCATGTACGTATATATTCACGGTATCTCCAGGCGTTTCTTTCATTTTTTTGAATTTTTGATTTTTAAGGGTAGTTCACCCCTAAAAACTCTTAAAAAATGTGAAACATCCAAATATCTCAAAAACGGCTCTAACGATTTTGATTAATTTAGATTTGATTTGATTTTTTAATTTGATAGTTTATAGTGCACGGAGTACTAAATAATTTGACACCACCCGCATGTCTGTAAGGTCCATGATAAACACAGTACGTTGCCTGAAAGCGTCCAACGTTATTCTTATGGAGAATATTAAAATATAAATTTCATCCTTATTCTTTTTTTGGTATGAAGTGGTATGAACATGGTATGAAATGTAAGGTCAAATCACCCAACAGAACCAACTCAAAAAAGCTTGGTATTACCGGGGGGGGGGGGGGTGTTTCCTCCCATACAGTTCGAACAATTAATTTAACTTTGCCTCTCTTGTTTTTATTTTCAAAACGGGATGATTATTTTTGAAACAATAAATTATTAAATGGTATTTATTTAGATGAACTTTGACGAACTTGATGGTTTATTACAGATTGTCTTTCTTGAACTTACTTAAGGGAGAAAGTATGTGTCAGTTCACTGGTACCGTTTATTTTAACTGGTTTCAATTGAGCCAGTCATGCTTTACTTTAACTGTTTTCGCTGAAAATTTAAATTTTGATTTTTTTGAGATTTTAAAGTCCATAGCTTTTGAACCGTCATTTTTACAGACATGCGGGAGATGTCAAATTGTTTAGTACTCTGTGGACTATAAATATCAAATTTTATAAAAATCGTTAGAGCCGTTTTTGAGAAATTTGGATTTTTCATGTTTTAAGGATTTTTTAGGGGTGAACTACCCTTAAAAATAAAAAAATTAAAAATAAACCCCTGGAGGCTACATGCCAAATTCAATCTAAATCAGACTAACGGGGTAGGCTGTGGCTCTGTACACATCCATATACACACACACACACACACACACACACACGCACACACACACAGACGGACAGACATCACTTCAAAACCCATTTTTAGGGATTCAGGGGACCTCAAAATGGACGTATCCACTATCAATTCAAATTCGAAAATTTTGACGAAAACAATACTTTCTCCATATAAGGGGAGAAAGTAAAAGGAAACAGTATAGAAACAATCAAGAGGTATAGAAATCTGATAAACAGGCAGATAAAACCAACAAATCTTTTAGATAAGGTCTTTTAGGATTAGGAATTAAAACATAGCAACTCTAATTAATACTCACCTAAATAAGTTGTTTTTTAATAGTGTTACAGGTATAAAATTCTCTACCTAGCCCTCATCCATTTAATGTTGACAATAAAAACTGTAAACATTGAATCCCAGGGTATTTACAGCAACCATGTCTTCTGCTTTTTGAACTGTAAAATTTTAGTGTTCACAGCTGTTGACATTCAAGTAATTTTTTGTTTTCATTCTCTAAAAATGTAAACATTGAAACTTAGGACGTTCACAGGGCGTAGCCCGAGAAGATTTTAAGGAAATGAGTATGCCTATGTGTTGCATGAGTTTAAGATCTACCATTCTGTAAAATTTCAAACCAGTCGGTTCAGTATTTTTCGCATTTACTTGCTACAACAAACACACAAACAAACATACAGAAACCACCTCTTCTTTATAATATTATAGATATTATTCAATATTTATATTTAATAGGTTTTTTCATAAATATGTCTGCTTGGCACCTTATAAATGCTTAGCACTAATCAGTAAAACTAGTAGCATCTGGAGGGTTAACACATACCAGACCAATCTAAAAAATTATAGATATTTAGTGGCACATATAAGGAAGAATGTTATTTACCCGCAAAAAGGTACATACTGTTGTTACTATTAAGAAGATATAATTTCTATAATATTGCTTGAACTATTTTCCAGGTATAAATTATTGAGCCACACTGCCCGTAACCTGGCTGCAATTAACACAAAGTTGGTCCAATTACCCTATGCAAAAATCAATGTATTCGGTGGTTAAATTTACATGAATATGTACTCCAAGATGATTGAAATGTAGTTCTATTAACACATTAAACTCAAAATATTACTAATGTATTTTTAAAATTGTTAATTGTTAAAAAATATTTTTCTTCCCCAAATAAGGTGCGCCACACCACTGTGTGCCATAGCAAATTTTGTTGCACGATAGACTGCTGCTTTGATAGGACAACGTAGTATCACCTGGGTTGGTGCCAATGAGAGAATCATCCAGTTTGTATTTGGGTATCCGGGGGTCCAGTGTGAGGTGGAACAGCCACAGGAATGAAAACCAAAACACGGCTAGGCAGAAGTAGAATATGATGTAGAAGAGGCCGATTTTAGCTGCAACATATCAAAAACAGGTTAACCATGACTGTGGTAGGACTATGCAGTCAACAGCATTTGGAAAGTAAACAATCTCGATGTTATTTATAGTACATACACTCTCCAATAGTATATATTATACTACAGAAACAAACCCAAATTATTGATTAGACAACTCTCCTTCAATTTAAGGGAAGTAAAACATAATAAATATTTTACTGCCAAGGAACAGGGGCGAACCCAGGGGGGGATATTGGGGGTATATCCCCCCCGAAATATTTATGTTCAATAAAAAAATGTTACCTCATCATTGCATATATGTATAACGTAAACATACTACCCAAAATTCCAAGCATTTACTATTAAAATATAATTCTCTAGTGAGACTAACAATTAAGACATAATAAGACTTAAAAATGTCACTGTAAAAGAACATTATTCCATAGACTAAGCATACTCCTACAAGGTTAATCTATGATTATTCCTCGTATTAGGTTGGTAGTATTCATTTTGTAAATATAACTTTTGGTATTGGTAATACTGGCGTACCAACTGCTGTCAGTAGGCCTACGAACTGTTCGCGCCAATTATGTCGTCTCGTCGTCACTCGTCTGCCTTCTCACTCTCAGTGACAACTTAACCTCAGAAGTGAACAAGTCGTTCTTTGATATACTTAGTGGGTATTTCATCATTACGTAATTATATTATTTCTATGATGTGTTATTCCATTGTTTCTCTAATGTTTATGGATGATTTAATCTGTTTAACTGCTTTCTTTGATTCTTTGTGTGTATTATGTATCCCGTCGTTATGGGCAATGTGACTGTGTTACTACAGCGTGATTGATGTCTGATATTTAACTTATAACTTGATTAAGGTACACTATGTCTAAACGAAAATTAACAATTGAACACTTTTTCAAATCTAAACAAACACTATCCACACCAAGCTGTAGCAAGAACAGTTCTCAAGCCGACGATAGTGACACAACCTGCCCGTTGTCTAGCTGTTCTGGATCTAATACTACTAAAACTGATGAAGGTAGGCCTACATCTATATATAATGTAAAAATTACAGTCTCTACTGCCGAAAATGAATCCAGTTCGCCAACCTGCAATAGGCTTGATATAAGCCTTCACAATGGCAAACAGTTATCAAACTAGTTAAAATATGATTTGTTAACAAACGTCTGGACCCCACCAGAACTGTACCAATTTCCTCCTGAACAAAGAAACTTCAAGTTCCAATGGCTATGGTAAATTAAATTTGGCTCTTTGTCATTCTTGTAACCCATCTGTTATAAGAAACTGTCTTGGAACCTTAAAAGAAGTAATTATTTTCTTCAGAGTCTCACCCAAACGATCTGCTGTGTTCACAAAATTTGTTCATGAATCAAATACTACTGGTACAAAAAAAACTAGGCTGACAATGTTTTGTGAGACCAGGTGGGTGGAGCATCTAGATGCAACAATGCTGTTTAAGGACATGTTTGAAATCATCTATAAGGCTTTGAAAGAAATTCAAGAACATCCTGATTCAGATTCTGAAACTTCAAGCAAAGCTAACTTTTTGTTAACTGCTATCGAAAAATGCAGTTTTGTCGTAGCCATGACCTCTGCAAGCAAGATTTTCAGTCTATCACACAATTTGCCAACATCATTGTAATCAGAAACTATAGATCTTGTGTATTTTCTCAAACATGCTGACAATCTCAAGAAAGAGGTTTCAGATATGAGGATGGAGAGTGAAGCTAAGTTTAAGTCTATTTTCAAAGATTTAATTGCTGTTTGTGAAGCAGCTGATATCGATATAGATGTCCCCAGAAGCTTTTTATCGATGTTCAGTCTTCATTCCCTTTTTGGACTATTTTTTGCAACAGCTTGATGTACGATTTCTCAACCACCGAATGTTGTTGGAGTCCCTCCAGTATCTTCTCCCACATCACTGTTGCTTTCTTGGTGATAACGAAATTCAAGACATATCAGATAAAATAACAGACTTTTGGCCTAATGAAACAGAAGGTTACAGTGGAAGTTTTCATGCAGAGTTGATCATGTGGAGGAGAAATGGTTAGAATTTGAGAGTAAGAAACCAAAATATTTTATATTGTGCTTGAATGAATGGGATAGGCACATATTTCCATTTCTGCACTAGATTTTTAAAATTGGTCCCACTATTCCTGTCAAAACGGCGACATGTGAGCGTTCATTTTCAACTCTTAGAAGAGTGAAATCCTAATTGAGAAGTGCCACAGGACAAGAGCGGCTGAATGGCTTGGCACTGATATCAATACACCATGGATGTTCCTCTGAACCCTGAAGAAATAAGCTAAGCTAGCACACAATAAATCAAAATGGCTTGATTTGATTTTATAATCATTTGTAAAAGTTTAAACAGGCAAGAAAAGTTTCTTCAATTGAATTTAGCACAAATAATTGTATTAAGTTAAAAACATATGATTTTATATTTTTCGATGTGTGCATTACGTACTTTAATTTCCCCGAGCAGCTTATCATTATATCTCTCAGTGTCTCCCTACATATATGTATATACTTAAATGTGTGACATATTTTTAAGGTATACTTCAAAAATTATCCCCCCCAAAATAAATTCCTGAGTTCGCCCCTGCCGAGGAACATAATAATAATTCATCGTTGCTTGGGTTAATTCAATAAAAAGGATATTATTGTTGCTACTTGAAATGCAGCAGATACCTGATAACAGATTGAATATGCTAAAATTAACCAGGAAATGTGTTTTAAAAAGTTTTTACTTTCTAAAAACTATTATTTTGGTAATGTAAGATAATTTTGGAAATATAGATACTGCATTTATCTTTTATTTAAAAGATACCTCATGGAAACCGGTTCGGCGTAAGTTAAAGTCCCGAAAAATTGCAATTGAATTGAATCTATCCTAAGTTAATGGTCATAAGGAGTTTCGGGCAATGAATTACACACGAATTTAGAGACAGCTGAAGGAATACTTCCCATTTTAACTCAAGACCGATCATTACAGCTGTTCTTGTTACACCCACACACCAACGGACTTTGAAAGTTTGTCTTCGTTTAAGAGTATAGTACTGTAGTAACGGACGTTCCGTGAAGTGTTTTGAAAGACAATGGATTGGCGAAATGGCAACACCGAGAGATAAAAGCGTACGTACGAGTCATCGCTCCAAACAGAAGTGCCAAGAGCCCCGCCCAGTGCCGTGTGCCAGGGCCTGGGGCCTGGTGAAGCGCGCGGACATACACGACCAATCCAGTAGAACAAGATGTTGAACAAGAAATGTTGATCAGATATTTTACTGCTGAGTATAAAAACCCCACTGTGACAACGACCGCATTACCTTTTTGGCAGTCCGACTACACGTTTTACTTGTCTATAAAAAGTAGGATAAAGGAGAGTAGTTTTAAAACTGAATAAACCACAATAATAGTTTTTAATTATTTAATTTGATTTTAAATACCAACAAAACTATAAATAATTACGGAAACTTTAAAATAATTCTTATAACATTTTTCGCCGATTTCAACATATCAAACAACGCATAATAATAGTAATGATAGCAAATGCACTCTTGTTTGTTGTTGCGCGCTTTATATAGTTACTAGCTTAGGTACCCGTCCTTCGCACAAGTAAAAAGGTTTGAGAGAGGTTACCTTTTCTCTTCGGCATGAAATAAAATATTCTAAAACATGAAAATTTGGCAAAAAATGCACTTTTTGAGGTAAAATACTGTTCATATTAAGAGAGGTATTTACTGATAGTATTTTATACTAAATACGATCTCAAAAATGTATAAACACAAGTGTCTACAAATGAAAAAGTACGGCCTGTTAAGTAATATTGGGAAAGGATAAGGATTAATGTAATAGAGCCAGGTGTCGGGAGAAAACTTCAAATCTAAAATTTTTGGCAATATTAATTTCGATCCAGCAGTTCATCTGTAAAAATTAACTTTCTTTCTTCTTCGTGGACTGTAAAAATCAGTGTAAACAGAAGGTGAAATTAAAAACTATAAACATTGAAACCTAGCACATTAAAAGCAACTGAGTCTTCTTCTTCTTCTGCTTCCCGAACTGTCAAATTGTAGTGTCCACAGCTGTCGACTTTCAAGTAGTTTTATGTTTTCATTCTTTGAAAATGTAAACATTGAAACATGGACGTTTACGGCGCGTGGCCTGAGGGCGTTTTATGGAAGTGAATATGCCAATGGGTTGTATGAGTTTAAGATCTACCTTTGTGTAAAATTTCAAACCGGTCGGTTTATTATTTTTCGCGTTTACGTGCCACAACAAACAAACCAACAAAAATACAGAAACCACCTCTTCTTTATAATATTATAGACTAGCTAACCCGGTGAACTTCGTAACGCCAAACAGTAAATATATTAGCTTTAAGATTGGCCATGAATAGCATTACGGCTTCTTTGTGAAAGATTAGAGCGCGGGGTCTTGGTATAGTTAGTAACAATACTGTACTGAAAGTATAAGACATATTCAAATAAAAGATCATTAAAATCGGTCCAACCGTTTCTCGAGTAAAATGGTGTAACTAACAAGACTTTGTTTTATATTATATGTAATTTTTAACTATGACATTTATTAATGTATGACATTTAATTGGTCACGAAATAGAAAATAGGTACATAACCCAAAACTGTTAAGTATCAACGTGGCAAGTCAGACTGTTCATTTTGTTCAGTATGACTGTATTTACTTTATAGTTTAAACAATTGACGATTGATATAAGGCATTAAATAGCAAATCACATTTTTAATTGAAAGTAAACCAACAGCTGCAGCTTTAGAAATCAAATATTTTGATTGTAGAAAATGTGTAAACAAACTTACTCTCCAGAAGGATAACATTAGAAATTTAAAAAGCCATAAAATGGAAACTTATGAAACTCAAAGATCATTAAAATCGGTTCAGACGTTCTCGAGTTGCAAGTGTTGTAACTAATACGACTTGTATATATTTATATAAAATGTACCGTAAAAAGACGAAAATTCGATTATTTAAACACTACATTTTATTCTAAACCTAGAAGACTGCCAGAGAGGGCGATTCAGCTAAAACTCAATTAAAAAATAAGTGCAGACATGACCTTGGCTAACAAAATAAAGTTTAGACTGAATTTGTTCCCAAAGGAAAATGTTTGTTAAAGGTTAAATTAATAATTTTCTTGATGAAAGACTGTTTTTGAATCGGACTGCTTGGATTTTTATGGGGGCCCAAAAAAACCCATAAAATGTTGTCCATGATGTTGAAATTATCAATTACTGCAAATGTGATCTGCCAAGCCGCACGTGCAACCTAGGCTACTCCTGGTTTTGTGAGCTATGGCTGACTCAGTTGAAGATCAAGGTCAACTTCCTCGCACTACCGCACCACCTCCATCCCCACCTCACAGTAAACTGCAAGTGTGGTCTGCCAAGCCGCACGTGCAACATAGGCTACTCCTGGTTTTGTGAGCTATGGCTGACTGCTGACTCAGTTAAAGATCGAGGTCAACTTCCTCGCACTACCGCACCATCTTCATCTCCACCTCACAGTAAACTGCAAGTGTGGTCTGCCAAGCCGCACGTGCGACCTAGGCTACTCCTGGTTTTGTGAGCTATGGCTGACTCAGTTGAAGATCAAGGTCAACCTCCTCGCACTACCGCACCATCTCCATCCCCACCTCACAGTAAACTGCAAGTGTGGTCTCCCAAGCCGCACGTGCAACATAGGCTACTCCTGGTTTTGTGCGCTATGGCTGACTGCTGACTCAGTTAAAGATCAAGGTCAACTTCCTCGCACTACCGCACCATCTTCATCTCCACCTCACAGTAAACTGCAAGTGTGGTCTGCCAAGCCGCACGTGCAACCTAGGCTACTCCTGGTTTTGTGAGCTATGGCTGACTCAGTTGAAGATCAAGGTCAACTTCCTCGCACTACCGCACCATCTCCATCTCCACCTCACAGTAAACTGCGAGTGTGGTCTGCCAAGCCGCACGTGCAACCTATGCTACTCCTGGTTTTGTGAGCTATGGCTGACTGCTGACTCAGTTAAAGATCAAGGTCAACTTCCTCGCACTACCGCACCATCTCCATCTCCACCTCACAGTAAACTGCGAGTGTGGTCTGCCAAGCCGCACGTGCAACCTATGCTACTCCTGGTTTTGTGAGCTATGGCTGACTGCTGACTCAGTTGAAGATCAAGGTCAACTTCCTCGCACTACCGCACCATCTCCATCTCCACCTCACAGTAAACTGCGAGTGTGGTCTGCCAAGCCGCACGTGCAACCTATGCTACTCCTGGTTTTGTGAGCTATGGCTGACTGCTGACTCAGTTAAAGATCAAGGTCAACTTCCTCGCACTACCGCACCATCTTCATCTCCACCTCACAGTAAACTGCAAGTGTGGTCTGCCAAGCCGCACGTGCAACCTAGGCTACTCCTGGTTTTGTGAGCTATGGCTGACTGCTGACTCAGTTCAATATCAAGGTGAACTTCCTCGTTTTACCAACAAATCATCTCCACCTCCACCTCACAGTAAACTACAACATGCACAGATTGCTTTACTACGGTCAACTCAACAAATAATCAATTTATCTCTCCTAAATAGAAACTTCGATATTTATATAATACCGGTATAAAATGGTAGCAATTCAATGATGTCAAGAAATTCAGACAAACTTTAAAGTGCTATAATTTTTTACTATGATAGGATAGAAAATTATGGGTTTCAATATTTGCAATCTATTACAAATACCTTTAAAATTTTACTTTCAATATAAAACTTTTAAAATATTTTTTAGTGACGTTCTACATGTTTGACTATTTGATTCGCCCCCCATTTGGAGGACATAATAAGTTTTTCAAATGTATAAAGATTTGATTTAGCTGAAAAATTACATTTGAACGGTTTTGATATCACAGTTTAAACTATTTTAGCCCTTCCACCGCTTGCCGGGGGAAACGGATTTTTGGCAACCGCCCAGCCCCCACCGAGGGTCGGAACCTTAATTAGCCCTCGACCGCGGCCTTTTGGCAACCCAAGTCTCATCCCGAATATTCTCACTTTTCTCCTTGAAAATCCCTGCCCCATTGTTTAATCCCACAAATTATCACTCTTATCCCATAAAGTCCCTCCCTCGCCCCCGGAATCACCGAAATCAGGAGATGTAAGAGGGAGGCGGAATCTGATCTGAACAAACGAGGAATCTGATTAAAAAGAAATGCATCTTTAACAATTTAGGTACAATAGATTTGCAAGAGTTTTCATAATTAGGTTTTGACCCTTTTTAGCGAATTTCCCATAGGGAAGAAGCTATTACCGTAGGTCTCATGGCAAGAGTTAAGCCCGAGACCATGTTATTTTCTCTTCTTTAGGTGCCCGGAGACCAAAAACAATAGTCGTTAAAATTCATATATATATATATATATGTGTGTGTGTGTGTGTGTGTGTGTGTCTGTGAACACGACAACTCTCGTAAAAATGGTCCGATCGAGACCAAATTTGGTAGAGACGTGTATTCCTACAAATGCTCGGACGAGTTTGTAAACCAGACATATCGGTCAATGGGAACGGGTAGTTTGGGGGGGTTTTGTACCCCAAAATGGGGTTTTTTTAGTTTTTTCACATGTAATTTTTTAAAATTTCTAATTTTATATTTCACCATTGGAATCAGCTTAAAAAATACACAATTAAGTTCCTTAAAGTTTTTCTCTATCTTCAACGGTTACCGAGATATAAAAAAATCTAAACACAGTACGTTGTATTTTGAGGCTCCAATGTTAATCTTATGGAGGAATAGGAAAAATTAATTTTTCACTCATTATCTAATATTTTTCGATGAAACTTGATATTCAGCTTCATGTGGTTGATATCCATACATTTGTGCTAAAAAATCATAGTTTATGTGTTTATCATGGCAGCAAACTTTCTTACTCTTTTCCCATGTTAATTATATGGAGAATAGGCAAACTCCTTTATTTATGGACAGATGTTGATGAAAGTTGGTATACATGTTAAAAATAAAAATTTTTGATGGTATAAATGCCTACTTTTAGTGTTCCTCATAGCGGCAAACCTGCTCACTCTTTCCCATGTTAATGTTATGGAGAATAGGCAAATGATTCTCACGTTTATCGACAGTTTTTGACCAAACTTGTCAAATATTATTATTATTATTATTATATTATTGATTTGGAAATTCGCTGAGTACGCAGGTCTGCTGCGACGGGGGTATTTTAGAACAATGACAGAATTTTCTCTCTTAAGTACAGTAGTTGTGTTTGGAATTTTTGAATTTTAGTATTTCTTATAGCAATTTTTATTTTTGTATTATTTTGAATTTGTAATTATTAATTTCTAAATAATATATAGAGTGAAATTTATATATAAAGCCTACTACATTCTTAAATGTCTTATACCAATTGTATTTGTAAAAAATAAAACAAAGTGATTTTGGTTATAAAATTATTACAGTATTATAAGTTGAAAGTTACAAGTCTATCTGATTACAAAGAAATATAAATCGTAATTCTTCCCTTAAGAAGCTATGTATGGGTTAAAAATAAGACCGATACAATTCACAATATAGAACCTTTAAACATAGTTCAAACAGACAGTTCTTAGACGGTTACCAATCTCACACTTGGAAGGAATTGGATATCATGGCGTTGTGCTTTGTTATTCTTCGTCTGTCATCGCCCGCCGCCTCCTCTCTCGCCCTTCTCTAGCGCGCTTTCTCCCTCATACTCAACCCCGTCCGGCACGAACGAAACCTCTGAAATCCCCACCAGGGAGAACAGCAGTTGCCAAAAGTCCGGACCACGGGTTGTGACACTTTTATAGCCCCCTGCGATGACGAATGGGATAGGCGAGGTTGCCAAAAGTCCTAGACCCGCTTGCCGGTGTTTTGAAGTTCTCAAATCTTTCACAGGTTCCATTCAGCTTCGAAAATTCCACCATTATTTATTGGAACCAAAAAGTATGTTATCAATGTACCAAGTTTGGTTTGCTGGCGAGATACCTGATATTTGCGGTATAGTATGTTGACAAGATTTAATTAACATGTATTATGCGTTCATACAATTTTCTGTGTTGTATTCTATTGTGCAAATAATTCAAATGTGTATCTTTATTGCAAATTCACTGAGTATGCATGTCGGCTGCGACGGGGGTATTTCACTAAACCGGCTAAATGAGCCACAAAATTGAAGAGATGTTGGAACTCCTTTCCGGTTCAACAATTGGCGTTCATCGTTATTTCACTCAAATAAAAGATTAATTTCCAATAATACAATTATATCTGTGAAAACTAGTACTATCCAACTCCAAACATTACATACGATTCATGCCAGAAGAAACCGGTTGATGATCACCTGTTATTATACACAACCGTTTCCTAATGTTAAGAGGGCGTCTACCCCAGCCACGCAAGCGGGAAAAACAGTTTCGTAGAATCATGTTTTAGAACACATTAAGAGAGACAACAATTAATTTGTCCTCACGCTCGTGGGTTGAAATTTACTATTATAGGCAAAAGTTTTTAGAAATACATTTAGCTAATTTCCCATAGGGAAGAAGCTATTACCATAGGTCTCATGGCAAGAGTTAAGCCCGAGACCATGTTATTTTTTTGTATTTGGTTGTCCAGAGACCAAAAACAATAGTCGTATGTGTTTGTGTATGTGTGTGTGTGTGTGTGTTCTACCAAATTTGGTAGAAGACGCGTATTCCTACATTTGCTCGGAGGAGTTCTTAAACCAGACATATCAATCTGAATAGATAGTTTGAGGGGGTTTTGTACCCCGAAATGGGATTTTTTGCGTTTTCCATGTAATTTTAAAAATTTTAAAATGTTATCTGTTATCATTTGAATCAGCTCAAAAAACTACACAATTTAGTTTCTTAAAGTTTTTCTCTTTCTCCAACGGTTACCGAGATATTAAAAAAATCTAAACACAGTACATTGTATTTAGGGGCTCCAATGCTAATCTTATGGAGGATAAGGAAAAATTGATATTTCCCTTAATAATCAACAATTTTGGATGAAACTTTGTATTTAACTTCATGTGGTTGGGATCCATACGTTTATGCTTAAAAATCATAGTTCATGTGTTTATCAAGACAGTTAAACTGCATACTCTTTTCTCAAGTTAATCATATAGGGAATAGGAAAACTCCTGTTTTGGACAGATGTTGATGAAAACATAAATGGTCAAAATAAAAATTGTTTATGCTATAAATACCTACTTTAAGTGTTCCTCGCAGCAGGTAACCTGTATACTCCTTTCCGATGTTAATCTTATGGAGAATAGGCAAATAACGCTCATATTTATCGACAGATAATGATAAAACTTGTCATACATTACTATTACATGATTTATTTGGAAATTTACTGAGTTCGCACGTCTGCTGCGTCGAGGGTATTTTTAAGCTCAACTGCCCTCACCTGGAAGGCCTAGGAAGACCTGTGCGGTGAATTAAAGACAGTGATGTAGCAGCATGAGTCCTAAAGCTAATCAGAGGTGTCCGCTCATGACCAGACTGGAGTCGCCGGCCGATGATTTCCATCCAGCAACCTTTAACTTACTGGGCTGCAGCGTTACCCCTCAGCTACCGTGTCGGTAATCGAATGTTTTATTTTACGTTTAAGACAGATATCCTCACTAGGAATTCTCAGGAAGCAGATCGGTTTTCACCAAGTTTTCCTTAGAGCCGCAAGCAGTGGCGGTCCGTGATCGCTTTTGCGAAAACACAGGGGCCTTTAAAAAAAACGTGTTTCTAAGCTATCTGAAGCAAAAATATGTGTATTTCTTAATTATGATAGATTTCATATATTTATTAGGTATTTAGTAATTTTTACTTTCTCCCCTTATACATAGTATGTGGAGAAAGCATTGTTTTCGTCAAAATTTTCGAATTTGAGTTGAGGGTGGATATATCCGTTTTGGGGTCCCCTGAATCCAAAAAAGTGGGTTTTGGCATGATGTCTGTCCGTCCGTGTGTCTGTGTGTGTGTGTGTGTGTGTGTGTGTGTGTGTGTGTGTGTCTGGATGTGTACAGTGCTACCCCGTTAAATCGGACAAACTACCCCGTTTGTCCGATTTAGATGAAATTTGGCATGTATATATATATAGTCACCGTATCTCCAGGCGTTTTTTTCATTTTTTTGAATTTTTTATTTTTAAGGGTAGTTCACCCCTAAAAACCCTTAAAAAACGTGAAAAATCAAAATTTCTCAAAAACGGCTCTAACGATTTTGATTAAAATTTGATAGTTTATAGTTCACAGAGCACTAAATAATTTGACACCACCCGCATATCTGTAAAAATGACGATTCAAAAGTTATGAGCTTTTATAGTTACGTTATTAAACCGTTTATACCGTTTATGGTATAAACGGTCTGGTACCGTTTATTCCTTAAATATTTTCATAACTATAAATTTTGTTTTTAGCCTACTCTTAACAGTTCGAGAGCCGTGGACCGCGTAGGAGAATCCCTTGTCTTGGACCTGCTGTTTTGTGTATAAATTACTAACGAGAACGAACTTGAATATGTATTCTGTAAGTTCAAATTAAATAATCACAACTAAAAATCTTTTAAATGTCATTAATTATAAACTGTGAAAATATATTCATGAGCAATGACTGAAGTAGCGGCTGTGACGCCCAGATCAAAGAGCCGAGACGGCACGCGACACGCCACGCTTAATAGGTCAATTACTACAACTCTCATAATCTGATTGCTGTACATCTGCTTCTGCTCCGACCAGTAGCAGTGTCAACAACTGGTATTCACTATTACTGTATGTATTATTAGTTTTGACTTCAAGGTAGAAGTTCAATTTTATTGCAAATTCCCTTTCATTGTTTTAAATTTTGGTTCGAATTATTTCTTAGACATTGTTATAGGTTACGTATACATCATCCCCTACCCGTAATGCAAGTTGTTAGAGCTTAGAGTAGTAGTACTGTATATATTACTGTACTAGAGTGCAACTAACTGGAACCAATATTTAATTTTTTTCTTCAAGAACATGCCATGCCAGTCGTAGTGATAGCTATAGGAACAATAGGCCCTACGTGATTGGGAGGCTTAACTAAAGATATTTCTTTTAAACTAGCTTCGTGTAATTTAAAAGTACCACATTTATTATTAGGCTACTTCTCTTTAAAATTCAGTTTTTACGATGAAAACTAAAAATAAAAATTACCCATTAATGGGAAGTATGAATTACCTCATACTTCGAGATTAAAATTAACGAATAAAATTTAAAACACTGCTCCAAGACACAATGATATGATTTTACAAAAATGGCAAAGGGTAGCATGTGGCTTACTGAGGAGCGCGCTGGTCTAGCCTGTTGAGGAGTAACGACAAATGGGTCCATTTGAGTACGCCCGTCATGTGACGTATGTTCCCCGTGAGGATCCACGTCATATGACGGGGTGACGGATATTTGATATTTCTTAAAATATTACTAATAAATTACAAATTTACAATGGTTTATTATACCTGAAAACATCCAAGTAAAATAATATTATTTAAAAACCAATAATTTTGAAATGATGCGTAATTTACTAGGCACGGTAGATTTTGTATATCAGGTTGGTATCGTGGATGTTTCTCGAGAATTGCCTTAGCACCAATATGATGGGGCGTGCGCTACTTAGTGTTCAACTGATCTTCTATCTGTTATCACTAGGTTATCCTAGTGATTTTTCTTGCCGTTTAGTTATTGACTCCTTTTGTAATGGCCAATAATGGATGATTGCCGCTATACCCACATCATTGTTTTGAAATATGTCATACCAAAAAAAGGTTCTAAGAGATTTAAATAATATGAAAAATATCAAAGTGTGTTTGTAATATGCTTTTTTATCCATTTATTGTGGTAATAAAATATATTTAAAGAAATCCATAATTTTTTTCTTACTCCCGGGGATACTGTTTATGGCAATACACCTACTCTACGTAGCCCTGATATTAGCCACGTCACATGACGGGCATACTCCTCAACAGGCTAGAGGTAGAGCGCGGGGCTTTAGTGGCCAAAGTCCTGGGTTCAAATCCCGCCAATCATCAATGGCTTTCGCCAAGTGATAATGTCACAACCCACTAGGTCTAGCCTGATAGTGGTCGGGAAACGAGAAGTGATCCCCTTTAAACCGAAGGATAAAATTTGAAATCTTGACCAGTTCTTCGAAATGTAATCAAATATATTTTCTCTGACTTGAAAACTTTACATAATTTCCATAAACTGAATAACAAATTGAATGAAGGAGATATGACCCTTCTGGAGGCATAGGAAAACTGGTGCGAACCACTACAACCTTTCCAACAGAGCTTATCCAAGAAACGATTGTATTTACTTCCCTGTGGGAAATAGGTTGGATCATGGATATGTCCAAAGGGAATGTTTTCAATTTTATTCTTCTTAACAGCTGTCCTCATAACCATATGACGCCACTGTTTCAAATTTTGGTGGCGCAAATTGCCATCATTCCCCCCAATTGAGCTAAGACATTTCCATATATTTAAATATAATTAATTCGACTGTGACGTACGAGGTCAATAAATTAAATATGTAGACAGAATGACCTAATTAGTGTGAAATCCTCTTATTAAGACTCAGCCACTCCCAACAAGTAAACAACCAGCACTTGACGAATACTACGGTAATCTGATATATGTAATCATATTGTTATCGTTATTTTATTTGTACCGCTTATTAACTATTGCACTTAGCTTACTATAAATTCTACATTATATTGCGTTTTAAAATCTAAAAACAAAAGCTCCACGTTATGAGACGATGACGTACACATCACGTTATGAACTTTGTAATTGCCAACAGGATTTCTTTGTTACGTCAAAAGACGATAGCTTAATTCTTATGTTCCTACAAGTAAGTTATTGTATTTTATTAACATTTTGTACGTTGTAATCTATAATTAGCGATAAAGTTCTGTAGATTAATTAGATTACCACTATCCTGTAGATTACCGTTTGTTATAAATTGAGACTACATTGCTTCCGTTTATCATTTAAACTTATAGTAGCAGTGGGTCTTGATTCAGCCTTGACGTTAGAAGGTTCTATTCTAAACACAGTATTTCATTGTAGGCTTTCAAGCTTACAGCTTATCAGATAAAAGTCGACTGACCGAGTACTTTTGCTAAAGTACTAAAATGTAACTTTTTGTCAGCTTTTATTTCAATGTAAGAATTGAGTGATACCTCATTTTACAGGTATTTTTAAAAGAATATGAATTTCAAAAAGTATAATTTAAAACTAGGTACTTAATCTAAATCTAGAACTACGAGATATAGCATTATTAAACTGCTATGAAATTTCACATAGCAGTATACTATAATAATTTACAATATTGGTAAATCAAATATTTATTTCGATACCAGCTGATAAGTCTGTGATCTAGCGCGCGCTTGAATTAAAAATATAAACTCATGTATAAAAATTAATTTGTCTTTGTCATATTTGGTCCACGTGTGTGTGGGTGTGTGGGCGCGCGTGCGCGTGTGTATGTGTGCGTGTGGCATGTATGAGAACGGAGCCTTCATAAATGACATTTTTTTATAATTTAGCCCATACTGTATTTATACAGTAGCCCATTGAATAAAGACAGCTTTGGTCCAGTATCGAACCATATAATTTTTTTAGGATTTTGCTACGGATCGAACTCGTGACCTTCAGTAGGTATATGAAGCGGGTCCTGTAATTGCTGAACTGCTGTCTAACTTCATACGTCACGTCACAGTCAAATTCATTGTATTTAAACAAAGTGCTGTTATGTAGGTATAACATAATGTGAATCTAGAAATCGTAGGAGGAGCAGCTTTTGGAGCCTAATTACATAAGCAGAAGCCCGGAAAGGGGGTGAAACCTCACCGTAAATAAGGCGACAATGTGTTGCGTAACACGCATCCACAACACACACACACACAGTGTGTCTTGTCGACACATACTGACACATTTCCTTCCTCCATCACCTAGCTTTCCATCAACAAACATTATTTTGTTTACAAAATATTATTTTTTTAAATTGGTTCAACCCTGGAGAGGGCGCGCCAGAAACGTTAATTGAGAAGGTCTTTTAGCCCAGGTTAAATAAAATACTCCTGAAAGCTGGCCAAAATGCTTTTATACAATTTCAAATTTTATATATTATACACCAGGAATATATATTAACTTTAGACATTATACAATATGAAAAATAGTACATTAGATTGATTTAAGAACTTGTTACGTGGGAGGGGCGCTAGAGAATAAAGACAAGGCCCTCACTATAAAATACACAACAGCTACGGGAGTGTGTTACGTTATAAGAAGGCACCAAGGAGAATACAAAATCATATGTATTAGACAACAAGAACATACATTAAGTAAATTAATACATTAAGTATTAATTAACGGGGGAAATATTGATAACCGTGAATCGGCTTGTTCAATTTTAGTTATACATGTAAGTTCCAACTTAATATTTATCCACGTAATTGAAATGCCGCCTATTCTACCTTAGTTGCAATAGATACAGTTGTAACACTTATACTGTAAGACAATATATTTGTATATATAATTTTTCCTTTAATATTTCTATGGTTTCATTTGGTTATTGACGTCGTACGGTTAGTCACGTCATAGTTTGGTTATAAGAACAGCTGTTAAGATGAACTGAAAACATTCCCTTTAGACATATCCATGATCTAACCTATTTCTTACAGGGAAGTAAATACAATATTTTAAAGTCAAACTTCTTAGTAGGGTTGGAAGATTTCACAAAATCTAAAAGCTTAACAAAGTTGTAACATATAAAATACTATATATGATTCGTATACAAAATTACAGGATGATTAATAAGTGTAAGACAGGTTTGTATTGAATCAGGGCGTACTTTTAGATCTTGTAAAATTGTATGTAACGAAATACAAATTAATTTAAGTTACTGGTTTGAAAAAATAGGGTTATCATTAGATCCAAAATAAGATTGCGATTGCGTAACTATACTAAAGGACACTGAAAATCGATAAAATATTATACAAATTTATTTAATAAATTACTATTTTTCTAAATAATATCTCCTCAAGTTAGTTTAGTTTAAGAACGATTTACCTTTACGACTAGAAAGAGCCAAACTTTTCAACTGTATAAAACAGGATTTAATTATTTGGTTATTAAATCTAAACTGTAAAAAATACATTTCTGTTAAGTAGTAATAACTTTGGGGGAAAATGACCATGATTAAATAGTCGTAATTATAGGGGAAGTAAATAAATGTACAGTATATATATATATATATATTTTACTATTTATTTCATCAAACAGGGCTACTAATATTATTATATTGAAATAATTCGACCAAGTACCCTTATAAAAATGTTTTATAAGGGTACTTGGTCGAATTATTTCAATATAATATATATATATATATATATATATATATATATATATAAAACGTTATACGTATGAATGAATGTGTGAATGCGAGTAAAAAAATCACAGATTACCAGCAAGATTGAAAGGAAATATTGCAACTGTAATCAAATTAGCTCACTTAACTCTGACATTTGTCTATTGTTGTGGTTTATATATTATTTTATCATGATTTTTATTATTGAACAATAGCTGTTTATGTTGGTTTGCTAGTGGAATTTGTCAATTTCTGTAGATTTTAAGTATTATTGTATGAAAAGAAATATTTGGTGTAGTTTGGAAATGTACTAAAAAACAACCACCGTTCACCTTTTAGCGCTAGTTATAACTTGATGTAACCATTTGTATAATGTATTTTAATAATGTATGTATGAGAACCCAACGACAAATCTTGCAAGATTTGTTGGGACTCAATTCTGTAAAGGATTTTTGGACAATAAACTTTCTGATTCTAATATTAAAAAAAACTTTGGACTAGCAATTGCGTTGAACATTTCAACCTCCTTCACTAACGATTAAAATACAGTACAATTTATGAAGGTTTACAGGTTAATCTGTAAACCTTCATAAATTCATAAACTAAAATCGTTTAAATAGTTCCTCCGCGAAGTATTTTGATCGCATAACAATTTGTAATTGACCAAAAAGTCTAGATCCTATAAAAGTGCCCCCGGCCCCAGCCTCCACAATGAGGATGTCCCAATGGCGGGAAGGCCGCTTCTCCATCACAGCCACAATCAAGCCAATCTATCCCGCTTTTGTCCCGGTTCCCTTTTCATTCGCGCAACGCGCCGGGCCAAAAGCGCGGTGGTGGCGAGGTGGTCTACAGGTTGACCACCAGGTCACCTGGTCCTACGCGCAATCCAATGAGCAATTTTGGAAAAAAACTTAGTGGCTAAGATGTACTGAGAAGAAGCGGCTAGCACAACAATGAATTCTTTGCCACGGCCGCGCGGCGGTGGCGCATGGGCTCTGTAAGCTAACATTAAAAGTGCATTTCTCGCTTGTCCGTGGACGGATTTCGATCATCAAAGTACTGTTAGATTTGAAATTAAAATTGCAATATTTTTATTACTTGTAAAAAAGTTATGAAGTTAATGATTTTGTTGTTATTTAAATTAAAAGATTTTTAGCCACCGCCATTTTGAAAATATACAAGCAAACTAATTAATACTTTAAGAAAATTTTCTCTTTAGCCAATAAGGTGGTGTGCAAAGTTTGATATCTGTAGATTAAATAGTTCTTGAGATATAAAGGGTTTTGTTTAAAATACAAAATGGTGGCTAGCGGCTAAATGAAGGATTTCTCGACATATGTTTATAGGTTCTTTTATTTATTTTGAAGAGTAGTATATTACCCCTCTAAGTTTGTCCCCGACTTTAATTAACACCTAGTTTTGTGGGAATTTTATTAATATGTCTTATCGTTTGACAAGTTTGATCAATATCTCCATAAGATGAACATAGGAAAGAGTAAACAGGTTTGCTGCTGCGAGAAACACCGAAAGTAAGTATTTTTGCCATAATTTTTTTTTTATTTTGACCATATATCAAGTTTTATCAACATCTGTCCATAAATTAAGAATATTGCCTATTCTCTATATAATTAACATGGGAAAAAACCATGCAGGTTAGCTGCCAAGATATACACACATTAACTATGATTTTAAGCATAAATTAATGGATTTCAATCATACGAAGCTTAATACCAAGTTTCAAAATTTCCAAAAAAACAGGTCAATATTAAGTGAAATATTAATCTTTCCATATCCTACATAAGATTAGGCTAACATTGCAGCCCCAAAATAAAATATACTGTGTTCAGATTTTTCAACTTTAAAGGACTAAATAAAAATGTTTTAGTTGATTATAAAATAAGAAATGTTAAATGTTAAAAAAGTACACATAAAAAAAGAAAAACCAAAATTTAGGGTACAAATAACCCATAACAACTACCCGTTTCCGATTGACTAATATATCTGGATTACGAACTCATTCGAGTAAATAAAGGAGTACACATCAAATTTGGTCTTGATCGGACCATTTTTATGAGAGTTATCGCCCCATACTCTATATACATTATAAAATACATATATAAAATATTTTTAACAACTGTTGTTTTTGGTGTCTAAGCACCTCAAAACGAAAAGGTAACATGGTCCAGGGATTAAGTGTTCCCATGAGACCTACGGTAATAGCTTCTTCCCTGTGGAAAATTTGCTAAAAATACAAAAATTCCAGCTTCATTATTTAATATTAAACATTTTCACATAGACTATTTATAAGAATTTCAATAATTTGCCAGCTAGTTATTTGTATCTGCTAACCCTTTTCTTGACGGATTGTCAATATTCCCCCCCAGAGCTAAGACATACCCATGTAAAAAATAGTCCAAGGCAACATGGTGTAACAAGGTGTAACATGAGATAATTTTATTATTCAATTGCTGATGGGTGACACAGATCAGTGACGCCGCTGAGAGTAGTTTCGCGTCTCTCACAGATGCCAAAATCACCTGCCCTCTTGCTTTTACTGACCCAAACCGGTTCGCGTCCCAACTAGTTGTTTTGATCTTCTTTTAATGGCTATCAAAATAATTAATCTTCATAAAATTATATATTACGCGAGTGATCCAAAAGCAAAATCATGAAAAATTAAGTAGCCTATGTCCAATATCACAGATAAATTATCGAAGTAGATACACAGTACATATACAGTCAAACAAAACCCACAAATCTGGGAGGTCAAAGGTAAAAGTATCCTAAAATACCTTAACTCAAACACGAAAATGTTTTCGAAAACAGTTAGCAACCTTGAAAAATCTGTAGCAGATAATTTACAGATCTGCATAAATTAATGTAGGCCCTTTTCCTATTTAAGAGTTTTCAGAAAAGCCTGATGAAAAAACCAGTTTGTTGTGATCATTTAATGGAACTGGGACGAGGACGAACTGTTTTCGACCAAGCATTAAGTCCAAACTACTGTACTGTACTACCAGACCTACAACAGTACTAGGCCTAAAAGTGATCCACTAGACAAAATAGTGGTTTTATAGATTGTATTTAAAATATATTTAACTGATAAAAATTTTGAGGATTTTAATAGATATGACTGTAAACGCTAAATATTGTAGAAATCTCATTCAATTTTATTGGTTAGCATTCAACTTCAAAAGCAATGGGGATTAGTTTAGTAATCATAGGGAAAAAGGCTAATACAATAATGGTTTTAGTTTTTATACCAGGAATGATTTGCAAGAAAATTTTACGGCTTGGCTGATTTGTATATAAGCAAAATTGGTTTATAATTTGTATACGTCAGAAGCAGAAGATAACATACATATCGGCTTAATATTTCGTGTTAACGGAGCAAATGCCGCTGGGGTGACAAAATGAGTATGCTTGACAGCACATACAAAAATCTACCTACAACCTACATGTTACCGAAGAACAACCTTTCTGCAAAAGCTTATCAATTTTTTCATTCAGTGCCCCTCTTTCTCTTTCTCTTTTCTCATTCATCAGTGAAACACTGATGAAAGATTGTAGCCTTTTACCGAGGAACAAAGGAGAAGGTGGTATCAGAATACAGAGGTCAAAGGGCGTTGGGCGCTGTCACATGTGAGGTCAAACGAGCCATTCGTCTCTATAAGACAATCTCACGCATCCTGCCCCTGCCACAGTAGCATTAGCAGTGCGATCTCATCGCTCTCAAGGGATGTATTCAATAGGCATATTACACTGCAAACACTTTTAACAAAGTTTTATGACGTTTAAGTAACTTTTTAAAAATACAAAAATTATCTTCGAAACTTATATCATATACTTAAATAATGTCGTTATCATATTTATATTAATTTAAGTTTTCATTCATAAAAACTAATAATCCCACATTACTGAAAGTAGTTATTTTAGCTGTTTATTTTGCTTGTAGTGATGGTAAACGTGTAAGCACCGCACATCACTAGTGCAAAGTGATAGAAATAACCGATCCAATCGGTTTAATGAATGAACAACTGAAAAGTCAGTCTTTTAACAGACTGAAAACTATCTGCCTTATTTTAACAGACTGAAATCAGCTTAAAGTCATAAACGTGAAATAATTTACATTAAATTAACAATAATTGTTTGAGTTTTAAGTTTTAAGTTACTTCATTGTTTGGTTTATTTTATAAATTTACTGACTCTCGATTTTTAAATTTTTATCGAATTTCCAATTGGGAAGAAGCTACAACCGTAGCACTCAGGGGAAGACTTAAGCCCGAGACCATGTTATTTTTTGTCTTTAGGTGCCCAGAGGGCAAAAATAATAGTCGTTAAAATTTATATAAAAAGTTTTTATGGTTGGATTAAGGTCTTATATAGTTCCTATTTATGCAGAGTAATAAAATATATATTGTAATTCCTTTATTATTTGAAATGTTCTGGTAAAACTTTAGCATAACTATTCATCTAGTTAAAGTATAGTAATGTATGTTGAAAAATCTAATTTCTGTTGACCCTTGTGGCATTTTCTTACTCCTTTACCATGTCATCTTTTTACTTACCATGTCATCTTTTTTACTTTTACTGTCACTTTTACTTTCTCCCCTTATACGTAGTATATGGAGAAAGTATTGTTTTCGTCAAAATTTTCGAATTTGAGTTGAGGGTGGATATATCCATTTTGGGGTCCCCTGAATCCAAAAAAGTGGTTTTGGACGTGATGTCTGTCCGTCCGTGTGTGTGTGTGTCTGGATGTGTACAGTGCCACAGCCTACCCCGTTGGTCCGATTTAGATGAAATTTGGCATGTATGTATATATTCACGGTATCTCCAGGCGTTTTTTTCATTTTTTTGAATTTTTGATTTTTAAGGGTAGTTCACCCCTAAAAACCCTTAAAAAATGTGAAAAATCCAAATTTCTCAAAAACGGCTCTAACGATTTTGATTAAAATTTGATATCTTATAGTGCACAGAGTACTAAATAATTTGACACCACCCGCATGTCTGTAAAAATGACGGTTCAAAAGTTATGGGCTTTAAAATGTAAAAAAAAATCAAATTTTTAAATTTTCGGCAAAACCAATAAAATTAAAGTATAACTTGACTGGTACCAATGAAACCAGCTTAAAAAACTAAACAAATTAGTATTTTGAATTATTTGTCTATGACTAACGGTTCCAGAGAAAAGTTAAATTTACTGTCCATGAAAAACGCAGTACGTTGTCTTAAAGCGCCCTATGTTATTCTTATGGAGAATATAAAAAAATCAATTTCTTCCTTATTTTCCAACCGTTTTCCATGAAACTTGGTATGAAGCGTAAGCTCAAATCACCCAACAAAACCAACGCAAAAAGCTCGGTAGTACCGGGGGGGGGGGGTTTCCCCCCATACAATTCGAACAGTTCATTTAACTTTGTCTCTCTTGTTTATCTTAAGAAATGGAATGATTATTTTTTAAACAATAAATTGTTAAATAATATTTAGATTATTTTTGTAGAACATGATAGTTTTATTACAGATTGTCTTTTTTAAATTTATTTAAGGGAGAAAGTATGTGTCAGTCCACTGGTACCGTTTATTTATCTTACGAATAAAAAGTATATTTATATACCTTATGTGGCCTAACTAATTATTTGTATCAACACAAATGATTCAGTCATGACGTAATTGAATTTAAATTCGCCATGTATTCAGTAGTTACAGTGTATCCATTTTGGGGTCCTCTGAACTCAAAAAGTGGTTTTTCAAGTTATGTCTACAGACTGAAGTGAGATTGAAGTGTGACTGTGTGTATGCAAGAGCCACAGCCAACATTACATCTTTGATCCGATTTAGATCAAATGTGGTATGCAAGCATGTATCCGCTGTTCTCCAGGGCTTTTTTTTTAATTTTGTTTACTCGTGTAGTTGCCCTAAAACATTAAATACCCCCGTCGCAACAGACCTGCGTACCAAATGAAGCTAAATATAAAGTTTTATCCAAAAATATTGGTTAATAAGTTAAATATTAATTTTTCCTTATCCTCCATAAAATTAACATTGGAACCTCAAAATACAACGTACTGTGTTTAGATTTTTTAATATCTCGGTAACCGTTGGAGATAGAGAAAAACTTCTGTAGTTTTTCAAGCTGATTCTAATGGTGAAAGATATAGTTTAAAAATTTTTTTAAATTACATATGAAAAACGCAAAAACCCAACTTTTGAGTACAAAACCCCCTTTAACTGTCCGTTCCCATTGACCGATATGTCTGGTTTACGAACTCGTCCGAACAAATGTAGGAATACAAGTCTCTACCAAATTTGGTCCTGACCGGACAATTTTTACAGGAGTTATCGTCTTCACAGGAATATATATATTATTATTATTTTCGATAATTCCCCTTTAGGAGAGCGTAAAAACACAATCATCTATCACGGTCCCTTTTTCTTTATTAGCGAATTTCCCATAGGGAAGAAGCTATTACCGTAGGTCTCATGGCGAGACTTAAGCCCGGGACCATGTTATTTTTTCTTCTTTAGGTGCCCAGAGTCCAAAAACAATAGTCGTTAAAATTTATATATATATATATATATATGTATATATATATATATGTGTCTGTGAACACGATAACTCTCGTAAAAATGGTCCGATCGAGACCAAATTTGGTAGTGACGTGTATTCCTACAAATGCTCGGACGAGTTCGTTAACCAGACATATCGGTCAATGGGAACGGGTAGTTTGGGGGGGTTTTGTATCCCAAAATGGGGTTTTTTGCGTTTTTCACATGTAATTTTTAAAAATTTCTAATTTTATATTTCACCATTGGAATCAGCTTAAAAAACTAAACAATTAAGTTCCTTAAAGTTTTTCTCTATCTCCAACAGTTACCGAGATATTAAAAAATCTAAAAACAGTATGTTGTATTGTGGGGCTCCAATGTTAATCTTATGGAGGATAGGGAAAAATTAATATTTCCCATATTAATCAATATTTTTGGATAAAACTTGATATTTAGCTTCATGTGGTTGAGGTCTATCCATTTATGCTTAAAAATCATAGTTTGTGTGTTTATCATGGCAGCAAACCTGCATACTCTTTTCCCATATTAATCATATAGTGAATAGGCAAACTCCTTTATTTATGGACAGATATTGATGAAAGTTGATATAAATGATAAATGATGAAAAAATTAATTGTTTACGCTAGAAACACCTACTTTCAGCGTTCCTCACAGCAGCAAACCTGCATACTCTTTCCCATGTTAATCTATGGAGAGTAGGCAAATAATACTCGTATTTATTGACAGTTAATTATCAAACTAGTCATATATTATTATTATTATGTTATTGATTTGGAAATTCGCTGAGTACGCAGGTCTGCTGCGACGGGGGTATTTTCCTTATATATCTTTTAGCGAATTTCCCATAGGGAAGAAGCTATTACCGTAGGTCTCATGGCGAGACTTAAGCCCGGGACCATGTTATTTTTTCTTCTTTAGGTGCCCAGAGTCCAAAAACAATAGTCGTTAAAATTTATATATATATATATATATATATATATGTATATATATTTATATATATATATATGTATATATATATATATGTGTGTGTGTGTGTGTGTTTCTAGCATAAACAATTAATCAAAATACCAACTTTCATCAACATCTGTCCATAAATAAAGGAGTTTGCCTATTCCCTATATGAATAATATGGGGAAAGAGTATGCAGGTTTGCTGCTATGATAAACACATATACTATGATTTTTAAGCATAAATGGATAGATCTTAACCACATAAAGCTAAATATCAAGTTTTATCCAAAAATATTGATTAATATGGGAAATATTAATTTTTCCCTATCCTCCATAAGATTAACATTGGAGCCCCACAACACAACGTACTGTGTTTAGATTTTTTAATATCTCGGTAACCGTTGAAGATAGAGAAAAACTTTAAGGAACTTAATTGTGTAGTTTTTTAAGCTGATTCCAATGGTGAAATATAAAATTAGAAACTTTTTAAAATTACATGTAAAAAACGCAAAAAACCCCATTTTGGGGTACGAAACCCCCCCAAACTACCCTTTCCCATTGACGGTATGTCTGGTTTACGAACTCGTCCGAGCAGTTGTAGGAATACACCTCTCTACCAAATTTGGTCTCGATCGGACCATTTTTACGAGAGTTATCGTGCTAACAGACACATATATATATATAAAAATTTTAACGACTATTGTTTTTGGACTCTGGGCACCTAAAGACGAAAAAAATGACATGGTCCCGGGCTTAAGTCTTCCCATGAGACCTACGGTAATAGCTTCTTCCCTATGGGAAATTCGCTAAAAATAACATGGTCTCGGGCTTAGTCTTGCCATGAGACCTATGGCAATAGCTTCTTCCCTATCGAATACTATAATACGAGCAAGGTTTGTATATATATATATATTTGCACACGGATCTCGAAAACGGCACTAAGGATTTTCTTTAAATTTTGGAAATAACTAATTTGTGAGTAGAAAATAAGTTCTAGATAGGTCTTATGTCCAGGAAAATTCTTGTTTTCTTGTAATATTAAGTTTTAAATCTAAGAATTTAACATTACGCTTATGGAGAATCAAATGTAAACAATATAAATCAAAACAGCTGTTTATAACCGTTTGACATTTGTTGATTGAAGATGGTGGCAAACAATATGTGAATAGAGGTTTTGCATTAGTATTTATTTTATGTATGTAATAAATGAAAATTATCAAATTACTGAACAATTTGTAAAAACTAAAGGGTAAAATTTATGCCATATTAATTAAGGGGTATGAAAACGGTTTCATTTAAACCACATAAATGTTTTCATTGAGCAGTAAATTTGTTTTTTGCTAATTAACTTGTAAAAACATGTCTTATTCTATCCGAGCAAAGCTCGGTCACCAGGTACTGGGCACTAAAATGGCTTGATAGGGATTACAATTTTATGCTTTATAACCAAAAGCACAGTTCCAAATAATGACACCACTCACATATTATTCAAAATGGCAATTCAAAAGTCATGGCCTTTAATATATCAATATACTCCTATTTGTAACATAATTTGATTATCTCCATAAAACCAGTTCAAAAACCTTAACAAATAAGTTATCAGGGGTTACATTAACCGTAATTAATTATTGAATACTATCTTCTTCTTCATGTACCATCTCCATGACGGAGGTTGGCTATCATGATGGCGATTTTCACTTTATTAACAGCTACTCTGAATAGCTCATTATTTGTACACTGGAACCAATCTCTCAAGTTGCGCAACCAAGATGGTCTTCTGCCCACTGATCTCCTGCCACTTATTTTTCCTTGCATAATGAGGTGTAATATTTCATATTTCTGTCCTCTCATTATGTGACCTAGGTACTTCAATTTTCGTTCCTTAATTTCACTAATGAGCTCTGGCCTTTTCTCCATTCTTCTGAGAAACTCTTCATTCGTTCCATGGTCTGTATATGAGATTCTTAGCATTCTGCGGTAGGTCCAAAACTCAAAAGCTTGTATTTTCTTTTCACATAATTTATTCAAGGTCATGTTCCATACCATATAGTAGAACTGGAAACACAAAACACTTAAGGAGACGAATTTGAAGATCCATTTTTAAATCTCTTGATGACAGTAAACTCTTTAATTTGATAAATGCAGCACATGCTTTCTCTATCCTTATTTTAATTTCCGTGTAGTAGACTTTCAGCATTGGAAGTCACTCGAGTCCCAAGATATGTGTATGCATCTACTCGCTCCAATCTCTCATCTCCAGCAAAAAGATCACCCACAGGAGGTGCATCTTTAGTGAATACCATGTACTTGGTCTTCTTGGCATTGAGACTTAGACCACCTTCCTTACTTGCAGTGATGACGTTATCCCCCCATGTTAAACTGTAGGTCCTTTAGATTACATTGGCTTCTGGGCTATTAATTAACAGTCCTGTCTAAGGAACGTGTTAGCCTTAGTCAGTATCAAGACTACAAGGTAGCGCCACACTACTCATAACATTAATTTCTCATTTATACTTGGATTAAAATAGCCTGGGTAGATTGCCACTTCAATTAAAAATATTAAAGTTGAATATTAGAGTGTTTTGACGAGTCTTTAGGAATATGACAATAATTACATGAAATGTAAGTAATTTTTCAGTTTACTCTAGAGGGAGAAAGTATATGTCAGGTTTTTAATACCGTTTCGTTTATTAATGGAAACTCAAAATGGATAATTCAACTCTGAGATGATGTTTGAATTTTTTTAATAAAACAATTTTATTTATAAGGATAGAATGTATAAATTTGTTAGGTAAAATTTATGGCTGAAAATATCTAGATTATTCCAGAGCTGAGTTCTAGTTTATAAAGCAATATTCAAACCTATGACTCGGATAAATTAACTGTGACAAGCAAAACTGAAAATGAAACAACTGGTTGTAATAAAATTTAAATTAGATTTTACATTTGATGCCCAAATAATCACATTGGATAAAATGATTCTTCATATTTTAGAAGCTTGTTTAAACCTAAGATGAAGCCTTGCCACCTTGATAAAAGGCAGGTTTGTTTTGTAACGGGTGTTATTTATTGTATGATTAATTCAGTTTGTAGAGCTAAAGCTGTGATGACAAGGTGACACTTAGGTAACCAGTGCTGTAAACAGTGCTGCCAAAAACTTATTCAACGAGATTACTTCTAATCATAAATGAGTTCACTTCATTTAAAAACTGAATCTTTGGTACTTATTCATTGTAGGCCAATAATGAAACTTATTTCAGCTTATTTAGAAATTTCAAAAGATGTAAAGCAGATTCTTCTAAGGAAAACATAAAATTGATTGAATTTCTAACAGCATGCAGTGTCATTTGCAGCACATCATTTTACTGAACACTAGTGAACACAAGTACCCCCATATAATAATATATGACAAGTTTTATCAATATCTGCCCATAAATATGAGAATTATTTGCCCATTCTCCATAAGATTAACATGCAGGAAAGAGTATGCAGGCTTGCTGCTGTGAGGAACACTGAAAATAGACATTTCTACCATAAACAATTTTTATTTTGATCATTTATAACTATGATTTTTGAGCAAAATAGATGATTTTATCCACATGAAACTAAACACTAAGTTTCATCCAAAAATTCTGATTCATAAGTGAAATATTAATTTTCCTTATTCTACATAAGATTAACATTGAAGCCGCGCCCCAAAATACAATAAACTGTGTTTAGATTTTTTGATATCTCGGTAACCATTGGAGATAGAGAAAAACTTTAAAGATCTAAATTGTTTAGTTTATTAAGCTAATTCTAATGATAACATTGAATTTTTTTAAATTACAAATGAAAAACGCCACAAAACCATTTTTGAGTACAATCCCCCCCAAACAACCCGTTCCGATTAACAGATAACTTATGTCTGGTTTAGAAACTCGTCTGAGTAAATGTAGGAATTAATGAATGAATGAATTCAGAAAGAATTAATTGATTAATTATTAAATTATGGACATATCTCTACCAAATGTGGTCTCAATACATTATTACTAGATTTAATAGACACACACACACACACACACACACACACACATATATATATACATACATACGTATACAGGGTGAGTCACTACTCACTACATTTATTTTACCTGTTGATTCTACTTATAATAATGAATAAAAAATTGTATATGAGTCCACACCTTATCTTAACCGTTTTAGCGAATTTCTCATTGGGGAGAAAGCTATTACCGTAGGTCTTATGGTAAGACTTAAGCCCGGGTCCATGTTCTTCTTTAGGTGCCTAGAGACCAAAAACAGTAGTCGTTAAAATTTATATATATATATATATATATGTATATTAGCGAATTTCCCATAGGGAATAAGCTATTACCGTAGGTCTCATGGTGAGACTTAAGCCCGGGACCATGTTATTTTTTCTTCTTTAGGTGCCCAGAGTCCAAAAACAATAGTCGTTAAAATTTTTATATATATATATATATATATATGTGTCTGTGAACACGATAACTCTCGTAAAAATGGTCTAATCAAGACCAAATTTGGTAGAGACGTGTATTCCTACAAGTGCTCGGACGAGTTCGTAAACCAGACATATCGGTCAATGGGAACGGGTAGTTTGGGGGGGTTTTGTACCCCAAAATGGGGTTTTTGCGTTTTTCACATGTTTTTTTTAGCGAATTTCCCATAGGGAAGAAGCTATTACCGTAGGTCTCATGGCCAGAGTTAAGCTGGAGACCATGTTATTTTTTCTTCTTTAGGTGCCCAGAGACCAAAAACAATAGTCGTTAAAATTTTTATATATATATATATGTATATATATATGTATATATATATGTATATATATATGTATATATATATGTGTCTGTGAACACGATAACTCTCGTAAAAATGGTCCGATCGAGACCAAATTTGGTAGAGACGTGTATTCCTACAAATGCTCGGACGAGTTCGTAAACCAGACATATCGGTCAATGGGAACGGGTAGTTTGGGGGGGTTTTGTACCCCAAAATGGGGTTTTTTGCGTTTTTCACATGTAATTTTAAAAAATTTCTAATTTTATATTTCACCATTGGAATCAGCTTAAAAAACTACACAATTAAGTTCCTTAAAGTTTTTCTCTATCTTAAATGGTTACCGAGATATAAAAAAATCTAAACACAGTACGTTGTATTTTGAGGCTCCAATGTTAATCTTATGGAGGATTAGGAAAAATTA
This sequence comes from Nephotettix cincticeps, assembly GCA_023375725.1. Lineage (NCBI taxonomy): Eukaryota > Metazoa > Arthropoda > Insecta > Hemiptera > Cicadellidae > Nephotettix > Nephotettix cincticeps. Next base: position 50,041,458 of record CM041786.1, on the reverse strand, counting down.
ATTTTTCACTTATTATCTAATATTTTTTGATGAAACTTGATATTTAGGTTCATGTGGTTTAGATCCATACATTTGTGCTAAAAAATCATAGTTTATGTGTTTATCATGGCAGCAAACCTGCATACTCTTTTCCCATGTTAATCATATGGAGATTAGGCAAACTCCTTTATTTATGGACAGATGTTGATAAAAGTTGGTATAAATGTTAAAAATAAAATTTTTGATGGTATACTTTCAGTGTTCCTCACAGCAGCAAACCTACTCACTCTTTCCCATTTTAATCTTATGGAGAATAGGCAAATAATTCCCATGTTTATCGACAGATTTTGACCAAACTTGTCATATATTATAATTATTATATTATTGATTTGGAAATTCGCTGAGTACGCAGGTCTGCTGCGACGGGGGTATTTAAATTTCTAATTTTATACTTCACCATTAGAATCAGCTTAAAATACTACACAATTAAGTTCCTTAAAGTTTTTCTCTATCTCCAACGGTTACCGAGATATTAAAAATCTAAACACAGTACATTGTATTGTGGGGCTCTAATGTAAATCTTATGGAGAATAAGGAAAAATTAATATTTCACTTATAAACCAATACTTTTGGATAAAACTTTATATTTAGCTTCATGTGGTTGAGGTTCATCCATTTATGCTTAAAAATCATAGTTTATGTGTTTATCATGGCAGCAAACCTGCATACTCTTTTCCCAAGTTAATCATATGGAGAATGGGCAATCCCCTTTATTTATGAACAGATGTTGATGAAAGTTTGTATAAATGTTAAAAATAAAAATTTTTGATGGTATAAATGCCTACTCTCAGTGTTCCTCACAGCAGCAAACCTGCACACTCTTTGCCATGTATATCTTATGGAGAATAGGCAAATAATTCTCATGTTTATGGACAGATTTTTTTTAAACTTGTCATATATTATTGATTTGGAAATTCGCTGAGTACGCAGGTCTGCTGCGACGGGGGTATATATATATATATATATATGTCTGTGAACACGATAACTCTCGTAAAAATGGTCCGATCGAGACCAAATTTGGTAAAGACGTGAATTCCTACAAATGCTCGGACGAGTTCGTAAACCAGATATATCGGTCAATAGGAACGGGTAGTTTGGGGGGGTTTTGTACCCCAAAATGGGGTTTTTTGTGTTTTTCACATGTAATTTTTAAAAATTTGAAATTTTATATTTCACCATTAGAATCAGCTTAAAAACTATACAATTAAGTTCCTTAAAGTTTTTCTCTATCTCCAACGGTTACCAAGATATTAAAAAATATAAACACAGTACGTTGTATTGTGAGGCTACAATCCAATACTATAATACGAGCAAGGTTTGTATATATATATATACTCGCTTCGCTCGCTGGGGGCTCTGCCCCCAGGCCCGCAGGCAGGATAGGTGTCGGCAGAATTGCTTTTAAACAATTATTTCATGATATCAGTACCATATTGTCGTATTTGTTGTTAAAGCAATGTTGACATTGATTTAAGATTTTTATCTGAGTTGTCGTAATACAATTGTAATATAAGTGATTGTTGTAGGGAGGTATCAATTTGTAGATTTGCTGATAATTGTAGATATTATATCTAATTCCATGTACTTAAAGCCACCGAGAGCTTAAGGAAAATCAATTAAATGTCCCATATTTGATAAGTTTTCATTTTTTCGTTAAAATTGTTGTAAAACTGTTACGTTTTCTTCTTAAGGGTGATTAAAGTGAGGTTTTAACGAAATATTAGCGCTCTATGTACTATTATAATGCAATATGATAATAATTTAAAAAAATAAAAAAACCTTTTCTAGGAATGAAGGGAATGAGTTAGGATAAAAAGTCAAATTAACAAAGATATAGATCTTCAATAATCCGTATGATACAGTACTCTCAGTCTTTGAGAACATCTCGTTCAAGAAATATATAAAAGAACTAAACTATTTATTATTTTTTAAATTATTTTTTTAAGTCATAAAAAGTTAAAAACTAAGTTATCTGCACTATATTCTAAATAAACAGATTAATACACCAGGTCGTCTGAAAGTCACGTACGAAAACCTTGGTTAGGAATTTTCATAAAATGTAACGTTATCTAGGGGTGAAGGAGTCAAAATACGAGAAAAAGTCATATTCTACTTAGAGAAACTATTTGACACACACATAAAGAGATTAAAATCAACAAGTCGTCTGAAAGCCACATACAAAAACCTTGTCTATTAATTGATCGAGAACCTGCATTTTCATACTACTATCGGAACTTGGGAAAATTCACTAAATTTCCGATATATGCAATTTTTTCATTTTTCGAATAAATATTATGTAATATTATTTCGTTTTCCTTTTAAGGGTGATAAAAGGAAGGTGTGTGTCAAATATAAAGGCTCTATGTATTATAATAACAAAACAGGGGAGCTTAATGTGGGTAAAAATGTAGATTTTCAAAAAATCTAACACTATCTAAGGGTGAAGGAGACGAGATACGAGAAAAAGTCAGGAGACCAAAGTTGTTGTAGATCTTGCAAAATCCGTGGCACAAGAACCCCTCCGTTTTTCGACAGGACCTTTCGTTAAAAAGATATAGCCGAAAAACAAAGAATTTTATTGAAAATTTTTAGGATTTTTTTAAGGTAGTAAAAATTAAAAATTCGGGATTCCGACGATTCGTTTACTTATAGTAACCTCTTAGGAACGTCCATTAAAAATTTCAAGTCTCTAGCTCATCGGAAAGTCGTAGTTTTGAGCGAAATAGTGAAACGTTGCATTTCACGAAATCGGCCCAATGCATTTTATATGGGAAAACAATAACATTTTTTTTCTCGGTTCGTAAAGAAAAATTGTAAGATTTGGCAATTTTCTTGTCGGTTGTGTACCTAAATGAAGGTCTGTGCCAAATTTCAAGTCTCCAGCACTTCTAGAAGTGGGTTAGAATTTGTATCCCTAGTGAGTCAGTCAGTTACACCTGGCATCGTATATATATTAGAAGATAGAATAGATAGACAGAAAATAAAAACTGAAATACCACGGTTACTACTTTAACTATCAAGACAAAACTTTTTCTACAGCTTAAAATAGTTGTGATATACTAATTTATGCAAAAAAATCCAAGTTCACACTATTCTCATGACAACAAACCAACATAGTCAATCTCCATGTTAATCTTATGGAGAATAATGAAATTGATAGAATTTCCTTATTTTTACACATTTTCGAAAAACTTTTGATTTAACCAATTGTTGTTTACTATGATGGGTGGTATAGGTAAGCGGTACACCAAATATTACCCCTCTATGACCAATATTAACGTAACACGAGAGCTTAATGTGGGTGAAAAGGTTGATTTTCAAAAAATCTAACACTATCTAACGGTGAAAGAGACGATATACGAGAAAAAGTCAAGAGACCAAAGTTGTAGATCTTGCAAAATCCGTGGCACAAGAAGCCCTCCGTTTTCCGATAGGACCTTTCCTTAAAGTTATATAGCCGAAAAATGAAATTTTTTTTGAAAAAGTTTAAGATTTTTTTTGGGGTAGTTAAAATTAAAAATTACAAAATCCATTTGCACGATTATTCAAAGTACCCTCTTAGGAGTGTTCACAAAAATTTTCAAGTCTCTAGCTCATCAGGAAGTCGTATTTTCGAGCGAAAAAGTGAAACGTTGCATTTCACGAAATCGACCCAATGCATTTTATATGGGAAAATGTTAACATCTTTTTTCTCGGTCCGTAATGAAAAATTGTTAAATTTGGCAATTTTCCTGTCGGTTGTAGACCTAAAGGAAGGTCCGTGCCAAATTTCAATTCTCCAGCACTTCTAGAAGTGGGTTAGAATTTGTATCACCAGTGAGTCAGTGAGTTACACATGGCATGATATATATATTTGAAAACGGATCTCGAAAACGGCACTAAGGATTTTCTTTAAATTTTGGAAATGACTAATTTCTTAGTAGAAAATAAGTTCTAGATAGGTCTAATGTCCAGGAAAATTCTTGTTTTCTTGTAATATTAAGTTTAAAATCTAAAAATTTAACATTACACTTATGGAGAATCAAATGTAAACAATACAAATCAAAAAAACTGTTTATAACCGTTTGACAGTTGTTGTTGATTAAAGATGGTGGCAAACAATATGTGAATAGAGGTTTTGCATTAATATTTATGTATGTAATAAATGAAAAATTATCAAATTACTGAACAATTTGTAAAAACTAAAGGGTAAAATTTATGCCATATTAATTAAGGGGTATGAAAACGGTTTTATTTAAACCACATAGATGCTTTCATTGAGCAGTAAATTTGTTTTAATTATGCTAATTAACTTGTAAAAACATGTCTTATTCTATCCGAGCAAAGCTCGGTCACCAGGTACTGTTTATCTTATGGAGGATAGGGAAAAATTAATATTTCCCATATTAATCAATATTTTTGGATGAAACTCGATATTTAGCTTCATGTGGTTGAGATCTATCCTTTTATGCTTAAAAATCATAGTTTATGTGTTTATCATGGCAGCAAACCTGCATACACTTTTCCAATATTAATCATATAGGGTATAATCAAACTCCTTTATTTATGGACAGATGTTGATGAAACTTGGTATAATTGGTTAAAGTAAAAATTATTTATGGTAGAAATGACTACTTTCAGTGTTCCTCACAGCAGCTAACCTACACACTCTTTCCCATGTTAATCTTATGGAAAATAGGCAAATAATTCTCATGTTTATGGACAGATTTTTATAAAACTTGTCACATATTATTATTAGGCCTATATTATTACTTTGGAAATTCGCTGAGTACGCAGATCTGCTGCGACGGGGGTATTTAGCTGTATTAGCGCATTTTGTGATTTTTAAAAATTTCACGACTAGTTTTATTAGTTTGATGATAGAATGCAAACTATTTTAGTTACGACCTGGAAAGTAACACCATTTGAAAGAGCGTTCAATCTCTATATATAAAATTGAATGTATGTAATGTATGTCCTTTATGCGTTGCCAAACTACTCATCCGATCGCCATGAAATTTTAGGAAGTTGCTCTATATGTGTCCGGGAAGGTTTTAGTGAAAAAATATTTTCGAAAACCCCATAAGTTTCCATTTATGGCGTTTTAAATTTCTAATGTTAACCTTATGGAGATTAAGTTTGTTTACAAATTGTCTACAATGAAAACATTTGAGTTCTTAGCTACAGCTGATTGGTTTACTTTCCATTAGCAATATGCTTTACTATCCAATGCCATCTGAATCATTCATTAATGTTAAACTATGAAGTAAATGTGTATTGTAAAAAATGAACAGCTTTATTCACCACATTAATAGTTTACGGTTTTGGGGGATTATGTATTTATATTTTTATTTTCTGTCTGATTAAAGTCATGTGTTTATATGATAATTACAATGTTTATATTATTACGTTTATTATAATAATCAGCTGTTGTATATCTTTCCTATAAAAGCCATATTACAGTTAGGTTTTGTTTGGGTTTGGATTGGATTTGAAAATTGTGAATTAATCCACTCAGATTTATTAGTTTTATGGGAATATTATTAATATGTTTTATCGTTTCAGTATTGTTATTACCCAGAATATATAACCTTTCACAATGAACCCGTATTACTATTCGACTTCAGAACATGGCCAATCTTAAAGTTAACATGTGTTTACTGTGAGGCGTTACGAAGTTAGCCGGGTCAGCTAGTTTACTATAAATTGAACATTGTACTTCGATAATATCTCTTTTAGAATGGTTTATAAATAACTTAAATTTAAAAAAATATTTTAACTGAAATTTTCTAAACAAATTTAAGGCTTAATGAAACCAATTAAATATTTCTTATTCTTATGTTCAATTACATAAAAAACTTCTTCATTTTATTAGCTTTAAAATTATGTACAAATATTAAGAAGTCATAAATAGAAACACCCCCGTTGCAGCAGACCTGCGTACTCAGCGAATTTCCAAACCAATAATATAATAATAATAATATACGACAAGTTTGGTCAAAATCTCTCGATAAACATGAGAATTATTTGCCTATTCTCCATAAGATTAAAATGGGAAAGAGTGAGTAGGTTTGTTGCTGTGAGGAACACTGAAAGTAGCCATTTATACCATCAAAAAATTTATTTTTTACATTTATACTAACTTTCATCAACATCTGTCCATAAATAAAGGAGTTTGCCTAATCTCCATATGATTAACATGGGAAAAGAGTATGCAGGTTTGCTGCCATGATAAACACATAAACTATGATTTTTTAGCACAAATGTATGGATCTCAACCACATGAAGCTAAATATCAAGTTTCATCCAAAAATATTAGATAATAAGTGAAAAATTAATTTTTCCTAATCCTCTATAAGATTAACATTGGAGCCTCAAAATACAACGTAGGTACTGTGTGTTTATATTTTTTTATATCTCGGTAACCGTTGAAGATAGAGAAAAACCTTAAGGAACTTAATTGTATAGTTTTTTAAGCTGATTCCAATGGTGAAATATAAAATTAGAAAATTTTAAAAATTACATGTGAAAAACGCAAAAAACCCCATTTTGGAGTACAAAACCCCCCCCAAACTACCCGTTCCCATTGACCGATATGTCTGGTTTACGAACTCGTCCGAGCATTTGTAGGAATACACGTCTCTACCAATTTTGGTCTCAATCGGACCATTTTTACGAGAGTTATCGTGTTCACAGACACACATATATATATAAAAGGGTTTCCGAAAAAGAATGAAGGGATTTCGAACAGCCGTTGCTTGGGGACTATTCAAGATAACTAAACGATTTAAACGTCAAATTGGAGAGAAAAGAACTAAGTTTTGTTTCCCGCGTAGCATTAGAGGGAGCGTTGACCTCATTACCGTCGGGAAGTGCGCGACACACTTAACACCAGGTTTCCAAATGGTTGGATAGGCAGGGGTGCGCCTATTCCCTGGCCTCCCAGGAGTCCTGATTTGACCCCTTTGGATTTTTTTTGTGGGGATACGTAAAGAACATTGTCTATGCTGAGAAAATTCGTGATTTGCAACATCTTCGTTCGCGAATTTCGGATGCGATCGCAACTGTGACACCAGAGATGCTTCACAACACTTGGCGAGAAATCGAATATCGCTTCGATGTATGCAGAGCAACAAATGGAGCTCACATCGAAACATATTAAGGTATGAAAAAAACTTAGTTCTTTTCTCTTCTATATGGCGTTTAAATCGTTTAGTTATCTTGAATAGTCCCCAAGCAACGGCCGTTCGAAATCCCTTCATTCTTTTTCGGAAACCCTGTATATATAAATTTTAACGACTATTGTTTTTGGTCTCTGGGCACCTAAAGAAGAAAAAATAACATGGTCTCGGGCTTAACTCTTGCCATGAGACCTACGGTAATAGCTTCTTCCCTATGGGAAATTCGCTAAAAGTGTTAAAACTTCATAAAAACGTTGAGAAGGTACAACATTTACATTTATAATTTTGGCTCTAAACATCAAACTAATTAGTGGAGCCGTAATTAGTTTATTTAAATTAATAATAATTATTTATAATATAATACACAACAACTAGGTCTTTTACTACATCTAAACACATAGAAAAATAAAATTGAATGAAATTAAATTAGAAGTAAATTATATAAATAATATTATTTATATAATTTACTTCTAATTTAATTTCATTCAATTCTATTTCTCTACGTGTTTGGATGTAGTAAAATACCTAGTTGTTGTGTATTTATTAAACTAAAAGGGTTTCTGCTGTATTGTTCAAAATTATATCTGATTTCGAAAATTTGTATGTCGGTGACAAATATCAATAAACAATCTAACTTAACTCCGCAGAGTGCTGTGTATGTTGGCAATCAGTATGGCTCTGCGAAGTTAAGTTAGGTTATATATTTATAGTGTAAAATAATATTAACGAGATAAAAAATATCAATAAGCAACGTACCTTACTCCGCAGAGCGCTGTATGTTAGCAATATTCCGTTTATTACAATGTAACACAGGGTGTATTAGTCATCATCATACAGCGCTCTGTGGAGTTTAGTTAATTTTATTATTGATAGTATAAAATATTATTAAAGAGATAAAAATGTCAATAAAGAACCTGACTTGTTTGATTGGAGATGTTAGCGTAAGGTTCAGTTTATGTCAAGGTTAGAGGCGCTTTATGTCAATAATATCGCCTAAATCATTGTGCGATATATGTGTGTTATAATTACAAAATAATCATGATAAAATATTATACGGTAATAATCATAATATATTGTCTAATATATTAATACCGGTAATAATAATTATAACTGTTGGTGATATTACATATTCACAATATAATAGTAATTTGATCGCGTAATCAAGGCAGGTCTACATATTAATTGAAATAAAACAGTCAATAAATATTTCGTTGCTATCCCAGTCAGCTGTTTACGAGGTTATAAAAATCTCTGCTAAAATTTTAACCCTTTATGCCCTACATTCTCTTAAAAAATCCTGTTTCTCACTGCCTAGAACCCAAATTCCAATCAAATCAATCTTGACGGAATGTTACAGAGTGTCTCATTTCGGCCAAATAACGTTAGAAAACGTTGGATAAAACAGTGTTCCGCGGTGTTTTTATTCTTAATTACGTTATTACAGATTGAGAAAGGTGTATTTGAGTAATATTTCCCCGCCCAGAACCCCGATTCCCACCGTTGGTCCTGTTTGAAGGTATGGTTCATGAGAATGTCATATTTAAGCCTACAGTTGTCCAGATAGCCCCTACGTAAAAATTTGGTTCTTATACGGAGCGGAACTTCTTAGATAGGTTGTTAGAAATTTAAAAAAAGTTTGTTTGAGATAGATATGAAATAAAATAGTAGGATACCTACTGCAGTCAAAATATTTTTCAGAAGTAGGGCCTTGGCTGCTAAAATGCTTGTGAAGACCAAAATAAAGACTTTTAACTCTTTTGATCTTTGTTTATCATACTTATAGCATGTATATTGACATTAAAGTTGTATTTTCCCTGTAAATAAAATAATATAAAATCATATATACCCAGGTTTTGGGAATCAACCCAAGGCCATGACTAAATACTCATTTTATATTACCTACCCGCTGCGTATTTACCAGACATGGCGTTTTCACCAGACTCGCATCACTATACAGAAAATTTCTGTGTAGTGAGGCGAGTCAAAATATTATTAAATAAAATGATAATTTTATCCAATAAAATTCTAATAATCCAGTGGGTTTAACCATATACTTCAAGGTTTAGGATATTATGGCCAGTAGCCTATTTTCCCAAGCATAGTTCTTCTCCAGATTATGTTAAGTGAACGAGATTTTTTTCAAATGAGTTTTACAGTGAAAAAATATACATATATATATATATATATATAATTTAAATAATAAACACAGCAACTTACACCAACTTGAAGGGGTACGCCCAAGAAATGCACCTGTTTCCGGGTTATACAAAAATTTCTTAACTTTGACCATGGTTGGTTCTTTAGGAGGCTTCAAGTACGGGTTACTCGGTTCAATCATCGGTTCTTTCTGCTTGGACATTAGTGACAAAATTCAAAGGTAGCCCAACAAAACAAACAACGCGTTCTCGAAGTGATATTACACACAAACACACACAATACGCCTACCTATCCCACAACAGCTTGAATGAAAATAAAGTTTGCTATGATTCGGTTCATAAAAACTCCACGATGTATTGGCGCTAGCGACCAATAGTCCAAACTACAACAGTGCTGCCTTTGCCATATGTAAAACGATAAATCGCAAGTACCAACGATCTACTATACAGTATAATATGCGTTAGCAGCCTATAATTTCATATCTCATTTTGGTAAGTATCTGACTAAAGATTATGAGCCATGAAAAATTACTCCGTAGTAAATAAACGGCTGGACCGATTCTAATGAAATGTTTTCAATTACAAACACAAAAGGAGTTCAATTAAAAACACGTACAGAAGATTTTTATATATTATACGACTATTATAAGGAACTAAATGTTTTTTGAGCTGATTCTAATGGCAAAAGATAAATTTTAAAAACTACATGGAAAAACGCAAAAAAACAATATTTAAGTACAAGACCCCCCCAAACTACAAGTTCCGATTGACTGATATGTTTGGTTTAAGAAATCGTCCGAGCAAAGAGGGAAAAGATTATGCAGGTTAGCTGCAGTTAGGAACACTGAAAGTATTTTTTTTGCAGGTGGTAACTATTTATGAGTACCCCCGCTCCTGCGAGGGTGTTATGTGGTGACTCCACTGTTAAGCGGTGTTTACTCAAACTAAACCCACCTTCCCCCATCCGTCCAGACGTGTATAACTTACATACGGGCAAAAGGACTTCATTTGAGCGAACCACAGCATTAGCGTTTACTGCTGTAGCTGCTGGTTTACCTCTTGGAATGGCTAAAACAATCAAATCAGAACAGGGCCGGAGCAAGTGAAATATCATATGTTAATCAAAATATAAATAACACAAACTTAAATTAAGAAGATTCAACGCATTGCTGTGTCAGGCTTTGGATGGGCAGGTCATGCTGTACCTACGGTCGATCATCCAGGATGGCGGTGGGCCTGGGCCTCCAGACCTCTGCGACATCATGTCGTGTACAGAGTTTCCTGATATGCTCTAGGGTGGAATTGGATGCTTTCTGAAACAGTCCATTGGCTTTTGTTCTGTTTAATAGGTCAAGAGTTGGGACTCCCAACGTCCCCATAATTACAGAGTTCTTGACGAACCACGGTTGTCGTGTGATTCGTCTCAGCGACTTCGTCTGGATTGCCTCTAGGCGTTTCCTGTTTAGTCTTGCTGGCCAGAATCCACCATGCTTATGAAGCATACATGATACAAGAGCGTAGAATTAGTAGGAACATGGTGACCTTCGTCCTGACCGGGATTGGGCTCCTCGCTGCAAGAAGTGGTCACATCAGCCCCAGGATTGCCGTTGCCTCAGCAACTTTCCTGTCAACATGCTGTTTGAAACAGGCGTGAGTCCAGGGTGACACCCAAGTACTTCACGGACGTCTTCCACGGTATCCCCACTCCGTCTAGCTGGATCTCGGGTAGAACTGCTCTCGACATTTCTGGCCTCTTCCTGAAACAAATGGCATTACATTTATCCGCGTTGACTTTTGCCACTGTTGGAACCATGGTGACAGGGCGTCCATCTGTGTCTCGCCCCCTCAAAGCATATCTGGAACTGGTGACCCTCTAAGTAAGACTTAAGGAGATGGACCGCTGCCGCCGGGAGTGGGGACTCGCTGAACTTGAGGAGAAGTCCCTCGTGCCAGACCTTGTCGAACGCCTTGCTGACATCCAGTAGCACTGCAACAGAGTATAGGTTAATATTATGTTTGTCAACCAGCTTCGTAATCACCCGTACCAGCTGATGCGTCGTAGAGTGTCCGCGACGAAATCCAAACTGCTCCGGCCTTATGTATCCGTCCAGGAAGGGGGATATCCTGGAAAGGAACGGGCGTTCGAAAATCTTCGAGACCGCCGAGAGTAGGGAAATAGCGATAGTTTTCAGGGAACAAGTGATTCTTGCCTGGTTTCGGGATCAGGATTATCTTCGCGGACGTCCAAATTGCCGGGAAGTAATGGAACCTGAAAGCAGCATTGAAAATTAATAACAAATGTACAAATAAGGGGGCCGGGCGGCCTGCAGGTCTAACGAGCCTATCCGGTCGAGGCCAGGGGCTTTTCGTGGCTTGAGCATTCAAATCGCTGCTTCCAGCTCCATCATCACGATGATGATCAAGCAGGGGTCTAAAAAGCTGTCTCGGGGGTTAGGCGAACAAGTTCTCCTTGAAATGCTCGATCCTCTCCCCTTGGAGTTCATCGTAAACATCGTGATTTGTCTGAAACTGCATACATTGTGTTAGCAAAAGTTACCGCCTTGTCCTCCGCTGTGTAGACTAGGCCGTGATCTACGTGGAGGGGACGGGCCGCCGGTTTGGTCCCCCTGATCTGCTTAGCTGTCTTCCACACACTGCCTCCTTCCACGTTTAGCGTTAGCAGGTACTCATTCCAACCCTCGGACCTGAAATTGTCAACAAGTGATCTGATTAGTCTATTCTGCCAGTTTAGCTGTTGCCTAAACTCTGGGGGTCTGGCAAGCTGGCTCTGGGTGATTGGGGCGGTACCTCTCTTGGACGCATCTGAAATGACGCATCTGACGACGTTAGAAGCTCATGCAATTCCGTGACGCATTCGTTGAGTTCCTCCGTGGTTGCTGGGTCCCGTGCTGGTGGAAGACGCTCTGAGACCAGTCGTACACTGAAAGTAGGAACATAGGAGAACGGATAGTAAAGTAGATTGTGCATGCCCATGTTAAGGATGAAGACAATACATCGTCCCGCCAATTGACGTAGTAGGTACCGCCATCCTCAGATGGCGCTAGTGTCGCAAATGATCTAAATATATAAAACAAAGTCGTGTTAGTTACACGCATCATAACTCGAGAACGGCGGGACCGATTTTAATCATCTTTGATTTTTGGATTCGTCTCTGTTTTGGTCATGCTTTAGGCATATTCAGTTTCCATAAATTCAATTAGTTTCCATTTTATAGCGTTTTAAATTTTTAATGTTAACCTTATGGGGACTAAGTTTGTTTACAAATTATCTACAATCAAAACATTTGATTTCTTAAACCAGCTGTTTGTTTACTGTCTGTTAGCAATATGCTTTACCATCCAATGTCATCTGAATCATTTATTAATGTAAAACTATTAAGTAAATATGTGCTGTACAAAATAAACAGCATTATTCGCCACGTTAATAGTTTACGGTTTTTGGGAATTATATACTGTATTTATATTTCTATATTTTCTGTATGATTAAAAGACACGTGTTTATATGTTTGCAAAAAAAATAATTACAATGATCATACATGTTAAGTTTATTATAATAGTCAGCTGTTGTATATTTAAAGCTTTCACAACAAAGCCGCAATGCTAATTGACTTCAGGACATGGCCAATCTCAAAGTTAACTGTATTTGTATTTACTGTTAGGCGTTACGAAGTTCGCCGGGTCAGCTAGTTTAATATACACCTGACGGTGTCACAGAGACCTAGTTCACCGCTAGATCCGACAGATGGACACACTTGTCCTGAGATTTTATCGTCTTCATTAACTCCCATAAGGTGTCTCCTCTCCTTGTAATCCGTTCCTCTCTGGTAGGAATTTCTAGCATAAACAATGTTTATTTTGACCAATTATTCCAAGTTTCATCAACGTCTGTCCATATATAAAGGAGTTTACCTACCTATTCCCTAGATGATTAACATGGGAAAAGAGTATGCAGGTTAGCTGCCATGATATATACATAAACAACTATGATTTATGTGTGCATTGATGTATAGCAAAGTGAATGAAATACATAAATAGGTAGAATACAGGAGTTATAACATTAAGTTGGACAAATAAAGGCATACAAGAAGCTCAGTAATATGACCTAATTGCTCTTTTGTGCTGGTAACAAAATTGTTCCAATTAAAACTTACTCCAGATAAAAACAAAACTTTGTCAATATACCCTGAATTTGGGAAAATTAAAAACCAAATTAAATGTACCTAATAACATGGTGTAAATGTCAGGGTGAATAAATAAATAGAATTTATTAATGTTACAAGATGTTGTTGCTCTGTTATAGATGCTATGTCTCATGAATGTATTAATTATTATTTAAGTAGTTATATGTGTTTCTGGTGAAACAAAATACTGTAGTTGTTATTGTCTGAATGGTTAACTTCTCTTTCACAAGTTATATTAATCAAGTGTAAAATTAAGTTTAGGCCTAATAAATGAGTTATTATGTTAAGAAATGGTTACATTAAGAATACCCCCGTCGCAGCAGACCTGCGTACTCAGCGAATTTCCAAATCAATAACATAATAATAATAATATATAACAATTTTTATCATTATCTGTCAATAAATATAAGTACTATTTGCCTACTCTCCATAAGATCAACATGGGAAAGAGTATGCAGGTTTGCTGCTGTGAGGAACGCTGAAAGTAGGTGTTTCTAGCGTAAACAATTTATATTTTGACCATTTATATCAAGTTTGATCAACATCTGTCCACAAATATAGGAGTTTACCTAAACTCTATATGATTAACATGGGAAAATAGTATGTAGGTCAGCTGCCATGACAAACACAAACTATGATTTTTAAGCATAAATGGGGAAGTATGGATCTGAACCACATGAAGCTAAATATCAAGTTTCATCCAAAAGTATTAGATAATAAGTGAAACATTAATGTTTCCTTATCCTCCATAAGATTAACATTGAAGCCCCAAAATACAAAGTACTGTGTATAGCTTCTTCCCTATGGGAAATTCACTAATACCCCCGTCGCAGCAGACCTGCGTACTCAGCGAATTTCCAAATCAATAATATAATAATTATAATATATGGCAAGTTTGGTCAAAATCTGTCGATAAACATGGGAATTATTTGCCTATTCTCCATAAGATTAAAATGGGAAAGAGTGTGCAGGTTTGCTGCTGTAAGGAACACTGAAATTAGGCATTTCTACCATAAATAATTTTTATCTTAACATTTATACCAACTTTCATCAACATCTGTCCATAAATAAAGGAGTTTGCCTAATCTCCATATGATTAACATGGGAAAAGAGTATGCAGGTTTGCTGCCATGATAAACACATAAACTATGATTTTTAAGCATAAATGGATAGATCTCAACCACATGAAGCTAAATATCAAGTTTCATCAAAAAATATTAGATAATAATTGAAAAATTAATTTTTCCTAATCCTCCATAAGATTAACATTGGAGCCTCAAAATACAACGTACTGTGTTTAGATTTTTTTCTATCTCGGTAACCGTTTAAGATAGAGAAAAACTTTAAGAAACTTAATTGTGTAGTTTTTTAAGCTGATTCCAATGATGGAATATAAAATTAGAAATTTTTAAAAATTACATGTGAAAAACGCAAAAAACCCCATTTTGGGGTACAAAACCCCCCCAAACTACCCATTCCCATTGACCGATATGTTTGGTTTACGAACTCGTCCGAGCATTTGTAGGAATACACGCCTCTACCAAATTTGGTCTCGATCGGACCATTTTTACGAGAGTTATCGTGTTCACAGACACATATATATATATAAAAATTTTAACGACTATTGTTTTTGGTCTCTGGGCACCTAAAGAAGAAAAAATAACATGGTCTCGGGCTTAACTCTTGCCATGAGACCTACGGTAATAGCTTCTTCCCTATGGGAAATTCGCTAATAAAGGAGTGTATAAAGGTTCGGAACCTTTATATACTCACTGCTATTACTTAAATAAACAACAACAAATTATTCAAGGTCTTGAAATTAATAAATTCTAAAATTGTTTATTTTGCTCGCTACTACAGTTTAAATAATAAGCTGGTTTTACCTTTTAGCGAATTTCCCATAGGGAAGAAGCTATTACCATAGGTCTAGCCATAGTGTATTCCTACAAATGCTCGGACGAGTTCGTAAACCAGACATATCGGTCAATGGGAACGGGTAGTTTGGGGGGGTTTTGTACCCCAAAATGGGGTTTTTTGCGTATTTCACATGTAATTTTTAAAAGTTTATGACTTTATATTTCACCATTAGAATCAGCTTGAAAAACTACACAATTAAGTTCCTTAAAGTTTTTCTCTATCTCCAACGGTTACCGAGATATTAAAAAATCTAAACAGTACGTTGTATTGTGGGGCTCCAATGTTAATCTTATGGAGGATAGGGAAAAATTAATATTTCCCATATTAATGAATATTTTTGGATAAAACTTGATATTTAGCTTCATGTGGTTGAGATCTATCCATTTATGCTTAAAAATCATAGTTTATGTGTTTATCATGGCAGCAAACCTGCATAATCTTTTCCCATAATAGTCATATAGGGAATAGGCAATCTCCTTTATTTATGGACAGATGTTGATGAAAGTTGGTATAAATGTTAAGATAAAAATTATTTATGGTAGAAATAACTACTTTCAGTGTTCCTCACAGCAGCTAACCTGCACACTATTTCCCATGTTAATCTTGTGGAGAATAGGCAAATAATTCTCATGTTTATCGACAGATTTTTTTTAAACTTGTCATATATTATTTTTATATTATTGATTTGGAAATTCGCTGAGTACGCAGGTCTGCTGCGACGGGGGTATTTACTTCATCCCACCTTTATAAAGAAAATTAGATAAGTATCTTTAAAATTATAAATTTGTTAAATGTTATTTCAATAAAAATTTAGAATAGAATTAAATGTATGTAACATTTTGAGATTACTTATAGAGATAGAAAGTATTTCATAGAAAAAATGCTTGTGTAACTATATGAATGGCTTTGTTTGTAATATAACTTCATATTCTCTGCATATTGTATTATTCCATTAAAAATCTGATATAACCAGTGGTGTAGTGGAGCCGGAGCGGTCTGGAGCGCCGCTCCGGCACAGCTTGTGCAGCCGAAACTCAGATTTGTATACTTGTACTTTGCCTTTTTATAGAACGTTGTAGGTAAGCGAGTGGCTCGCATCATTTCATTATATCAACATACAATATCGAGGCGTTTTACATTAAACCTAACCTAACAACATCATAACACCAGAATCAGACACTATGGCTTACTTGAAGACATACCTTTTTATAGTATCTAGTTTTATTATTCAAAAATATATTTATTTTTACAACAAACTTGAGGTTGATTAAGAACTGTTGAGATTATTTGTATTTCCAGTCTTCAACCATTTAAATTCTATTCATTTTAATCTCCGTCTAAGATATTTATTTCAACACACCTTCTTCCTACAGGAAGATTATAGAAATAAATAGATAGATATAAAATTTGCGGATTTTCCTCCGTATATGGTGGGTAAACTCTACAAATATGTTCTTCTTCCTTGACCTGCACTCGCCAGTTTGGGTTGAAAAAGAAAGCGAACCCTTACTAAATAAACGGTACCAGTGGACTGACACATACTTTCTCCCTTAAGTAAATTTAAAAAAGACAATCTGTAATAAAACTATCATGTTCTACAAAGTTAATCTAAATTTAATAAGTTATTGTTTCAAAAATAATCATCCAATTTCTAAAAATAAAACACGAGAGACAAAGTTAAATTAATTGTTCAAATTGTATGGGGGGGACAACCCCCCCCCCCCCGTAACACCAAGCTTTTTTGAGCTGGTTTTGTTCGGTGATTTGACCTTACGCTTCATACCAAGTTTCATGGAAAACAGTTGGAAAGTAAGGAAGAAATAGATTTTTTTTATATTCTCCATAAGAATAACATTGGGCGCTTTCAGACAACGTACTGCGTTTATCGTAGACAGTAAATTTAACTTTTCTCTGGAACCGTTTGTCGTAGACAAAATAATTCAAAATACTAATTTGTTTAGTTTTTTAAGCTGGTTTCAATGGTACCAGTCAAGTTATACTTTACTTTTATTGTTTTCGCTGAAAATATAAAAACTTGATTTTTTTGACATTTAAAAGCCCATAACTTTTGAACCGTCATTTTTACAGATATGCGGGTGGTGTCAAATTATTTAGTACTCTGTACACTATAAACTGTCAAATTTTAATCAAAATCGTTAGAGCCGTTTTTTAGAAAATTGGATTTTTCACGTTTTTTAAGGGTTTTTAGGGGTGAACTACCCTTAAAAATCGAAAATTCAAAAAAATGAAAAAAACGCCTGGAGATACGGTGACTATATATATACATGCCAAATTTCATCTAAATCGGACCAACGGGGTAGGTTGTGGCACTGTACACATCCAGACACACACACACACACACGGACGGACAGACATCACGTCAAAACCCACTTTTTTGGATTCAGGGGACCCCAAAACGGATATATCCACCCTCAACTCAAATTCGAAAATTTTGACGAAAACAATACTTTCTCCATATACTATGTATAAGGGGAGAAAGTAAAAGGACCGTTTGCCTTCGACTGCAATACTTTGCATGAATACAACAGATACCCCAGGAGCATCACTAGTCGCTTTAGCAAAATTAAACTTCGGTTGATGTAATTCTTTTTTAAATAGATAAATTCATTGTACACAATTCCACGCGTTTGACCACACAAAAATGACCTTCCTGAGGAGCTTGCAGACTTTGACTACCCATTACCCTCCCAAAGAGTAATGGCTTCCCTGGGAAGGACCGCTCCGGCACAGCTTTTTTTAGCACTACACCACTGGATATAACACATTAGAAACTCTTCCTACCTTCTATATTAATTTTGTATTAAAAACAAGTATACTCTAGCTTGTTTGATTATGGCTTAAATTAACTTATTATGAAACCTGGTATGTTGCTTCAAAATAATATTAAAGATATGGAAATTCACTGAGTATACAGGCTATTTGGTAATTGCAGCTATTATAAATTTTTGGGCATTCATATGTCTCATACTTACAGATGCGAGCCATTCCTCCTGCATGAATTCTTGTGGTGGAAAAACTGGAAGGTAGTATATATCGACAGGTGAACCAACATATTGGCCTACAGACCCTCGGAAAATTCCTGACCTGCTGGACTTTTTCATTGCAAAGCAAGGGGATTTCTCATAGCTACATTGACGTGTCTGGAAGCCTGGATTTGTCTTCAGATCATTCTCCAATCATTGCTACTTTAAGTTCTTCCATTATACTGAAAGAGAAACCATTGAAACTTTTTAATAAATCAACTGATTGGAATGTTTTTCGTGCAAAAGTAAATGAGGACTTGTCTATCAATATACCCCTGAAGACTCCAGACGACATAGATGATGCTGTTGAGCATTTCAATTGTGTTATTCAAAATTCTTGTTGGCAATCAACCCCTGTTGCACAAGAAAACGTGCTTAACAAAATTGTATGCAGCTATCCATTGCATATTAAACGTAAAATTGCTGAAAAAAGAAGACTTAGAAGAATTTGGCAGCGATCAAGAAATGTACGAGACAAAACCAACTTCAACAGAGCGTCACAAAATCTCAAGAGGGAGCTGAAGAACTTGAAAAATGAATGGTTCTTTAACTACACGGCAAATTTATCTCCAACTGAAGCAACAGATTATTCTCTCTGGAAAGCCACTAGAGGATTAAAACAACCTACAACTCCAGTCCCTCCTATCGCTAAGCCAAATGGTTCGTGGGCCAGAAGCAATACCGAAAAATCTGAAGTATTTGCGAGCCATTTATCGGCAGTGTTTACTCCAAACCCAAGCCCTAACCACCATGACGAAATCCAGGAATTCATTGACTCTCCAAACCAACTGTCACCACCAATAGTGGCTTTTACACCCTCTGAGATAACTGGAGTTATAAAACGCTTAAAACTGTTTAAAGCTCCTGGCTACGACTTGATCACAGGGAAGGTGTTGAAGGAGCTCCCTAGAAAAGCTGTTGTGTATTTGACTGTGATTTTTAATTCAATCCTACGAGTCGAGTATTTTCCAGCTCAATGGAAGATTTCAGAGATTATAATGATAGCTAAGCCAGGAAAGCCTCCCAATCAAGCAAGCTCTTATAGGCCAATTAGTCTTCTCCCGATTGTGTCAAAACTCTTTGAGAGGGTTTTCTTGAATCGTCTTCTTCTTGAGGTAGAGGAAAGGGACCTAATCCCAAACCATCAATTTGGATTCCGGAGGGAACATTCTACTATCGAGCAAGTGCACCGAGTAACTAACATCATTAAAGAAGACCTTGAGACCAAGAAATATTGCTCTGCTGTTTTTATAGATGTTAGTCAAGCCTTCGACAGTGGCTCAGAAAGAGGGAATTCATAATGACTGTGGCGTCCCCACAGTCAAAGAAGAAATTAGAAGATTCGGCACGAAATACCTCGAAAAGCTGGAAAAACATCCCAACTTCTTGGCGGTTAATCTATTGGACAATAGCAATGCTACCTATAGACTAAAGAGGACTCATGTCTTAGATGTTCACCTACGTTTTGTTTAACTGTCATATATTTGTGTTCGTGTTTTTTTTCTTAATCATTTGCGTTGTATAACGCAACCTTGACGTTAAATTCATTTTAAAATGAATTTTAACTAATGTTTTGTAAATTCCTCAAATTTGCTTAATGTTCCAATTTTTGAACAGATTGTAAATGTAAATAAAGATATAAAAAAAATCTTATACTGAATTTAAATGTCCATACAGTTTGTTATTATTATCCTGTGATCAACTGATTTTGCTAGAAAAGGAATGAGGATTGAAAAGCAAAAGATAAATTTAATTTACACCAGTTAATTGGTTTGTTACAGTGGCTTCAAGCAATAGAATGAATACGTTTTCTTTCAAAACACAAAAGATTTTGGAAATAATTTTCTCTGCTTTTATTTCGCACAGTTATTTTACCCTTTAGTTTTTACAAATTGTTTAGTAATTTGATAAATTTTCAATAATTACGTACATAAAATAAATATTAACGCAAAACCTCTATTCACATATTGTTTGCAACCATCTTCAATCAACAACTGTCAAACGGTTATAAACAGCTGTTTTGATTTGAATTGTTTACATTTGATTCTCCATAAGCGTAATGTTACATTTTTAGATTTTAAACTTAATATTACAAGAAAACAAGAATTTTCCTAGACATTAGACCTATCTAGAACTTATTTTCTATTCAGAAATTAGTTATTTCCAAAATTTAAAGAAAATCCTAAGTGCCGTTTTCGAGATCCGTGTGCAAATATATATATATATATATATATATATATATATATATATATTTGATCTATATAGTTCACCTTTAAGGATTACTGTTATATAAAGTGAAGTTAAAATAATTACTGAGTATCCTTGACAAACATCATTTTATTTTAACAACATGTTTCAACCTTTAAAGGCCATTTTCAAGTATGAAAATTTTCGACTTGAAAATGGCCTTTAAAGGTTGAAACATGTTGTTAAAATAAAATAATGTTTGTCAAGGATACTCAGTTAATTATTTTAACTTCACTTTATATATATATATATATATATATATATATATATACAAACCCTGCTCGTATTATAGTATTGGATATATATATATATATATATATATAACTTGCTCGTATTATAGTATTGGATTGGATTGGATGTATGACAATTTTGATATACGACAGATTTTGGTCAAAATCTATCGATAAACATGAGAATTATTTGCCTATTCTCCATAAGATTAACATGGGAAAGAGTGTGCAGGTTTGCTGCTGTGAGGAACACTGAGAATAGGCATTCATACCATTAAAATAAATTTTTTATTTTTAACATTAATACCAACTTTCATTAACATCTGTCCATATATAAAGGAGTTGCCTATTCTCCATATGATTAACATTGGAAAAGAGTATGCAGGTTTGCTGACATGATAAACACATAAACTATGATTTTTAAGCATAAATGGATGAACCTCAACCACAAGAAGCTAAATATTAAGTTTTATCCATAAATATTGGTTAATAAGTGAAATATTAATTGTTCCTTATCCTCCATAAGATTAACATTGGAGCCTTAAAATGCAACGTACTGTGTTTAGATTTTTATATATCTAGGTAGTTGGAGATAGAGGAAAACTTTAAGGTACTAAATTGTGTAGTTTTTAATTTGATTCTAATGGTGAAAGATAAAATCTAAAGTTTTTTAAAATTACACATTAAAAACACAAAAAAAACAATTTTTTAGTACAAACCCCCCCCCAAACTATCCGTTCCCATTGACTGATATGTCTAGTTTACGAAATTGTCCGAGCAAATGTAGGGATACATGTCTCTGTTTTTGGCCTCTGGGCACCTAAAAACGAAAAATAACATGGTCTCGGGCTTGAATTTGTCATGAGACCTACGGTAATAGCTTCTTCCCTATGAGAAATGAGCTAAAAGTTAGCTATAATAACTGTTAAAATTATTAAATGAATTAAATACAACCAGAATACAATAGTTTTGTATTTTTTCTGTAATCAAATCCATGAAAATAATTATCATTTGGTCAGGCTGTAGATATTAGTATTGCTAAACAATTTTTATCATTTACATTAACATAACATTTATCATACATATTGTATTTTATTTTATTTTTCAATAAATTGTTACGTTGAAAATATTTTAATTGCATAAAATACATTAGCATCAGATTATACAAATATAATACCATAAAAATTCATTCACTAGCATATTAATTAATAAAACACTAGAGGAGAAACAAGAGACTGGCAAAACTGCCAAAAACAATATCCGGAAACTGAGGCTTCCATCCATTCTTAGCTCCTTCCGTCATATTTACACTGAGCTTACCTTTCCGTTTAAATGCATTTGTTTCACAACCAGTTGGTCCGTTGAAAAGCTTTATCCCACAACATCTAACAAGAAAGTGAATAGCATAATCTCACAAGTACTTATATCTTTCTGAAGTTATTACTTTTCAGTTAAGTTTAGCTCTGAACTTTTTGGTGAGTAAAAATAATTAATTATATTGGTTTAATTTACATTATAATATTTTCTCGGTCAGTTGTAATGTTCACGATCTACAGTGTATATACCCAAATTCAGTCTTTAAATCAATGCTGGATCTTTCGAGCTTAACCGTATCTGTTGGATGTAGCATAGCAAGACAATCCGGGACCGGAGAAATTAATTGGTTTTGTATTTTGGATTCCTGGGATCGAATTAATAAAAATAATGAACTATCAACAGTATAACTAATCAAACTGACTCAACAAAACTCAGTGAGTTTCACACATTAACATTATGAATCTTTATTAGTATTTGTCAAATGATTAAAATTCTATGAAATAGATTAGTTCCAGGTTAGACCAAATAAATATTTTCAAAATCGTCCTAAG
This sequence comes from Nephotettix cincticeps, assembly GCA_023375725.1. NCBI lineage: Eukaryota > Metazoa > Arthropoda > Insecta > Hemiptera > Cicadellidae > Nephotettix > Nephotettix cincticeps. The sequence continues at coordinate 50,018,596 of CM041786.1, read as the reverse complement.
GTGAAAACTCGAGGGATGTCAAAGGGTCTTTGAAATAATGACTGTGAAAACTGAAATTCGTAAATTCAATTATTTTGTAATATTATACAATAATTGTTCTTAAATGAATGTTTGAATTAAATTCTAAACTCTCTAACCTACTCATGAAAACTAGAGGAATAGCCGAGATATTGGCAATACTGCCAACAATTAACGGGAACTGAGGATTCCGTCCAAACATTCCTCTTTCCGCCATATTTCACGTTGAGCTTACGTTTCCGGTGAATACTTTTGTTTCCCAATTAATTAGCCTGCTCGCTGAAGAACTTTTATCCAACAACATCTAACAGGAAAGTGAATAATCATATGTGAATCTGTCTGGAGATATTACTCTTTAACGTTATAAATATAGATCAAGTTTAGTCAATGTCCTGGACATTTTGGTAAGTATAAATAATTACTGTTTTGGCATTTCACGTTCTTATCAAATTATTATGCACCGCACTTGATCTTGAGTTAACCCCCTTTAAAGCTAAGTCATATATATGTCAATATAATTTCTCTCTATAAATACCAGCGAAATTCTATTTAAAAAGCCAAGCCATTGCTGTAGCTTGTAGCATGTCAAGCATGACATATATATCCGAGACGGTAAAAAATGGTTTTTATTTCAAATTTATCCAATTGAATTTATAAACATAATGTACAGTTTTAATAATGAATTTATTAAAACTGGCTCAACAAAATAAGCTTCACACGTTAACATTATGAATGTTTATCACTCTGCGTCAAATTAAATTATTACGGAGTACTCTAAAGATACAGACTCTAAATAAAATAAGTTATATGTAAATATAAATGCCGTAACTTAATATCGCCCTTAGGGCTCGTGATAATAATGGCGGCGCTCATATAAATTTCATTTTATATTAGTTTCTGTAATCTGACTGATTTTGTAACTATAGTTACAATTTTACAAACCTAATGAATAACATGAGAAATGCCAAAAGATTGGCAATACTGTCATCAACAATATCCGGGAACGGAGGGTTCCGTCTTTTAGCAACTTCCTTCGCAGTTTATAACTGAGCGTTTACGTGTCCGTGTGTTTGACAATTAATTATTATAGGCTGCTTTTCAAGAATCTTTATCCAACAACATCCAAGAGGGAAGTGAATAATTGTGAGTGTATCTGTTTGATGGTATATTACTTTTTTACACACAATATTTTATATAGATAAATTAGTTTAGTTTCACCATAGAATATTGTTAGACATTTATATTTTCTTTGGTTTCACCTTGGACTTCAGCCCCCATCGTCTCGAGACGTCCCACCCAAAATTTTTGACAGCTTGTGGACTTCTTAGTGATGAACTTAACTTTAAGACCACTGCATGTTAGACTTTGCATTTTAATCAGAGATAAGAGTGGGCACTTAGAAAACCTCCTCAAATAATGAAATCACTTGTAAGCCAAATTAATGTGTAAATATTATTTTATTAAATTCCTATTCATTTTAATAAAAACAATTCCTGCAAAAATTGTTCTAGGATTAATTTTTTGGTAGGCCTACAGTGCTGCTGATTACAATAAAGGTAAAGGTTAATCTGTTTTCCTGTAGTAAATAAATAGCTCAAGCTATTACAAGGGGTCTCATAACAACGCCTAGACCCGAGACCATTTTTACTTTCTCCCATCCAAAATATATGAAATAATGAGAGGTATGGGTCATGAACAAACTTGCCACTAAACATATTGTAGTTTGATGCCAGCTAAGAATTCCTGGAGTTTGTCAAGGTTAACACCTTGTATAGCCTATATATACATACGCCACAGCAAAATCCGCTTCAGAGTTACTAAATATTGCAAAGAAGATAATGTTATTATGAGTATAATATAATATTTTTTGCTTAATCATGAAACCTTTTCTTGTTACAGAGATAAAACTCAAAAATGGCTTCTTCAAGATTAGATGTTATTATCTTTGGAGCTACCGGGTACACTGGGAAAGTTGCTGTAAGGGAAATGTTAAAATTTGCTAAAGACAAGAATGTAACTTGGGGTGTGGCTGGGAGAAGTGAGGAAAAGTTAAAAAAGGTTCTTCAAGAGATATCTGAAAAAACAGGTATTTAGAAGAGAAACATAAAATTGTTTTAAACAATCATGAAATAAATCTTATCTTATTAATAATTTGGTTGGTTTAATGCCTAAAATATTTAGAGGATTTTAGTCTAACTCTTTAAGTATGGCCTATCAATATACGATATAGTCAAATTCAAGAGAATACTTTATTTTTACAGACTTGCAGGTTATGTCATATTGATATTTTAAGCATTATCAGTGAGTATAACTGATTATACTCACTGGCATTATGGACCAAGAAATTGTATTGAAATAATTTAAGCATTTTTGGGGAAATTTCGATTTTTATGTTTTAGGTCTAGTCATCCTTAAAAAAAAAAAAAAAATTAAGACCCTAGATATTGCTTTAAATGCACACTATTGTACATTGCAAAACACTTTTACGTTGAGTAGGCTACTCGGTCCAAGTATCCTATTTTTATAGTATCTATACTTATTCTTATCACCTCTTTCTTTTTCTTATCTTATATTTATCTCATTTATTCTTATCTATTTTTCTCATTTTTCCAAGTTTCATAAAAAATGGACCATTGGTGTAGTATGGGGTCTTTACACAGCCAGACAGACATCAGAATTAATGTGACGTCCTGTAATCCAGCTACTTGGGGGTCACGAATTATTGATATTTGTGAGAGATGGTCGGTGTAGTGTTCTCTTGTGTGGATTAACATCCATACTATTGAATACTATGTTAATCCGTAAAGACCATTCTCATAATTAGACCAATTTGTAATTCAGAGGCCGTGGTTCGGATTCAACGTTAAACTGTAGGTCCATTAGTTGCCATCAGCTGTTGGGCTATTAATTAACAGTCCTGTCTAAGGAACATGTCAGCCTTAGTCAGTAACAACAGATCGCGCCACAATCATCTTACACTCAATCCTCATTCATACTTGGCTTAAAATACCTACATTGTAGTATTGTTGCCATTTCAATGTTCTAATCTAATCTTAACCTTTTTTTTTTCAAAAATTCTTTTGTAAAAATGAGCTATTCCCATGAATTGCTTAAGTATGACCGGTCATACTTAAGCCTGGGGTCATGGCTTGTAAAATGTTGGACGTATAAAAATTTACACAAGCATGAAAAAGTCTAAAATTATATTTACTATTAAATAATACCATAAAATGTGGGTGTTTTAAAAGGAAAATTAGATTGGAAACTGGCAAGAATCGTAAAAATCTTAACTGCATATTTTTAAACATTTCCAAAAATAAAGTATTCTTTCTCATGTATCAGATGGCTAGTTTAAGCCTAAGATACCAATGGTGACAGTTAACAAAAAAATCAAAATATTATTATTAACTTAGTCTTTGTTGTTTGTAAACAATTGGGCATATATGAAAAATTACTCAGGTATAAAAAGGTCTCAAAATTATGTTAACTAGGCCTATCCAAAATCACCATTACAAAACACCTTACAATACCTCTACAAAACAGGGAATGTTCTCCATTTAAAGTGAACTGTCAGATTTTTGTTTACAGTATCACAGTTACAGGGTGACATAGTTAAAAGACATATGTAATTATGGTGTATATAAATATTATACTGAGTTTCCTTAACCTACTTCAAAACTCAACCTGATTTTGTATGTCTTAAATCGATTGTGGATAAACCAATATCAAGATGGAATAGGGAAGTAAAAACATTTTTTACCAAATTGTCCCCATGAAACAAGTGTTTTCAACTATTTCAAGGTGTTCCAGAAACTGAGAGTAATTAACCAGACCAAAAAGATGGGAATTCGCTTCCCTTACACCAGCGTACTTCATGTGATTTAGTTTAGAGGTGAGGGGGCCTCAAAACTGGTGTCCACTCTCAGCTAAAATATGAAAACTTTTATCAAAACAATACTTTCTCCACATGTTATGTGGGGGACAAAGTAAAAAATAACATGGTGCTAAACCTACCTTCTACTTTGCCATCTAATACAGTACAATACTTATTCTATTATTTGAAAATTCACTAAATCTGCTGAATAAATTTATTTTATTATCAAAATAGTTCCAATTAAAAGTACTGATACGGTAGTTCAGGGATACGTAATCTGGCTGTGTCGGTCAAATATGCCTGGATTGATAATAGTGCTGGGAGACTCCAGTGTGATCATTGACAAGTGTCCTTTGGCTACCTTATATTATCTGCTGTTACATTATCCCATTGTGTCAATGGCACCACACAGGCTGTAAGCCCATGAACAGTTGAGGTTATTGAGAAAGATAATACTAGTAAACTGACACATACTTTCTCCCTCTTCAAGTAAAATTAAATCTGTATAAATTAAACTATCTATTGTATTTTTAAAAACTTCATAAAATAACATTTTATGTTATTGCATTGAATACACCCACATAAACTTTACAAACAATTTTTATACTTTGAATCTGTTTTAACATCCACATGTTACAGATGTTCTCACTTTGTTCTATCATCGATTTAATTCAAATCTGTGAGTGATTGGGTGCTGCAAGAACCTGATAGATAATAATACAATGTTTGATGATAAATGCTTATTACAGGAGAAGATTTGTCGAATGTCCCTGTCATCCTAGCAAATGTTAAGGACCGACAGTCGCTGAGCAAGATGGCAGCTAAAGCAAAAGTTGTTGCCAACTGTGTAGGTCCTTACCGTTTTTATGGGGAGCCTGTGGTCAAGGCTTGCATAGAGAGTGGAACACATCATGTTGATGTCAGCGGTGAGCCCCAGGTAATATTTTTATGGTTCATACTGCATTTATTTAATTTGTATAGATGTTGGTGTTGCGATGTTGTATTGGTTTGGTATTGTATTTTTACTAACAGACCATCAAGTGTGCTTTTTGATATTTTCCTTCACCCCTTCTTATTTTCCAAACCTTTTTAAGAGTGATGCATTTCCTCTGCAACTCAGAGACAAAGAACTCCAACATTCATAGGTGTTGATTCACCGTCATCGTTCGATTACCTTCCTCAAAAAAATAACGACCAAAGATGAAACCTTTAGTCACTCCACACCAAACAGTAACTTTGGCACAATGGAGTAACTGTTCATACAATTCTTGAGGGTCAACATGGATTCCCTTTCAACTGGTTTTGAGTAAATTGATCAGTTGCTCAGGACCTAGGTCTGGATATTATGGGAATCACGGAGACATGGTTTATGTACCAAAAGGCATCAGAAGAGGTAGAAATACCAGGATATTTTTTGATTCAAAGAGACAGAAATGGGCGAGATGGATACAACAGAGGTGGTGGGGTGGCTCTTTACATAAAAAAATTACATTAGATATACTGTGCACGACATTAATGTTGAAATTGTAATTTTCCTGAGAAGGTTTGTTGCCTGGATAAGATCAAAGGGATACTCTGTTTCTTTGCACTACTTATAGAAGTGAAAGTTTGCCATACTCCAGTCTTGAGCCCTTTCTTGCTTTTAGCGAATTTCCCATAGGGAAGAAGCTATTACTGTAGGTCTCATGGTAAGACTTAAGCCCGGGACCATGTTATTTTTCGTCTTTAGGTGCCCAGAGTCCAAAAACAATAGTCGATAAAATTTATATATATATATATATATATATATATATATATATATATATATATATATATATTTGTGTGTGTGTGTCTGTTAGCACGATAATTCTCGTAAAAATGGTCCGATCGAGACCAAATTTGGTAGAGACGTGTATTTCTACAAATGCTTGGACGAGTTCGTAAACCAGATATATCGGTCAATGGAAACGGGTAGTTTGGGGGGGTTTTGTACCCCAAAATGAGGTTTTTTGCGTTTTTCTTAAAGTTTTTCTCTATCTCAAACGGTTACCTAGATATTAAAAATCTAAACACAGTACGTTGTATTGTGGGGCTCCATTGTTAATCTTATGGAGGATAGGAAAAAATTAATATTTCCCATATTAATCAATATTTTTGGATAAAACTTGATATTTAGCTTCATGTGTTTGAGATATATTCATTTATGCTTAAAAATCATAGTTTATGTGTTTATCGTGGCAGCAAACCTGCATACTCTTTTCCCATATTGATCATATAGGGAATAGGCAAACTCCTCTATTTATGGACAGATGTTGAAAGTTGGTACAATTGTTAAGATAAAAATTATTCATGGTAGAAATGTCTTCTTTCAGTGTTCCTCACAGCAGCTAACCTGCACACTCTTTCCTGTGTTAATCTTATAGAGAATAGGCAAAAAAAAATTAAAAATTCTCTTTTAATGCTGTGACACATTATTGCTTTTTCTGTACTTTTATCTATTATCTGTTTTGGTCCTCCCGCCTGTTCTTGTTGATGTCTTTTCGTTATCTATTTAAATATCTATCTTGTACTTTCATTTATTTGTTAACTTTATTAATTTATTATTAACGTTAATTTATAGACTGTTGATTCCTCAACATTTTCTTTATTTGACTTGTCCAAATGCATACACTGTATGTCTCTATGGAAATAAAGATTCTTGATTCAAATAATTCTCATGTTTATGGACATATTTTTATAAAACTTGTCATATATTAAATTATTGATTTTGAAATTCGCTGAGTACGCAGGTCTGCTGTGACGGTGGTATTTTTTTTTGCAATATGTCGGGGTTTGCTGATAACATGGTGGTGATGGGAAACATAAATCTGCTAGATCAGATCCTTCCTGGGACAAAATTTTTAAACAATCAGTTGAAGGCTCTAGATGTGTTGCAACTGATTGATAGACCCTCGCATGTCACTAAAACATATTCTACGCTGATTGAACACATTATTGTGGATAAAGAGCTAAAGATTATTGGCTATAATGTTGTTGATATGTCTGCAATATACGACTACATGGGTATTAGGGTGTCCCACCATATGTTGACATATTGGGATATTGGTCCAAAAAAGCCAATAAAAACCTGTAAAGTTCATCCAGTGCAGAGATTTTTCCACCTTCAGCGTTGAAAATGTAATAAGAACTGAAACCAGTGTTCTATAGAGAAGAGTGGAGAAGATCAGGCATGTAGAGGATAAGCTGATTTTTTTTAAATAGTGCTATAAAGCAAATTTTTGATGAGAGTGCACCTCTGATTATGAAAAGGGTCACAAAGATTAAAGCACCATGGAGAACAGAACTAATAAAGAGTCTGACAAAAGAACCAAATTACAGGAAAAGAAAAATGGTGGAGTCTAGATCAGCAGCTGACAAAAGCGCTAACTGTAGAGCTAGAAATAAATTAAACCACAGTATGAGAGCTGCTCTGCCTTGGGAGTACCAAAAGACAGTTGCTTGGGGCCTGTACTGTTTAACCTTTTTGCTTCCACTATGGGAAAGTCTGTAACGCACTAAAAGTTGTATTCATATACCGATGATGTTTAGATGAGTATCTCTTATAGGGCCACTCAAACTGAAGCAACTCAGCTCATTAATGTGTTCTTGGTGTATAGTATTCAATAATAGGCTCAATTTTTCCAGCCATGTAAGTGCTGTATGCAAAAAAGCTGTTTCCTCTTTAAGAGTGTGTACAGGCATAAAGATAATATCTTTATCTTAGCCTCCTGAGGGAACATATTATGTTCCCTCAGGAGGCCAAACTTCGCCTTGTCCGGGCTCTGGTACTTTCTGCGTTTGATTATTGTCTTCCTGTTTTTGGTAATGTTATTACTGCAGGAGACATGGGGAGAGTCCAAAATGTGTGTGTCAAGTTTGTCTGTGGGCTTAGAAAATACGTCTGACTTTACGCGTATATTACCTAAATCTGACGTTTGAATTCTTCGAACGGCCATGGTGGTCCACAGAATCATGATGTCCAAAAGGCCTTAGAGAAAAACTGATATTCCGCTCTAAGACCCGTTCTCGGCCTACAAGACAGGATGATGTGATGGAGATGCTTTGCGTGCGGCTGGAGGGCGATCGGAAACAATTTTCATATTTTGCCCCAGCCTTCTATAACAGATGGCTCCTATCGCTCTTGGCCAGTATCGGTGATCGGGTTGTCAGTGACAAAGCAGTAAAAAATCATTGGTTAGACAATTTAATTTTAAATTGTACTCAGTGACAGTATTTTATGTTAGTAAATGTTATATGTTTTGTATTCAGTTTATTTAGTATAGAGTCTGTTATACTAACAGTAGTAATGTGCTAAATCTTTAAGAAATAACACAAAATAATATTTAACTACAAAATCACCATTTTATTATGAAAGAACTGTATGTAAACAATAACATGAAACTGAACAACAATAATAATAAACATATGATTGTAAATAAGGAAATAAACATATGACTGTGAATTGGGAAATATGTATCAATCTTCCCCCTCGAATCTTGAAGAAAGAACATGGTCAACATGTCGCCTCCATATGGTACCATCATCCATTTTCAAAGTGTAGACGACATCACCTTCTGTACCAATTATACGGCCAAAACTCTTGCTTCAGGATCCAAGTAGTTGTTCAGTATCTCAACAAGATCTTCATATTCCATGTTCAATGGATTATCCGGATTGCAAAGGTCATATAGTTTCTGATGAAGAAGTGGTGTTAAAGCATGTAATAGAGTAAATGTTTTCATTTTAGGTTCGTTGATACCTTTTAAGGTCATAAAAACCTCAAGTCTTCTGGCAAAATCAGATAATTTCTCTCTCTCATCAAAAGGTATAAAATTCAAATTGGATGTTGGAAGTATCGGTAGTCTTGTTGCAGGTTTTTGGCTTGACTGTAAACTATCTTCTATAGAATTTTGTACACTAAAATCAACACCATTGTTTGTATATGTTTGTATACGCCGCTCCGGCTCTAAAAGCTGTGCTAGACCGCTCCGGCTCCACTACACCACTGACGATAACTCTCGTAAAAATGGTCCGATCTAGACCAAATTTGGTAGAGACATGTATTCCTACAAATGCTCGGACGAATTTATAAACCAGACATATCGGTCAATGGGAACGGGTAGTTTGGGGGGGTTTTGTACCCCAAAATCAGTTTTTTTTGCGTTTTTAACATGTAATTTTTAAAAATTTCTAATTTTATATTATACCATTGGAATTAGCTTAAAAAACTACACGATTAACTTTCTTAAAGTTTTTCTCTATCTCAAACGGTTACCGAGATATTAAAAAATCTAAACACAGTACGTTGTATTGTGGGGCTACAATGTTAATCTTATGGAGGATAGGGAAAAATTAATATTTCCCATATTAATCAATATTTTTGGATAAAACTTGATATTTAGCTTCATGTGGTTGAGATCTATCCATTTATGTTTAAAAATCATAGTAATCATGGCAGCAAACTTGCATACTCTTTTCCCATATTAATCATATAGGGAATAGGCAAACACCTTTATTTATGGACAGATGTTGATGAAAGTTGGTATGAATGTTAAGATAAAAATTTTTTACGGTAGAAATAACTACTTTCAGTGTTCCTCACAGCAGCTAACCTGCACACTATTTCCCATGTTAATCTTATGGAGAATAGGCAAATAATTTGCATGTTTATGAACAGATTTTTATAAAACTTGTCATATATCATTATTATATTATTGATTTGGAAATTCGCTGAGTACGCAGGTCTGCTGCGACGGGGGTATTTTTTGGATTCAGGGGACCCCAAAACGGATATATCCACTTTCCACTCAAATTTGAATATTTTGACGAAAATAATACTTTCTCCTTATAGTATGTGTATAAGGGGAGAAAGTAAAATCTAAACACAGTACATTGTATTTAGGGGCTCCAATGCTAATCCTATGGAGGATAACGAAAAATTAATATTTCCCTTATTAACAAATGGGTTTTAATAAAACTTTGTATTACCTTCATGTGGTTGGGATCCATTTGATTATGCTAAAAAATCATAGTTTATGTGTTCCTCACAGCTGCAAACCTGTATACTTTTTCCAATGTTAATTGGACGGAGAATAGGAAACTTTTATTTATATCTTTAATTTATCAACAGGTATTGACTGATCAATCTTGTTACATACTTGTATTAACATACTTACACAATTAACATACTTGTAGGTAACGTATTCCTACACCTAGTGGTATATACAGTGATTTTTCAGTGTCTGTTTAAAAGCATAAAATTAATTAAAACCCCAAGAAGTATACTATTTTAGTGATTACAGTGGGTAGGGACATTCTTGGTTGACAGTATGTATATGTAAAAAGTTAAATAAAATTTACTAAAGATTAACTACAGCTTTGAATTCACCATACTCACAGATTAAGGATGAAAACAACAGTTCTGTTAATTATTTCAAGTGAGATAAAGGCACTTTACCTTAATACAAAGTTGTTTAGTAGTAAATGACTTCATGATATTTCAATAATTTTGTGAGAGCAGAGAATATAAACTGTGCTATCTAAATTTTAAAATTGGAACTATTTTATTATACAAATTACAGAATAAAGCATAATTTGACATGAATTATGATTGACTTGAATAACTAACTGTCAATCAACTGGGGGTACAGACCATAAGGAAACTCTGCACAGTGTACACAGATATCAGCGGCCAACTGACCGGCATATGATAAGAGATGTCCTTATCTGTCTGACGCTCTAACACTGATATAGACACTTATCCAAGTATTGTTTCTATTGCCTTCAAAAATATTATTTCTTATAATATATTATTACTTATAATATTATTATAGTCTTCAGACTTGTAGGTAATAAATAATGGGGAATTATAAAAAAATCACTTATCCTTGTGGGTAATAAAAATGTTAGTGAATGTAGTAGGGCTCTGTTTTGCAACGGGGGATGTTTAAAATGGTTTCATTTTAAATGCATTGACATGGAGCTAGATGAATATAATAATATTAGTGCTAATAAAACTAGATGGGAGTGCACTAAATGTAATGCGGTCAAGGAATCTAAAAAAAATTTGGAAGTAGATGGCCTAACTAACTTGGAATTAAACCAAGAAATTGAAAGTTTGAACCTTGTTATTGAAACTCTGGGTAGGGATTTGAATGAATCAAACAAGGAAAATAGAAGTCTCATCTGCCAAAACAGTAAACTTCAAGAGATGGTTTTGGAGAGAGAGGAGGAAATTGTTAAACTGAAAATGTCTCTGGATAAACTCAAAATTCACTCTAGAAATATTAACTGTGACTGTAAGAGAGAGAGGGAAATTCCATTGGCAAATAAAAATGTACATAAGTTTGTGCTACCACTTAGTAACAGTTTTCAAGTTCTCTCTGAAAATGTTCCACATCTGGAAGAGAGGCACCGTTTTTCTCTACAAGAGAATGAATTTCCTCCACTACCCACTTCAAAAATGTTCCTGGATAAAAAAATACAGCCCCTAGAAAACCAGGAATAAGCTGTTCCAATTCAAAAAACAACATATCTCAAAGAAAAGTAGTTATGTACTCAGATAGTCATGGGCGTGATCTTTCTTTTAAAATTCAACAAAGAACAACAAGCTCTGTTACAGCGACTGTAAGACCTGGGGCTATGTTGCAAGGTATACTGGGACGGTGGCGACGTCCTGTAATCCAGCTACTTGGAGGTCACGAATTGTGGATAGTTGTGAGCGATGATCGGTGGATGTAGTGTTCTCTTGTGTGGATTAACGTCCGCACTATTGAATACTACGTTAATCCACAAAGACCATCCTCATAATTAGACCAATTCGTAATTCAGAGGTCGTGGTTCGGATTCCACGTTAAACTGTAGGTCCATTAGTTGCCATCGGCTGTTGGGCTATTAATTAACAGTCCTGTCTAAGGAACATGTCAGCCTTAGTCAGTAACAAGACTACAAGATCGCGCCACAATCATTCTACATTCATTACTCATTCATACTTGGCTTAAAATACCTACCTGGGTAGGTCGCCATTTCAGTTAAAAGTATTAAAGTATTAAAGTATTAAAGATTTAAAAAATGAAACCAGTTGTCTTACTAAATCTGACACAGCCATACTAATTGGTGGATGTAATGACCTTGAGAGACGAGGTGGAGAGTATATTTCAGGATCTTAAAAAAGAAATTCAGAACACTGCAAACACAAACTTGATGGTTGCCACACTACCTCTTCGTCATGACAAACTGGAACTTGATATAAAACTGAGTTATGTAAATGCAAAGCTTGAAAGCACAGCCAAAATGTTTGACCATGTGTTTTTACTTCCCTTACACCTTCTCCCCCGACATTTTTATATTAAACATGGCTTGCACTTTAACAAGAGAGGAAAACAAGCGATTAGCCAGATTATACTTGAGGCACTTGATAAAATTCAATCTAGAAATACATCTGATAATGTTGTATCTGAAGGGGTAGTTGGGGGTCAACAATCTACTATAGTCACAAGTTCTCCAAATGGGAAGGCTGATTCTCCATCATCTCCTGCGACAGATAAGATTACCATTGTTGAGAAGAATATGAGAGACTTAATTCATCAGTACAGGAGTGACCCATCTGTAGCTTTTTCTCACACAATATCAGGCGATCTACATGATAATAGAAATATGACAGCTGGTGTGGCTGTGAGCTTTAGAAATGCCTTTGGAAGACCAAAAAATACTGAATACATCAGTTCTCATCTCACCTTACAGAAAGAAGAGGGGGCTGCTGCGGTGTATAGCTTGGTGACTAAGTCCAGATATTATGAAAAACCCTCAAACAAAGACTATGACACGGCCTTTATGCAGCTGACTCAGAATTTTAAGCTGAAGGATACCAAACATTAATATGTTCAGCTATGGGATGTGTGAGGGACAACATACTTCCAGAGCATTTTATGAAAAATATTGTGGAATTTCAGCGCCAAACAGAAGCCAATGTGAGTATTGTCTCCTACAATCAGCGGTCACAAAGAACTTTGTGGAGGGGCCTCACCCACCAAGAATTTTTAAACAAAATTAAAAATCTCAATGAACATGTTGGACAGATGTCTTTTGTAAATTCTTCTGTGGTAAGTCAACCTCAATCTAGTTATGTTAAGTTACCTTTTTTAGAAAATTAAGTGATAAATCTGTTGGAAAATCTTTAAGAATACTACAAGTTAATGTGCAGTGTATTCGAAATAAGCTATTAGAACTAGAAAAATTTTGTATTTCTGAAAAAATTGATATTATTTGTAGAGCAGAGCATTGGTTATTGGCTGGGGAAGTTGTATGTTCCTCAAGGTTTCTTACCGGGTAGTTTTTTTTGTAGGAAAGTAAAAAAGAATGGTGGAGCTGGAATATTTATTAAACAGGGTCTTGACTATAAGGAAATTGTATTAGACAACTTCTGTGATGAATTACATTCAGAATTTTCTTGTATAAAATTAGTCAAAGAGAATGTGGTAATAATGAGTTTATATCGATCACCTCAGGGTAATATGGAAACCTTTTTTAAAAATTTTGAATTGGCAGTTTAGAAAATTACGAATAGTAGCACCTTAGTAACCGTCTGTGGAGATTTTAATATTGAATTGGCTAATATTCAAAATCAAAGTTCAAAAAGTTTCTCTAATTTACTGAGATCTCTTAACTTATTCTGTACTATTCAAACCCCTACTCGTCTAAATTCATGCATTGATAACATTCTGGTAAATTTTTCTCGTAACCTATTTGAGGTAACCTCTTTTGAGGGGTATTTTGCTGACATGTAATAGATTTATGTGTAGATAGTGCTAACGTAATGTCTAATAATACTAATAGTCAAAGTAGCAAGTTATATCAAAGAAAACAGACTGATAATGAAATAAAACTATTTACTGACATGTTAAATAATACAAACTGGGAAATAATTAATGAGTATGATTCTGGAAATTTGAGTGTTGAGCAATTATTTGATGGATTCTTTAAATAGTATATTGATCTTTGGCATTATTGTTCACCTGGAGTAAGTAAGTCAAACAAATTTAATAAGAAAGTTAGAAAGGTAAGGTGGTATACTGATGAGCTAACTGCAGAAAAAAATGTCGTTATGCACTTATTTGGTGTTTATAAGTATCTAAGAATGATTGGTTCTGAGCAGACTCAATTGGCTTACACTACTTATCTGGAGAGTAACCGTAATTATAGACGTAAACTGACTGAAGCAAAAAGGCAAGCCTGTGAGAACTTTATTGAGACAGCCCCTAACAGGTGTAAAGCTGCTTAGGATGTTATTAGGCTAGAGAATTCATCTGGTAGATAACTAATTCACAGTTTGGTTTTAGAGTTGGTCGTTCAACTGCTGTAATGGAGATAGTGAACAGCTCTCTTGATGCACTTGATAAAAGAGAATCTGTTGAATTATCATTGATGGATCTCAGCAAAGCCTTTGATTGTGTGCCCTTTAATATTATTTTAGAAAAACTAAAATTTTACGGAGTTTCTGAACATGCATGCAACCTTATTTTGTCTTACTTGACAAATAGGAGGCAATTTGTCTTGGTTAAGGGTGTAAATTCTGCAGTATCGAAAATTACATTGGGAGTACCTCAGAGCTCAGTTTTGGGGCCATTTTTCTTTTCCATAGTCATTAATGATCTACCAAAAAACATAGAGGTTGGATCTCTCATCTATGCAGATGATACAACTCTTTTTACCAGTGAGTCAAATTTAATGAATCTTCAACAGACTATAGAATCAGCTGAACTGAATACATTGAATTGGTTTTCCTCAAATAAATTACTATGTAACCAACAAAAAACTCAAAAATTAGTGATCATTTTATCTCATCAATTACAAAATTTTGAATCAGTAAAATTATTAGGCATAAACATAGACTCAAAACTGAATTGGACCGCTCACATTAATAGCCTATGCAGTAAATTGTCTCGATTAAGCTATCTTCTGTGGAAATTAAAAAATCTGTTATCTGTTGAATATTTGAGAGTGGCTTACTTTGGGCTATTTCAATCTCATATTTCATATGGGCTTATTCTCTGGGGTCATTCATCAGCGGTACATTTACATTTTTACATTTTGATAATTCAAAAGAAAATCATCAGAACTCTGTGTGGAGCTGGTTTTTTGGACCTCTTTATGCAAACAAAAATTTTAACCATAACAAATTTATACATATTTCATATTTTAATCTATACAAAAACGCATTTAAATTTATTTATCACTAGAGAAGAAATTCACAGTCATAATACACAAAATAAATCTAAAATTAATATATCACAACACAGGCCTAAATTTGGCTAAATTTGGATCTTCTCACAGAGCCAACAGTATTAAATTTTATAACAAACTAGATGAGTCTGCTCGAATTGCATCTTTTAATATTTTTAGGAAGAAAATTTTGCAGTGGCTATCAGTCAATCCTTTTTATTCGACTGACAAATTCTTAAATTGTGAGGTTAACTTAGTTTTTTGATTTAGATTTCCTTTTGTATAAAATATTTTGTCTAATTAATTTTATAGAATACTGTAATAATTTAAGATTTTTAATTGCAAATTTCTTTACAACTGAATTGTGACTACCCTATGCCTATTTCACTGTACTGTGGTCAATGGCAATAAAGCATTTGTATTTGTATTTTGTATTGTATTTGTATTATTATTGCCATATCATTGATTTGGAAATTCGCTGGGTACGGAGGTCTGCTACGACGAGGGTATTTAACAAATAACTAGATTTTTGATTTTCAAACAAATTTGCATAATTTAAGCATTAATATATTTGAATTAAAAGCAGTTTAAATTTGATATCTTGTAAAAATTTTATTTGGGTGCTAGTTTTCATGAAATTTAATTTTCAAATTTTTAAATGGCTGCTATTTTGACATTCTTAAGGTTAGATAAAGAAAATTTGTCAAGTAGTTGAAACTACAAAACAAACTCTTAAACCAATTTTCATGACAATAACTCTTATGTGTTGTTTTTTGAAAAATAAATTTTAAAAAACTAGCGGATTATGGTTAAACTAAGCCGAAATGAAAAAAAATGGCAAGTACGTTTTTGACTAATTTTTGTATTTATAATTTGCTATGGCAAAGCACGCTATACATTTTTGTGACTCTCTGTATACCAACTTCTTGTACTGTAGTTGTAACGTTCATATTGTTTACGACAAAAGTAAAACAGTTTCTTTAGGTTTGTAAGTTGCATATAAAGGGAAAAGAGAGATAAAATATATATTAATTTCTTTAACGTTTTATTATGTAATTTAAATTTAAATAAAATTTCCCTAGAGTTATTGGTACTGCTGTTACCAGTAACTGTTATTTATGACACCAAATTTATCTCCATAAACAATTGAGGTCAGATTCTGTATACCAACTTCTTGTACTGTAGTTGTAACGTTCATATTGTTTACGACAAAAGTAAAACAGTTTCTTTAGGTTTGTAAGTTGCATATAAAGGGAAAAGAGAGATAAAATATATATTAATTTCTTTAACGTTTATTATGTAATTTAAATTTAAATAAAATTTCCCTAGAGTTATTGGTACTGCTGTTACCAGTAACTGATATTTATGACACCAAATTTATCTCCATAAACAATTGAGGTCAGATTTGAAAAATTCTGAGGTACTAAGTATAATTTTACTTTGAATAACAAGAAATATAATTCTGTTTTAGTATATGGAGAAAGTACAATTGGAACTCAATAAAGCTGCTGAAGAAAAAGGAGTTTATGTAATCAGTGCTTGTGGCTTCGACAGCATCCCAGCAGACCTAGGACTGATTCATTTCATTGAAAATTTCAAGGGTATGCCAGTAAAACTAAATTGAGATAAATTACTTTTTTTTATTAAAGAAAGGTATTTGGGGCCCTGTTTCATAATTAAGGGTCTTAGTAAAAATTGACTAAGTACACTCTTTTTGTTATTTTGCGTCTCATCACCTGAAATATTAGTCAAACTTTAATCAGTTTCAAACTTTCTGAGAGAGAGCTCTTTCTCTCAATCATTTTGCATAAAACTTGGTGTACATCATTTAACCCTAGAAGTGGTAAAGTCGTAATTCACGCCGTATTTACAAATTCAATAAGAAGTGGCAGGTGGAGGTATCTGTCGTCAATTTGTTGAACTTATCACCTTCATGACCGTGTTGCCCTCTGGGGGCAAGCTATACCGAACCTGCTCACGCAGTTCACTAAACTGCCAATAGGGCATGTCTTATAGCCAAGTAAGCGCTTTCTACTCCTAAGCATAGTGGCTGTACTGGTTAAAGCGCTACACTAACAAGTGTAACATTTTAGCCATTCGGAAGTGCTAGGGTTTGAATCCTGACCATTAGAAATCCCAATTCGGCTTGCAAATGTAAGGGAAAGCGGATTGGGAGCCTGCCTTAAATAAACGGTGGCTGGCTTGGGTGCAAGTTGATAGCATTTGTAGACCTAATTGGGATTGCAGTGGACACCTGTTTTGCTTTTGTGGTTAGTGGTTATAAGGGGGGGCATGTTTTATGATTTTTTTGTTTATACTTCATATTTCAAGAATATATATAAGTAATCATAGTTATGTTACAGTTAAAAGTAAAAAGCTTACCGTACCACTTCTGAGGGTTAAGGTGTTTAATATTTCCCAATAAAACCTACTCAAACAAGGTTTGGGAAGAGGAACATACATATTGGGAAGGGAACATTCTGCTTCAGAGCAGTGGTTGAGTTTGGTATTTCATTTGTGTGACTGAATGTTTGTCATTGTCTTAGGAGAAGTTAATGCTGTAGAAACTTACTTGGAATCTGAGAGCACTGGGAAAATTGAGGTATGTGTATTGAAATTCACCCAAAATTATAAGAATAACAGAAATATATGTTCAAAATTGAGTTCCACTAGATACACTACAATTCAATAGAGTTTCACTACAATTTAAGTAGGAATGATCGTATTTAAAACATTTATTTTATAATATTATAAAGAAGAGGTTGTCTCTGTATGTTTGTGGGTTTGTTTGTTGTTTTTTTTGTAAACGCGAAAAATACTGAACCGACCGGTTTGAAATTTTACACAAAGGTAGATTTTAAACTCATGCAACACATAGGCATATTCATTCCCTTAAAATCCTCTCGGACTACACCTTGTAAACGTCCAAGTAACAATGTTTACATTTTCAAAGAATGAAAATATAAAATTACTTGAATGTCAACAGCTATGAACACTAAAATTTGACAGTTCAGGAAGAAGAAGAAGAAGAAAGAGCTACCTTAACCGTCCTAGGTTTCAATGATTTCATTTTCAGTTTAATGTCAACGTTTACACTACATTTTGACATTTAGGGAAGATGAAGAAATAAAGTTTAAATAATTTAATTAATTGATTTTCGATCCAGCAGATAAACTGCTGGATCAAATTATTAGTTTGAAATAGTGGAATGGTAAATTTTAAGTTTTCTCCCGATGACTGTCTCTATTACCTTAATCCTTATCCTTTTCCAATATTTGACAGGTGTTAGGTACTTTGTCATGTTGTAGACACTCGTGTTTTGTCATTTTGTAAATAATAAAAAATGAATTAACAATAATTTAAATGTATCAGTAGGGCCTATACCTCTTAGACTTTTTTACCCATGCGATGAACTGGTACTTTGGGTAGTTTGTGACACTCTATAGACCAAAGTGTTTCCTGCTCTGTTGAGAATAGACAGCTGCTCATATAACAGCTGTATTTGTCATTTTGCCCCATGAAGCATATAAGAGTGACCTTGCTGCTTCTACCACAGTGCTGTTATCCTTCTCTATAAAACCATTTAATTTACTGAAGGAGGAATGATTATATGAGGTTGGCCCAATGCAAATTGAGATCATAAAAATTGTATTGTATAAAATTGAGCCTCCATTGATTTATTTCCTTCAAAATACTCCCCCTCCTGCAATACACTTGTTGCATCTTCTTTTTCACTTTTCGAAGCACTCTTGAAATTCATTTGCAGTTAGGCTTTTAAATTCCCTATTTTTCTTGTTTAATTGGGTCCCATTGATGCCCTAACATATTATTTTTGTATTTGGGAATAGATAAAAGGCACATGGAGCAAAGTCTGGTGAATATGGATGGTCAAGGACGGTAATAGATTTTTGGCCAGAAACTGGCGAACAACCTATGCTGAATGTGCAGATGCATTGTCATGGTGATGTATCCATCCATTGTTTTCAATCAAATGCAGTCGCACATGACATACACGATGTTTTAAACGACTGAGAAATGTAAGGAAGAATGTAGCGTTTACTGTTTGACCTTCAGGAAGAAATTCATGATGAACGACACTTTTATTATCAAAGAAAACCAAAACCATTTTTATGGCTTTTTATTACCTTTTTGATTCGAGATTAACATGTTACTTTTCACTCCTTGATTTGTGATTTTAACTTGGGGTCATACTCATAAAACCTTGATTCATCACCAGTTTAAAACCCTATCCAAAACTAGATTCTTCAAAACTTCTGCAGTATTTGTTTTCCCTATCTTAGCAATGTTTTCTTGTGCAAAGATGAATTTTGCTGTCAGGTAGACCATTGTATTCCTCAGGAGGATTTGACTATTTTCAGAGATGTGCATATAGATTCAATTAAATTCAACATTATTCATTGACTTTGTATAAATATACAAATGTTTAATGGTGTCATTGTTTTTATAATAAGTTACATAATAACACAATATTGAAACTTAGTATAGTATTATGAGTTTTCCTAACTCTTCAAATTTGTATACAGCTTGTTTTTCCAAAATATTTTAAAAATGATTTTTAAAAACTGAATCCTTTTTAAATGACAAAATATTACTAGGTATCTGTCTGCTGAATTTTATACCAGCTATGCACGGTTTTTTACAATAAAAATCCAATAAATGTTTTTGAGGTATTGCCAATTGGTTTTTATTGGGGAAGTTATAATGATGGTTTGAACATATTGCAGAGAACCTGTCACCATATTGCCCTAGCTAACACATTGACGCCTGTTAAATTGTGGATCTGAGCAATGATTTAACAAAATGGTTAAGCTGGATAAGACCTCTGACGCATCCAATAGGGGAACACACCAATAAGTCAAAATCTTTAATTTTCACATCTTGTATTAAGTCTTTAAAGGCCAGGTCATAATCAATTAAATTTGGTTATCTTGCTTGAGATCAATTATTTTTCTCTCCAGCAAGTGGATCTGTTAGTAGCATTTTTGTTTTCATTTTTACTTTCTCCCCTTATACGTAGTATATGGAGTACGTATTGTTTTCGTCAAAATTTTTGAATTTGAGTTGAGGGTGGATATATTTGTTTTGGGGTCCCCTGAATCCAAAAAAGTGGGTTCGGACGTGATGTCTGTCCGTCCGTATGTGTGTGTGTGTGTGTCTGGATGTGTACAGTGCCACAGCCTACCCTGTTGGTCCGATTTAGATGAAATTTGGCATGTATGTATATATTCACGGTATCTCCAGGAGTTTATTCATTTTTTTGAATTTTTTTTACTTCCTTCTTTATTATGTCAGTCTGTTTTTTAAACATTCAACCTCTCTCTGTAGCTGCAAAGTTGTTTCTTTTGTCTCTATTTTTGGTAGCTGTATAGAATTTTCTACTTTTTTAGTACCGAGCCAGAACATTCATTTTAACAAATTTTGACCTGTGATGTCTCTATTTTACTTCTCTATTTCAACTTTAAAAGACTGGATAAGACTTGACTGTGGATTGTGGGTAGTGACTGATTTAACTGATCAATTTGATACATATAACTCGTCCTGCTTGAACTATTAACAGAGATATTTTTGTTTTATTTCATTGCTCTAATAAACTTTTCTATTTTTAAGTTACCTAAGCAAAACTTATTCCCAGAAAACAAACATACATCAATTTCCTTAACGCTTGCCACTTCTTTAGTCCAAAAAAAGGTTACTTAGTATTTAGATAGTTTGGAGTTAAATTCAAAATCAATGATGACTGTTGGCCATGGAGAGAAGCCTTGAACTTTTGCAAAAACCTTGTCTCCTATTTCAAATTTATATTTAACTTGGGTGACATCCATTGTAATTAATTAAGTACTCTTGCTAATGAATTTGCTGTGATTTTAAGTTGTCAAAAGTAACTGAGACATTTTGTTATGTATTTATAAATATCATTTAGTATAATATCTAATGGAGGAAGAGTAGTAGTAATAGCAATAATATAATATCATTAATAATCCAAATAGTACAATATAATTTTATAAGATTGTGTTGTAGATGAGGTTGTATTATTTATCAATAATAATAATAATAATATTAATATTAATATATAATATTAATATATATATATATTAATATATAATATTAATTATATTATTAATATTATTATATTAATATATAAGTAGCATATATTATAAGGAGCTTAAATTATTGTTTAAATTCCCACTGATCTGAGAGGTCTTTATTCCCACACTAAGTTTAGAGGCGACAATTATCCATGGAATGTTATATTGGGACACTAGTGTAAGGTTAAAGTCACATTATTGAAAAACGAATGAAACAGATAATTGAAACAGACACTCAAGAATTTACCCTGTGATGATGCTACACTTTAGTAGCGAAATATATACCAGGAGAGTAAGAATATTTTTAGATCTACAGGCAAATAAAGGTAACAAATTTTATATTTATAAAGGTCTAAAAACTGGAAATCATAAAATAGATAATCTTGACAAACATCAATACCTCCAGGAGTATCCAATACTATAATACGAGCAAGGTTTGTATATATATATATATATATATATATTTGCACACGGATCTCGAAAACGGCGCCGAGGATTTTCTTTAAATTTTGGAAATAACTAATTTCCGAGTAGAAAATAAGTTCTAGATAGGTCTAATGTCCAGGAAAATTCGTGTTTTCTTGCAATATTAAGTTTAAAATCTAAAAATTTAACATTACGCTTATGGAGAATCAAATGTAAATTTGCACACGGATCTCGAAAACGGCGCCGAGGATTTTCTTTAAATTTTGGAAATAACTAATTTCCGAGTAGAAAATAAGTTCTAGATAGGTCTAATGTCCAGGAAAATTCGTGTTTTCTTGTAATATTAAGTTTAAAATCTAAAAATTTAACATTACGCTTATGGAGAATCAAATGTAAACAATGCAAACAAAAACAGCTGTTTATAAACGTTTGACAGTTCTTGATTGAAGACGGCAAAGAACAATATGTGAATAGAGGTTTTTCATAAATATTTATTTTATGTATGTAATAAATGTAAAATTATCAGGTTACTAAACAATTTGTAAAAACTTAAGGATAACATAGCTGTGCGAAATAAAAGCAGAAAAAGTATTTCCAAAATATTCCGTGTTTTGATAGAAAACGTATTCGTTGTATTGCTTGAAGCCACTGTAACAAACTAATTAATTGATGTAAATTAAATCTCTCTTTTGCTTTTCAATCCTCATTCCGTTTATAAAAAAATCAGTTGATCACAGGCTAATAATAACGGTATGGGTAATTAAACAGTAAATGATCGGCTTTGGCTTTTGGAAAAGACGTTAAATGACATCGTTCAATCGACTAACCTCGTAGCCGAGTTGTAGCATGTCGGCCTCAAGAACTATAGGCCGCGAGTTCCATCCACATAAATGTATAATAAATGTCTTATTCTAAACGAGCAAAGCTCGGTCACCAGGTACTCATATTAATGGAATATGCAGGATCCAACAATTATGATTTTAAAGCAAACAATGTAAACACTAAATTGCTACAATAATTGTCCCCCAGGGTGCTGCTATCAATTATGGTACATGGAAGTCAGCTGTTTATGGACTCTCTCACTCAAAGGAGCTTCGAGCTCTAAGGCAGAAACTCTTTCCTGAGCGATTGCCAGTGCTCACACCCAAGCTGTTGCCGAGGTTTGTGGGAATGAGTTTTACCCTGGTATTTACACACATAACATCTAACATCCTTTTATCTAGGCAAAGTATAGGCTTAACTATGATAATATATTTACCTTAATATTAGTAAATTAATTGGCAAATTCTACCAACTGTCCTCAAATAAAGTAAAAATCTCTTTATCACAAAGACAGTAATAATTATAAATAGAACATGTGACAATATCAAATTTATTTATCCAGATACTGATGCATGAAAAACAATTATTCTCAGTTCTTAATAACGTTACCACCGATATTAAGTAAGTAAAATAAATACCCCCGTCGCAGCAGACCTGCGTACTCATTGAGTTTCCAGATCAGTAATATAATAATACTGTAATATATATGACAAGTTTTATCAATATCTGATTAGATTAGATTAGATTAGATTATCTGAAATGGCGACCATACTACAGGTACAGTAGGTATTTTAAGCCAAGTATGAATGAGAGTTGAATGTAAGATGATTGTGGCGCGATCTTGTAGTCTTGTTACTGACTAAGGCTGACATGTTCCTTAGACAGGACTGTTAATTAATAGCCCAACAGCCGATGGCAATCAATGGACCTACAGTTTAATGTGGAATCCGAACCACAGCCTCTGAATTACGAATTGGTCTAATCATGAAGATGGTCTTTGCCGACTGTAGAATTCAATAGTGCGGACGTTAATTCACACAAGAGAACACTACATCCACCGACCATCGCTCATAACTATCTACAATTCGTGACCTCCAAGTAGCTGGATTACAGGATGACGCCACCATCCCAGTCTTATCTGTTGATAAATATGAGAGTTATTTGCCTATTCTCCATATGATTAGCATGGGAAAAGAGTATGCAGGTTAGCTGCTATGATAAACTATGATTTTTAAGCATAGTGGATGAATATCAACACATTAAGGTAAATACCAAGTTTATTCCAAAAATATTGATTGATAAGTGAAATATTAATTTTTCTTCATCCTCCATAAGATTAACATTGGAGCCCCAAAATACAATACAATGTACTGTGTTTAGATTTTTTAATATCTCGGTACGGTAACCGTTGGAGATAGAGAAAATCTAAATTGGTATAAAAGGTACTAAATTGTGTAGTTATTAAAGCTGATGGCAATGTTTGGCAAGGTTTAATGGCTGAAGATAAAATTAAAAAATTTTTAAATTACATATGAAAAACGAAAAAAACCCAATTTTTGAGTACAAAACCCCCGATTGACCGATATGTCTGGTTTAAGAACTTGTCCGAGCAAATGTAGGAATACCAATGTAGACCTACGGTAATAGCTTCTTCCCTATGGGAAATTCGCTAAAAATATATGGTTAAAAATACACAATATGACAATACTAAATTGTTTGTCTTTTTTACTATGGTTCTAATAAATGGTTTAATTATTTATCAGTGTATATATGTTTTTTACATATCTTGCTATAACTTTGGAAATACTTGAGGTACCAGCTTCAAACTTGGTACGTGTATGAGTACTAATAGGACCTATTTTTGTGCATAGTATCAAATCTCTTCTTTGTACTATTTCAAAATAGCGTCTTTTTAAATTTTTCCAAGCTCAATAACTCAAAAACCATGAGATTTACAAAAAAGAAACACGGGACAAAAAAGCTGCAAAATTTGATTTCCTTAACATAACATAACACAAATAACGGAGAAAAACACATTTTTCTGAAGTTACAACTGTCAATTTGAGCTTTAAGTTGTATAATTTAGCAATAAGTAAGCAGTAACGTTAATAAAATTGAATTTTCTCCATTATTTGTGTTATGACCCTGTAAAATTTTTAAAATTTCTTAAATGAAATTAAATTTTACATATTATTTTCTTCGGTTTCTTTTTTGGATGGGTAGGCACATTTGGATCCAATGTTACGGTGCGACACAATTTAGCCTTCATACGTTCGTGTGGCCCCGTGGAGCATGAGCACTCGCATGGCAGTAATTTGCCGCCATTGCATTTTGTACATTTGAAAGTTTTTTTTTACCCAATAATATTTATTAAAGATGGGTACTTAGTGAAACATATAAACATACACCATTAAAAATAATGTTTCAAAGATTTTTTTCAAACTATAAAATTTATTAACTTACAAGAGATAAGGATATCAAAGAAAAATGTTATCTTAAGAAATACATTTTTTGTAAATTTACAAATTGTTTTTGGATTTAAATCCACTTTATAACAACATTTTCATCAAATTTTTTATATAGATGTTATATGTAACGCTGCAGTAAAAGTGAACTTTGCAAACATATGTTTCCGCTCTAGTATAGCCATAATTCAAGACACAGTAAACTAATGGCTTCTCTAAGACCGAAATAGCAACGATAAAAATAATAAAATACCACCCCCTTGTCTGAGCTTCTGATGACCTTGACTAGTCTAATATACACTAAAACTTAAGAAGGCGGCAATCTGCCACCTACGTGAGCAGAAAAATGTTCTAATGAATATAGTAAAATTAAGTGTTTTATGAAGTCTCAAAAAAGGAAGTTATGCTGTCATAACCAGTATAAAGTAACAGGTGTCTAAACATGTATTTGTTTGATAAATGCATTCATCGTATTATTTAAAGTTCAGCTACGCAAAGCCTTCAAAAATACGTTTTGTTAACCTATTACATCTAGGCCTAAATTATTTAAAAATTTTGCACATTTGCGGTGATACCCAAGCTGCCGCTTCCGCAGCGCCCACCTGGCCTCAGGTACCTATATGACGGCCCAGTATAGATTCGATTCGATTATTGAAATGGCAACCATACCAAAAGGTAGGTATTTTTAGCCAAATATATATATATATATATATATATATATATATATATATATATATATATATATATATATATATATATATATATATATATTCACAGATTCGCAGGGGAAGGCGGCCACTTGAATGGATACTGGAGAAGCAGCCAGGGGCACCCCCATATATATTCCTAAACTATTACCTCTATGGACTTTTTTTAAATTGAATCATCATCTTTGAATGTTTCCGCAGCTATATAACTTGGTTTGAACCAACATGCTAAACATAAAAATATTTTTATATATTTTTTAGAGCACTAAAAGGCGGCCACTATTTAGTAAAAATTAGAGGCCATTTGTAAAATAAGCAGGTAAAGAAGGCCAAAGTTGTAAAATTCAGGAGAAGACGACCAGAGGTTTTGTATTAAATGTTCAGGGTGAGGAGAGCAGACTCCCTGATATTTAAATAATATTATTTTTCAGGAAAGTCATACCGACAAATTTGTCTATGTTTAAAAGAATTAAGTTGATTTTTAAATTTCGGTTTTATTTAAACCACTGAGGTAATAATATTATTAGAATAATATTTAGAACTTTATGATTTTTTTTGCTTATGAATGGATTTCTTTCGTATTTCTTGTACCGTGCAAAAATCTTAAGCCTAAACCTTCTTCTTCATTTGTTCTTTGTTGTAAAAATTGTAAATAAAATTTTTTCGAAATCCTTTTTTTCATGGCGAATGATTGCAATAATATAGTGTCAAAAATGTTTGTACAATACCTGGTCTCACATAATTCCGAAATTCATGAAAAAGAAATCCAATGAATTATTTCGTTTTGTTTTTGAAAATTGATTAAACGATTGATTGGATTGTATGAGTATAGCAAATTGGGCTGTTGTGAGATTGAGGCTTTGTTGTGGTCCATGGTCTGGAACTTTGCCCTCAATCACATGATTGATCTTGCGACATTCCCCACTTGCATTTCCATATGATACACCTTCCAATCCCGTTGAGACATCGATAAAGCAAAGTCCATTGCTTCCGGAGGAAATTCATTCCACTTACTGCTTCATTAGGGTCGGATAACAAAAATCTGTTCCGCCCACCAAAAGAATCCCAGGAGTTATTTCAGTTTTACCTATATATAAACTGCTCTTAGCTGAGAAGCTGTTCTCAAAGATAGTTTCCAGGACCTTAGTCGGCTGAATTCAGGAACTGGACACGTTGTCAATGGAAAATATCGTCGATGCTCTCTTTTCGGCACACTCGGTCAGAGCGGAGGAAAGGTACGTGGAAGACCTCCGTGACGTTCCCCTGTTTACTGCGGCAGAGCTGTGCAAAGCTGCCAGTTCCGTGAGGAGCGGCAGCGCTCCTGGACCAGACGGAGTTCCAACAGAGGTGCTGAAGTCTATCGCTAGAACTTTCCCCTCAATCCTCCTGAATATGTTCAATCGGTGTCTGCACTAGGGTGTCTTTTGTCGACGATGGAAGCTCCAGCGTCTGACACTGATTGGCAAGGGTAAGGGAATCCCGGGAACACCATCGGCTTACCGCCCTCTGTGTATGCTGGATACAGCTGGGAAACTCCTGGAGCGTCTACTAAGCCACGCCTTGTAGCGGCAGTGGCGGACGCTGGTGGACTGTCGGTGAGGCAACACGGGTTCACACAAAAGGCCGTTTCTCCATCGGAGCCATTCAGGAGGTCGTAGAGGCTGCAAGAAACGCTCAGCGCGGAAACCACCATTCTCGCTGCCTCACATTGCTCGCCACCCTTGACGTGAGGAATGCGTTTAACACATCGCGAGCTGGGGCGTAATGCTCTATGCACTCGAGCTTGTGTTCCATATCCCTGAGTATCTTCTTCGGATCCTTCAGAGATATCTTAGGGGTAGGGGGCTTATTTTCCAGACGACGGAGGACCCCCGTCGAAGGGCTATAACGGCCGGTGCAGCTCAGGGTTCCATTCTAGGGCCCTACCTGAAGACTCCTTCCTCGTGGGTTATGTGGATGACGTTGCAGCGGTCATTGTTGCTCGCGACGTCCAGCTTGCCCAATGGAAGTTGAATCAGATGATGAGGCTTATCACCAGATGGATGGGGGACCACGGTCTGAGCCTCGCCACTGAGAAGACTGATATAGTCATGATGACGGGACGCCGAACTCAAACGTTATGCGAGTTTCGTTTCAATGCGGAGACGATTCGAGCAAAGCCGGCAGTGAAGTACCTCTGGGAGTGCGGCTGGATACCAAGCTCACCTTCAGGGACCAGATCATATATGCCGTGGAAAGAGCGGGGACGACGACGGCTGCTCTCAACCGACTTATGGCGAACGTCGGAGACTCGACAGCTGACAAGCGCAAGCTCCTTTTGTCTGTCTCAAACTCGATACTCCTTTACGGTTGCGAGGTCTCAGCAGATGCGCTGAAGGAGTGCTATCGAAAGCAGATGGGTTCGGTCCAGAGAAGGGCGGCCCTGAGGATAGCGTCAGCTTAACGGAACTGTCTCTGAGCTGGCATCGTTGGTGGTTGCGGGGGTCATACCTGTGGATCTTCTGGCCCAGGAAAGGAAGCAGGTCATCATCATCATTCATCATTCGAAGGGGCGGATTTCCCAAGGCGCTTCAGCCGTTGCAGCTTTTTGCGCACCCCTAAAATTCTCTTTCCTGGAGAATCAGGAATCTTCTAGATGAAGAGATCTGCAAAACTGCAGCATCCTGTCAACGAACTCGTCAGGAGGCAGAAAACTACCCCTTACCAAGTTGCCCAGAGTGGAGGACCTTACCTCTGCCAGCTCCGCGCAATCAAAGAGTAGATGATCTGCAGTTTCCTCCAGCAGATAACATTTCCTACACAGGGGGTCGCCGTTGAAGACCCCCATGCGCAGTTGGTGCTTCCTCAGATTACCGTGACCAGTAACGATACCTGTGACAAGTTTGGCATCCTTCCTGCCAAGTTTCAGGAACCTCTTTGCAACTTGACGAGAGGGAGAACAAAGATTGAGCTTGCTAACTCTATGCAGGGAAAGTTCAGCCCATCTTTTCTTATGACAATCCCTGGCCCAGGAATTGATAGTCTGAAAAACCGCAGTGCGGGAAACACCACAGAAGGGTTGAGGACCACAAAGGGGGGATGATGCAGCCCTATTGGCCAGCCCGTCTGCCACTTCGTTACCATCCACCCCTGAGTGCCCTGGAACCCAACAAAGGGTGACTACATTGTGTCTACCTACACAGGACACAAGCCTAAAACAGTCCCACACAACCCTAGAGTTGAACTCTACCGAGTCCAAAGCTTTAAGGGCCGCCTGACTGTCAGAGAAAATATTGATAGAAAGGCCCTCATGACCCAGCATCAAGATGTCTCTGGCACATTCCATAATGGCAGTGATCTCGGCCTGGAAAACAGTGGGGAAGGTCCCCATGGAAATACCTGACCGTACGTTGTCCTGCACCCCGTAGATGCCTGCTCCTGTGCCCCGACTGCTCTTGGACCCATCAGTGTACCACTCCTGATCACAGGGTGGTAGTGGGCAGGCTCCATCCTTCCATTCGTCCCGTTGCGGAAAAAGAACTCGGAAAGACCTGCCAAAAGAAAAGGTTCTCGGAAGATAATCAGAGGGCATACCTAAAATGTCGCTCCGAACTATCCCCGAAATTCTGGTATGACCACGTAATTCACCTGGCCTATTCCAGAGGCCCTCTCCACAGAGGCGGTATGCACCCATTCTGGCAGTCATCCTGATGTGAATGTCTATGGGCAAAAGATCAAGCAAACAGTCAAGAGTGGCCCCAGGAGCGCTGCTGATCGCCCCTGTGATCATGAGACATGCCAGCCGCTGAACGGCTGCCAGCCTTTTCACAGCAACACCTGAGTCCATCTTGGTCCACCAAACCAAAGACGCATACGTCATAGTTGGTCTAACTACTGAAACATAGAGCCAATACATTAGCTCCGGTTTCAGTCCCCATGCTGCGCCGACCATACGCCTGCATGCAAACAGAGACCACTTACCCGGTCAATAACCCGTTGTAAGTGAGATTCCCAGCAAAGCGTCCGATCCAGAATGATCCCAAGATACTTCACCTGGTTTTGCAGGTTGATCAAACTCCCCTGCAGTTTGAGCGGGCCAACCCCGGTCAGCTTTTTCCTCTTGGTAAATGGTACAGCAACCACTTTAGAGGGATTCACAGATAGACCGACCTCATTGCACCAACCATCCACAAGCCTTAGTGCAGAGTTCATGAGGTCAGTAACTGTATTGTTAAACTTACCTATCACAAGGATGGCAATATCGTCAGCGTATCCTTGAGCAAAGACACCACTGTCATTAAGCCTTCTAATAAGGCTATAAGGAAGCAGGTTTTTCAAACCAAATCTTGGGGTCCAGGAGGCAACACGAATAGTGAGAGAGGTCACAATGGCATCATGGCAAGAGAGGTGCAACCAGGAGACGAGAGGTGCCTGGACGCGTCAATTAATCCCGTAACTGTCAATGTGGGTCGAGCGCGGGTTCGTTGAGGTCAACTTCCTTATCACGCAGCTTCTCACTGGGCACGGACTATTCCGCGACTACCTCCATAAGATGGGCAAGGTCGACAGTGCACCCTGCCGATATGGGGATGCTCCCCGGGACGATGCCTATCACACATTTTTTTAGTGTGAGCGGTGGGCAGCCCAGAGAAGAAGTATGGAACTGGAAGTGGGTGCCATCTCGCCCGTGAACATTGTCCCTCTCATGACGACATATCTTGAAAACTGGCGACGTATTGCTGTGTTCGTCGAGAACGTTCTCAAGAGAAAAAAGACAGAAGAGGATCAAGACCAGCTTTGATCCTTCCTCAGGTGGCTAAGGAGATGTTGTAGCCATGTGGCTTCACATACTAGGCTCCGCCTTGATGTAATACCTTAATAGGTGCTTCCAAGGCGGATTTCAGCCTGAGGCGAGGGGGTTTTAGTGGGTGAGAGTCCCACACACCGGGGAGTGTATCGATATTTCCTCCCTGATGATGCATGAGCATTTACCCTCGTAAAAAAGTCTATATAAAAACTGTTAAAAATAATACAAAACAGATTATTCACCAGCCTTCCAATATTGTTGAAAAATAATTAAATATTTAACCTACAATAATAAGAGGAAGTCTTCAAAGACTTAACTTGCATTAAGTTATGTGTAAATTGCTTACTTCTCTCGTAAAAAGTGTCTAACGAAGAACCTTATTCTTGTTATAGTCTAAATCACACTTTTGGATGGCTATGCTTTGTTTAGCATAATTTTATTTGTATATATAATTTAATTACAAAACAAATTAACACCTTCTGTACACCTAAAGGTGCTGTTTAACAAAGGATGCTTAACAAAAAATTATTTTGATAAGAAAAACTTAATCACGTTCCTTTGATTTTGATACGGTATGTCATTTGTATAAGAGATTTTGAAGGATGCCAATTGATTGTTTGAGAACTTTGATATTTATTCCTCAAATGTAATTTCTTCCAAAAATCTGAGAAGAACTCTGAAATCGTACCCTTCGCACAGAAAAATGAACCAATTTCAATTATACTTTTAATTTTTCTTTTTCTTTATAGTAATCTGCGGTTGGCTGATATATACTGTATTTGTTTTTCCGCATTGATGTCGTTAGCGATTTTTATTTTATTCAAATCGTAAGGTCGGGTCCAGATTGTATGCTTCCTGTGTTTGCTCTTTTAATCGCTATTCTGTCACACCTACTATGTGAACCATTGGTAGCGAATACACCGACCTCTTTGTGCAATTCAAAGTCCTTTTGTCTAAGTTCTTCGACTATTGTTTTTTTTAACTGAATGGTGCCATTGATTACGAAGTATGGGCAGAATCCAGAGATATGTGGTAGTGTTTCATAAACATACGTCTCAGTTGTCGAACAACGTCGACACTGGTTGCCATCCTTGAATCTCCCCTTGTTCATCCTGGTCGGAGTCACCTATTGGTTCTGGGCCTTTCTTTTTATTGAGCTCAAGTGATGTTCATTAACTTATGAAATTTGACATTCACACTTGAGCATTCCTCGAAAAGGTGTACCTTTAATTATATAGCTTAAAAGGTATTTACCTTTTCCCTTAGGAGATAGATTACACCATTTCTCATATTCTCTTTGTTGAAGGTCGATCCTTAGTTTTTTATATGTCGAATCATATCCTTCATTAATTAAATCTTCTAGTTGAAGTTTACGAAAACATTCCTCTTTTTCCTTTTTTAAAATTTATATAGGGATTTTTTACTCTTTCAAATACGTAGAGAATGTTTAGGTGCTGGATAAGGGCCTCCCACTTTTGCCTTAATTATACCCATCCCTCTGTTTTCTTTGATGAGTAAATCATTGAATTCGGAATGTCTGATGGTAGTAATTCCAGTATTTATATCAGAGCCGATCTTACAATTATATCAATGTCATTTAAAAAAGAATTTCTTAGTTTATTTAAGGGGGCTGTTTAATAGGTATAAACTCAGATGTGTGTGTGAATATTCGATTTATGACGACTTCTCTTGATAGCTTGCATTCAATTGTACCATATTTTTTATGATTATTAAATCTATAAAATGTTTAACAAGCAATTCATTATTTTCCTCTATTTAGTTTTATTTTTGATTTCAAGACGTAGGATGTTAGTTCTTCAAGTGGCACTTTATTTTCTTCTGCAAGGCTTCTCAATTCATCATGCAGAAGGATAGTATTCTGAGTTTTATTTTCTCTTTAGGAAAAACTCTATTTCAATATTTGTAGCAATTGTTAGAATGGTCTAAGCTTATCTAGTGTTAAAATGTGGCATAAGGTCTATATAGTTTCTTAACATAGCATTTCATAGTTGTTTGCAGTCAGTACATTTGATAATTTATTTTGAAATTTAACTTCCATCTCCCTTAGCATGGTAGCAACATTTTTTATATCCTAATTTAGGGGTAAAAATAAAAGGTTTCATAATTTTATCCCGTCTTTTTACTACTTTGACGTTGGTAGAAACAAATACTCTCATCGCCTTCTTAAAATTTCTAGAAATACTTTACAATATTGTTTATTGTCTGTGCCACAATCAACTTACATTCAATCCTCACTCATACTTGGCCTAAAATACCTATCTTGTGGTATGGTCGTCATTTCAATAATCTAATTCAATCTATTGTGTTTAAGGTCATCTGTTAGAGTGACAACACTGAATCATAACTATGTTATCCACAAACTCTTTATATCTCTTTCATTCTCCTTATATCTGTATTTTTCTCTTTACCATATTCTTCTAGGATCGATGAGAGCCTTATCGTACATTCCTACAGTGACTTTATTAGGATCAGAAATAGATATGTCCATATCTTAGATATTACAGAGTAATTAGCAGGATTCAATGACGCAGTCAACTTTATAGGGTTGAAATAAAAATTGCATATCAGTAACAATTGTATCAAACTATTTAACATTTCTCAAAAGTTTCGCCCCATCTCTCAACTTTTTTATTACCTGATGTTTATCTGTTGCACTCATATGACTGATAAAAGTCTGGTAAAAGGAAAATCAACAACAGAGCTTTTATAGCAGTTTTTTCTGCAAATTATAAATGACAAGACGACAACGAAACGAAACTAGATTACCGCATACTAGCCACTAAAGGTAGATCGCAGCACTGAGCTGAAACCATTTATATTGAAAATATAAATATTGTTAAGCGGCCGTGGCCGCCTTTCCATAATGCTGGCCGCCTCTTGGGGTCGTGGCCGCCATCCCCTGCACGTTTCAAGCGCTTTGGCCGCCTTTCCATGCTGGTCTAAAACTATATATATATAGTATAATAAATAATAAAACAATTAGTACCCTTTTTTAAACTTTAATGGCAACATGTTTCGGCATTTATGCCATTTTCAAGCCATATTTAACCTAACCTATATTTAAATTACAAATTTTTATCAAATGTGTTCATAATGTTTCAAAAAAAAGGGTACTAATTGTTTTATTATTTATTATATTACTAAAAGTAGCCCTACATTGTGAATTGTTAAATAATTATATATATATATATATATATATATATATATATATATATATATATGTGTGTGTATATATATAAATATTTATTTATATCACCTAAGTGGGATTTGTACTCCAAATTAGCGTTTTTACATGTATCCCCATATATAAAACATTACATATACACACTACATATACAAAAATATTTCCATGGTTTTGGATACAGTATATCCACTAAAAGCTCAAATTCAAACATTTTGACAAAAACTTCAACCTTCTATACTACCTGAATACTATACTATTGAAAGGATAAGAGAAAATAAAAATTATCTTTTGTGTCCCAGTTCAGACGTATCAAATTGATTTAGGAAAAATAGAACAAGATAGAACTAATGTTCACGAAACAGAAGGTAACAATAACAGAAATATGGAAATAATCCTGCCCTATACAAGCCTGCTGCATGGGATCTAGTAATTTTATTTTAATAGGCCTTGGGTCAGTTTGAACTTTGAAGTATACAAGAGCTCTTTTCCTAAAGGTATAGATTAATGAAAACAAGTTTCATCATAGTTGGTACTCTCATTTACATGGAAAATTGTTACAAAAATAAGACCTTGATTAGCATTACAGTAAGATTACTAAGAATTCAGGCTTGAAAACAAAAATTGAAAATCTAAATGAAACATATTTATTTAGGTGTAAACCAAAAATGGTAAATTAGTTGTCACATTGTGCATAATTGTCTGCAGGTTCACCCTGCATAAGAGTGAGGTGATTGGCAAATGGTGCACTCCCTTTCCCAGCTCAGACAGGCCTGTCATGTATCGCTCTCAGCGCTTTATGTTTGAACAGGACAGGGTGCGGCCTGTGCAGGTCAGTACAAATAGAGTTTAAGTAGATACAGGTTTTAAAAATGTATTGAAGTGAATTCTCTATAGGAAAATACAACTATTTACTGTTGTCATAATGGAAGGACCTGGGAGCAATTTTTGTTATGTATTGAAGCTCACAGATTCCAAAAACACCGTTTGTTGGCAGGGACTGAATATATACAGGATAATATGTTGATATATTAATATTTGAGAATAGCTTATTTATATGTAATTTATATAATTTTTAAAGTTTATTTTAGAGGGATAAAGTATTTCTGTCACTGATACCATTTTTTGTGATTAATTAATAGTTATTTGCCTGTTTTCTTTGTTAATTGTTTACTACCCATTTACTTAATATCATAGTTTATGTGTTTATCATGGCAGCAAACCTGCATACTCTTTTTCCATAATTATCATATAGGGAATAGGCAAACTCCTTTATTTATGGACAGATGTTGATGAAAGTTGGTATAAATGTTTAGATAAAAATTATTTATGGTAGAAATGTCTAATTTCAGTGTTCCTCACAGCAGCAAACCTGCACACTCTTTGCCATGTTAATCTTATGGAGAATAGGCAAATAATTCTCGTGTTTATGGAAGATATTTAGGAAAACAAAAGTTTATTAAAATACATTAAGATTTTACTAACTGGTTGCTGGAAATTCGTTTTGATGGTAAAAACCATAATTTGTTTTTCATTTTTATCTTGTATCATTTGTTAAAAATACTAAAAGGAATAGACATAGGCTAGAAACAAATCTTACCTGGTAATTACATATTAACTTTGTTATAAAAAGGCTGAATACTTAAATCACTCAAATACGGTAATAGCAATTAGAGAAGTTTTGGGTTTCAAACTACAGTAGAACTCCAATTATCCGAACTCCGACTATCCGAATCGCCGATTATCCGAATCACTTTCAGAAAAAAAATTGTCCAAAAAAGTGCACTATTATTCTTCCCCCCGCGAAGCCAGTGTTTGCGTGTAAAATGTAAGTACTATTTATTTATATTTAAAACATGTGAAAATATCATGTTTCTTACATTTAATTTAATAAAAAATAGCGCAATATCAAAACGTTGCTTTTTTCTCTCTAATGGCAATTTTTTTTTAAACTCCGATTATCCGAATATTTGATTATCCGAATGGATCCCGGTCCCCATTAATTCGGATAATTGGAGTTCTACTGTACATTGGTGTTTTATCATGTACTGTTTTATTCTGTTATCTCCATTACTGTATTGCATTTTGGGGCTTGACTTCAGAGACATTATCCATCTTAAGAGTTCAGAAAAAAATATGAGGTATGTTCTTAAGAGGGTCTGTTTAGTTGTAGACACAAATAGCTTGCTTGCATACCGCATCAAGGGAGTACATTGTATACCAACATGCCTACGGAACAACTGTGCTCAGTTTTAGCCCTTTAGGTAACATGTATGATTCGGTTCTGAACTGTGCTTGGGTGATTCTCAAAATAAGGGACAAATACTCTCCACATAAATAAGGTAATATTATTTTAATGTAGATTTTAAGTAAATTATTACTTGCAGTGGTTATTTTTGAAACATAATCTTCAAGTTCAAAAATCTAAATATAGCAAATGAAATCATTTGCCATAGATGTCCTTTGACAGGCTTCCACACTGAAGTGCCCTGATTTAAAAAAAGAAGTATTAAAAGCACATTTTCTATCTTGTGGTGGTTTATTTTGTTTTTTTTTTTTTGAGGATGTAAATATTATAAAAAATACTACAAAGTATTTTTTGTGGCTGTTTTTACTTTCTCCCTTATACATAGTATATGGAGAAAGTATTGTTTTCGTCAAAATTTTCGAATTTGATTTGAGGATGGATATATCCGTTTTGGGGTCCCCTGAATCCAAAAAAGTGGGTTTTGACATGATGTCTGTCCGTCCGTGTGTCTATGTGTGTGTGTGTGTCTGGATGTGTACAGTGCCACAGCCTACCCCGTTGGTCCGATTTAGATGAAATTTGGCAGTCACCGTATCTCCAGGTGTTTTTTTCATTTTTTTGAATTTTTTATTTTTAAGGGTAGTTCACCCCTAAAAACCCTTAAAAAACGTGAAAAATCCAATTTTCTCAAAAACGGCTCTAACGATTTTGATTAAAATTTGATAGCTTATAGTGCACAGAGTAATAAATAATTTGACACCACCCGCATGTCTATAAAAATGACGGTTCAAAAGTTATGGGCTTTTAAATGTCAAAAAAATCAAATTTTTAAATTTTCAGCGAAAACAATAAAAGTAAAGTATAACTTGACTGGTACCACTGAAACCAACTTAAAAAACTAAACAAATTAGTATTTTGAATTATTTGTCTACGACTAACGGTTCCAGAGAAAAGTTAAATTTACTGTCCACGATAAACACAGTACGTTGTCTGAAAGCGCCCAATGTTATTCTTATGGAGAATATAAAAAAATCAATTTCTTCCTTACTTTCTAACCGTTTTCCATGAAACTTGGTATGAAGTGTAAGGTCAAATCACTGAACAAAATCAGCTCAAAAAAGCTTGGTATTACCGGGGTGGGGGGGGGGGGTTTCCCCATGCAATTTGAACAATAAATTATTAAATGATATTTAGAATAACTTTGTAGAACATGATAGTTTTATTACAGATTTTTTTTAAATTTACTTAAGGGAGAAAGTATGTGTCAGTCCACTGGTACCGTTTATTTGTTTTCTGTGCTGGTAAGGTAGAGGTTTTTTATCGTTATAATAGTATTTAAGTGGCTAAAAATTCTTTAAATATTCTACAGCAGAGTTTTTTTTAACAGTTTCAGTTGGATTTTTAAAATGTTTTACACGTTCCATAATTTTATATTGCTGATAGTTAGGGTATATATTTTAATTTATTTGTTAATAACATTTAACGTATTTTATCTATTTAATTTATTTTGTTGATTTTTATTTACAAGTTTTATTCTTGTCGATTATTATTTTATATTCTATAGTCGTTATTACAGCCTATGTTGATTGATTTTATTGTTGTTAATTTAAATTTTTTGTAGGGAGCTATATATATATATATATATATATATATATATATATATATATATATATATATAAAGAGTTTTGATATAATTAACTCTGTTTTATTACTATAAATATTATATTTTGTTATTGTTGAGACCTATGGCTTTCTGTGTTGGATCTGAATGACCAATAAAGATCTTATTGTTTTAATAAGTTTTACAGGTGGTTTTTAGGTTATCACTTCTGTATATGGATACATGGTCATTCAGCTTTATTCTGTTGCAGAACCCAAAGCTTTTCTCGTTTGGATTTGTCAGCCGTGATGGTCCCAGAGAGGAGACACTGGCGAACATTGGATTTTCTATCACATTCAGTGGTAACGGCTGGACAGAAAAGTTGGGATTGGAGGGTACTCGCACAAAACCACCCAACAAGATTATGATCACCAAGGTATTTTATACTACTAAAGTAATAGTGTGTGTCCGGCTAATTTAAGAAATGGCCTCATCAAACTCTTTTTTAACATACCGGTACTGCATTGTAGAAGGTCTAAAATTTTTTTGCAAAAATTGTCTTTACTTTCCATCCCAAAACCATGGGATCTGCACCAAAACCATGAGATCTGCACCACATGATACTCTGTTATTAATACCTATTTATCTAATGAACATGAATTTTCATGTTAGTGATACTACTCTTGTTAGTGGTACTGTTTGACATAGTTAATTGTATGATTTGTGTAAACAGTTGCATTGTTTGTCGATTTGTTCGTTCCTATGATAGGTTAAACATAGTGACGTGGCATATTTTACAAAATGAATCTAATTGCCTGAATAAGTCATTGAATCATTGAATGAAATTAAATAAAAATGAAATTTATTCCTTCAATCTATTTACAACTAAATACAAAACAATTTTCTCATGAATCATTTTACCATCCTAAGCAATTCTGATGGTATCCACAAGTCCGTTGTCCTGTAATATCAGTCGTTCACTTTATTGATAAGCTTACAGTAAGCGTCAGGAGTGAAGTCCATTGAGCTCTAGCTCTATTGGCTAGAGCTCAACGCTATTGACACGGATATGACCGCGCTATTGCCCATATTGAACTCTGCCTCTCGTTTTTCAAGCATAAAGTGTCAATAATGTTATTAAATACTATATAAACCAAAATGATTTATTATTTATTTGAGTTTTGATTATGGTTATTACATTTTTAATTAGTTTATGTCAATGTATAAACATATGTTTATGTCAATAAATAAATGTGTAATAACCTGTATTTTTTTCTAATAAAACGAAGATTGAAAATATAAATATATAATTTTAAAGGTTATTTACATATACAGTGCTACAAAAAAAGGTTATTAAAATTATTTTTATATTTATTTGGTAATATTCAATAAATAATCAACTTACGTTAAATTTATAAGCTGTGTTAGCATTAGTCCCATTATCCAAAATTTGTTCAAAAAAAAGTAATACATATCATCTCATGGCACTGTAAAAACACATAACTTATTATTAAGTTTTGTACACCACCAACATTTATCTACATCTCTGTAAATTCAAAAATGTTTTGCTTCATTATTCAGCCAACGTGCTGATTCTTTTAGCGAATTTCCCATAGGGAAATTCTACGTAGGCTATTACCGTAGGTCTCATGGTAAGACTTAAGCCCGGGACCATGTTATTTTTTCGTCCTTAGGTGCCCAGAGTCCAAAAACAATAGTCGTTAAAATTTTCATATATATATATATATATATATATATATATATATATATATATATATGTATATTAAATAATTATGCATAACTTAGTACCCTTTTTTTTGTGTGAGAAATTATTTTATTTAAAAAATTCACAACATGTTTCAGAACTCAGTCCATTATCAAATGGTGTATTAATAAGAACATAACCTTGATGTAAATAAAATTTATAAATGTCATATGGTTAATTTTGAAAAGTAAAGAAGAGAGGAGATGGATGTTGTATGTATATGTGTTTATGTTTTTTTGTTTCTTATTTTTTCTATTTGATCGTAGATTGGGTGAATATGTGGTGGTAACATTGAATTTAAAATATTTGTTGGATCTTTTTTCCGATGTATGTAGATGTTCAATTCTTCTTTAACATTTAATTTGTCACGTTGTTTTTCGAACTCCAGTACTGATAAATTTTCTGTCATGTTTTTGTAATTGTGTCCTGATGTTATTAAATGTTCTGCAAAGTTTGATTTACATGTAGTTTTGTTGTTGGATTTAAGTGCTTGAATGTGTTCCTTAAATCTTGTTTTAAATGTTCGATGAGTTTGTCCAATGTAATGTCTGTCACAATCACTGCATTTGATTTTGTAAATACCAGGTTTGTTGAAATTATCATTGTCTATTTTTTCAGGGTTCGTTTTTTTGTTTATCAAATGAAAAATATTATTTTTTGTTTTGTAGCTTAGTTTAAGATTTGTATTTTTGAGTGTTCTTCTTATGGCTTTGTCCATGTAATTGTTGTATGGTACACACATATATTTATCTTTTATTTCATTTGATTTTTGTGTTGTGGGTTGAATCTTCTTTTGTAGTTTTTTCTTTATCATGTTGTCTATCATTTTTGTTCTGTATCCATTTTGTTCTGCTATATATTTTATGGTGTTTGATTCTTTGATGAAATTTTCTTTTGAGAGTGGAATATTTACGAGTCTGTGAATTATGGAAGTCATTTTATTGGAAGTCAGTCATTTGATAATGGACTGAGTTCTGAAACATGTTGTGAATTTTTTAAATAAAATATTTTCTCACACAAAAAAAGGGTACTAAGTTATGCATAATTATTTAATATTAATAGTAGCCCTCATTTACCAACTCAAATATATATATATATATATATATATATATATATATATATGTGTGTGTGTGTGTGTGTGTTTGATAGCACGATAACTCTCGTAAAAATGGTCCAATCAAGACCAAATTTGGTAGAGACGTGTATTCCTTCAAATGCTCGGACGAGTTCGTAAACCAGACATATCGGTCAATGGGAACGGGTAGTTTGGGGGGGTTTTGTACCCCAAAATCAGGTTTTTTGCGTTTTTCACATGTAATTTTTAAAAATTTCTAATTTTATACTTCACCATTGGAATCAGCTTAAAAAACTACACAGTAAAGTTTCTTAAAGTTTTTCTCTATCTCCAACGGTTACCGAGATATTAAAAAATCTAAACACAGTACGTTGTATTGTGGGGCTCCAATGTTAATCTTATGGAGGATAGGAAAAAACTAATATTTCCCATATTAATCAATATTTTTGGATAAAACTTGATATTTAGCTTCATGTGGTTGAGATCTATCCATTTATGCTTAAAAATCATAGTTTATGTGTTTATCATGGCAGCAAACCTGCATACTCTTTTTCCATATTAATCATATAGGGAATAGGCAAACTCCTTTATTTATGGACAGATGATGATGAAAGTTGGTATAAATGTTAAGATAAAAATTATTCATGGTATAAATGACTTCTTTCAGTGTTCCTCACAGCA
Source organism: Nephotettix cincticeps (assembly GCA_023375725.1). Taxonomy (NCBI): domain Eukaryota; kingdom Metazoa; phylum Arthropoda; class Insecta; order Hemiptera; family Cicadellidae; genus Nephotettix; species Nephotettix cincticeps. The sequence goes on along the minus strand of CM041786.1, from coordinate 49,977,582 downwards.
GCTAACCCGCACACTCTTTCCTATGTTAATCTTATGGAGAATAGGCAAATAATTCTCACGTTTATGGACATATTTTTATAAAACTTGTCATATATTAAATCATTGATTTGGAAATTCTCTGAGTACGCAGGTCTGCTGCGACGGGGGTATTTCATTTTCTTCCTGTAATGCTGTAGCTGAAGCTTCGTTATAGTTACAGTCAGTTACATTTAGATCGTCATTCGTCGAATCATTCCGAATCGTGCTCTGACGGCTATTTAAGGAGACTCGTATCGCAATTGTCGGGAAACGAGACAACAATGATGGACAGGGGAAAATCATAAAGTTTGCACATATTAATATTAGGTCGATTGGTACAAGGTTTGAGAAAATGCTCTTTGATTTCAGATTTTGAATTTGACTTGATTGGTGTATCTGAGACTTGGCTTTCGGAAAATATATCATCCGAATGCTACAGTATTTCGGGTTATGGGCTAATAAGAGCTGATCGTCAAAGTGGTCGCCGAGGGGGCGTCGCACTTTATATAAGGAATACCATCAAGTTCACTGAAAGAAGGTTGGTCGATGTGGACTTAGGCGTTCATAACTGTGGTCATAAAGAGCAAAAACATGAGGCTTGGCATTAGCGTGGTGTACCGGCCACCATTTGTTTTATATACGAGTATGGAGTCCCTATTTTACTCAGCTTTCGTAGATTTTGCAGCTGAAGTTAACAAAGTATTTTGCTGGGTGATGAATATTGACCTCATGTCAAACGTTTGCTGTAGCTCCAAATATCTGAGGAATCTTTGTCGATCCACGGTAACAGTACAGATGATCAATGAGCCAACTAGAGTAACAGATGAAACAGCAACTCTGATAGATATCATATATACGTTGAGCAATGCACTGAACTGTTGAAAGTTGGCGTAATTGATGCTTCTAGTATTACTGACAACAGAGGGGTCAAAATTACTGATCATAAAACGGTATATGGGCACATCCAAGTTGATGGAAAGCTATCAAAAATACTATCGTATAGAGACTACTCAAATTTGGACAAAAATGCTGCAATAAAAAAAATCTGCTGTAAATTGGGAAAGCTATCAAAAATACTATCGTACAGAGACTACTCAAATTTGGACAAAAATCCTGCAAATAAAAAAAAAATCTGCTGTAAATTGGGATAGTGCATTAGAAATGAGAGATGTTCAAAATGTTGAAAAGATTATTACTTCAAACATAAGAGCCGTTTATGACAAATATGCAACTATATCAATAAAACGTGCAACTAGGAAAAAGACTCCATGGATGAAATAAACACTTTAAAACAAATAAAAAACAAATTAGGGCGTGTCTATTGGAAACATGAAAGGCTTACAGATTGGAATGACTATAAAGCTATAAGAAATTGTCTGAATAAGCTTATATCGAAGGCGAAGAAGTCATGGTATACAAATAAGATAGCTAACGCTAAAGGTCCTAAAGATTTTTTGGTCGTGTCTTTGTCAATGTGATATTTTAGCTAAAAAAACCATAGCAACTGTATGGCGTTACTTATTCTTTTTGACCGAAAAATGACCTTTTTGAAACGAAAGATAAAGGTCAATGTAGGACACTTGTTTTATTGGACTACTCTCAGACGTTTGACTCCATTTGTCCCAATTTGCTTCTAATGAAACTAAAATATTTTGACCAGCTGACACGTTGCTAGGCAACGTCTAAATCGTTATTTAGAAATGTTTTGTTTGGTATGGGAGGTTAGGTCATTAAAATACATTCACTTTACCTATTTATGAGTTCTTATTACGCCTCATATATATATATATATATATAAAGGGGTTTATTAAAGGCGGGGACAAACTTCGAGGGGTGGTAGTACTCATCAAAATAAACAAAAAACTTCCCATAACTATATGTCGTAAAAATCCTTTGTTTAGCCGCTAGCCGCCATTTTGTTTTTTATACGAAAAATGTTTTATATCAAGGACCATTTAAGATACAGAAACAAAACTTTGCTCACATATTTTTTGGCCAAAAATAAAAATATTCCCAAAGTATCATTTAGTTTGCTTTTATATTTTTATCTCATGTAAAAAATCTAATGATTTTTTGGTATTTTAACTAAAATATTTTTAACCGCCACATTTTGAAAATATTAATATATATATATATATATATATATATATATATATATATGCACAATTTATAAATATATATTTAATATTTATATATAAATTGTGTACCTAATTTTTATAATAAACGTAATAATTGAGATCAGAAGAGTCCTGATCTCAAGGTACCAAATTCTTATTTTGTTGACAATCAAAAATAAAAACAAACACTATTTGAGATAACGAACAGTTGTTAAATAGAATACCCGAATAGAAATAGTTCATTTTATGTCAGCCAGTTTGAATCACTATTTGTTTAGCTTTTGGCCTGATTAATTTTTTATGACTCTAAATTACTGTGCAGTTATTGCCCTTTACAATAGGTTTTAAGTGAAGATATATCTTGTGCAGGTATCTGGGAGAGACCCAGGCTACGGGCTGACAACCACTGCTCTTCTCCTAGCCGGAATTACCATACTCAAGGAAGGGGACAAAATGCCAGGAAAGTAAGTTTGCAAGTTTTTAAAATATAACTTTATACATAATGCACACATACATAGCTATGGTAAAAATGAAGTTTTCTTTTTAGGTTCTACTGTACTTCATTTGAATTTTTATCAATTAAATGAATACAGTAGAACCAACCATATTGACCTTAACAGAACATGGTCTGAACGGCCAAAAAGTCGGATATTGGAAGGAGCAAATTAAACACATGTCCTAGGAAGAAAAATAGCCATGCATTATTGTAATAACCTTAAGGTACCTTTATTACATCAATTAACACGATTGCGAGATAGTGCACCCGATCGGGTACACAGGTGCTTCTTTAAATGGAGGCAGTGTACCCGATGGGGTACACTCAGTACATTACTAAAGTGTGTGCTGTGTTTTCTAATGCCGTTGATGACCAACACGGTCGTACTAATTATAGCTGAAATGTGTTTCCCCTAGCAGAAAATCTTTAGTAAGTGTGAACCAGATTGGGTTCACATTTTGCATATATTTGAAGCAAAAAAAAATAAAAAAACATAAATATTGGGTACACTTAATAAAAATGGATAAAAATATAATAAAAAATAGTTTTGGACAAAAACAATTATAACTACGTACTTTTTTCATTAACAAAACAAAGCGAACTTTGTAAAAACCCTAAGTAAGCATTTGGTAATTTTTTATATACATTGGCTCCGCCAAGTAAAAAAGTCGGCATTTTTACTTCCGTCGCGAACATGTTAAAACATGAAGAAATGTACAACAACTGAAAAATAATAAAATGATAAAAGTCTTTTATGTTTTTTCATGCCCGTTGTTGACGGGCATGAAAAAACCGTATGACCGTAGATGATAACGGACTGATAAACAGTCGGTTATCAGGAGAAGTCGGATATCAGTGAGTTAGATATGGGAGGTTCTAGTGAAGTGCATTGAGTATTTGAGTGTACTGTGGAATGTTTAATCTTTGGCAGCAATTGGGCTTAATTCTGGCATTACTTGAGAACCAACAAATATACTTGTAGTTAGATTCCAAGAGACCTCGTTTAAGCAAGTATTAATGAATATTATTCATGAATATTCAATCTTGAGAGAAGGCCATTCAGAAAAAGGTGGTGTACCATATAATTCATATAATCCAGCTGTTTGGGAGTCATTTATTGCAAATACAGTCATGAGTGGTGTTCGATTTGGTGTGGATTTGATATTCTCTGGTAAGGATTAACATCCCCACTGTTGCATACTACGTTCATCTGTAATGACCATCCTCATAATTAGACCAGTTTGTAATTCAGAGGCAAAAGTGGTTAACCTGTATGTGGCTGTTGGGCTATTAATTAACAATCCTGTCTAAGGAACATATTAGCCCTATTCAGTAACAAGACTACAAAATGTGGGATCTTGTCATTCATACACTCAATTCTCATTCATACTTGGATTGACGACCTACCTGGATAGGTCACCATTTTAAAAGGTAATAGTAATATCTATGGAAAAGTTGATACTTTTTTGTTCATAATATAAAATGGAACAGGGTTAAACCTGCAATGTACATAACAATAATTGATCAAGTTGAGTGCATAGCTGTTGATATCAATATACAAAAGGAAACTGTGTTTATAACTACAATTGTAAGATTTAAGAGGTACTCAACTGTAGGTAATCAACTGACCCGAGAATACATGTTAAAAACTCACGGATATGAAAGCCTTTCTCTTACATGTAGTGATTGTAATGCCCAACTTGACTTGCAGAGGGTGAAGCAATAATCTGTGGGAGAGGAAGAAAATTCTTACAATTACCATTAACTCTATTAATATTAACACTATTATTATTAACCCTTTGAGGAGTACAGATTATTACACAGTTGAGAGGTAATCACCTAACAGTACGTTATTTCGTATCATGGCACAAAGGAGTAACAATGCAACAGTATGTTTTGATACATAATATGAATCACCTTTGATTTTTTTTGCAAATTTTCCATGGGGATGAAGCTATTACTGTGGCTCTTACGGCAAAACCTAAGCCCGGGACCATGTTAATTTTTCGTTTGAGGTGCTTAGAGACCAAAAATAATAGTTGTTTAAAATGTTATGCATATATATATATATTATTATATATATATATATATATATATATATATATATATATATATATATATTATATATTATATTATTATATATTATATATATATATATATGCATATATATATATAATATTCAGCTATTTAAGTTTTTTTGTTCCCGAGAACGTGTTCGGATTTTCCCGGGATTTCGGATTTCCGGGGTTCGGATTTGAGGGATTCCACTGTAGTAGGTTGATATAACATGAAAAGTGCATTCAGGAGTAAAAAATAAAATTGAAAAATGGGTAAATGGTGACTATAATACATTTTTTTAGACATACAGTACTTAATAAACTGTTTACATTATATTTATATTAGTTATTTTAGTGAAATAGCGACCTACCCAGGTAGCCCAAATGAATAGCCCAACAGTTAATGGCACATCTAAGGGACCTACAGTTTAACATGGAGTCTGAACTACGAATTACGAACTGCCTCTGAATTACGAACTGGTCTAATTATGAGGATGGTCTTTGTGGATTAACGTATTCAATAGTGCGGACATTAGTCCACACAAGAGAACACCACATCCACAGAGCGTTGCTCACAACTATCCACAATTCGTGACCACCAAGTAGTTGGATTACAGCACACGCCATGGTCCAAATCAGTTTTGAGGATTACTAGGTACTCACTTTTGATACTTGATAGTAATAATTTGTTATTTAATTAGTAATTAAATGTTCAGCATTATTTGTTTATTATTGTTTACTAACTTTATGATAAATTTTTTAAAGTTACTAATGTAAATTTTAAGATGAAGTGTGTTAGAAGGTGAAAATGACATCATTGATAGGTTGTACTGCTTTAATAATTAATTGGTTTAAGGACTCTTTGGAAACTTTAAATTAAATTAAAAAATTACATCTCTGAATCTTACTTAATTTTTTACAGGGGAGGAGTGTTGACCCCAGGTGCTGCATTTGCCAAGACTTCGTTAATCAAAGAATTGTCCTCTTATGGATTAAAGTTTGAAGTCATCAAGGAAGAAGTCATTCTAGATGCTCAGTAATACCAGTGAATCTTGACACTCGAGTGTTTAACCTAAACTACTATTTTAAGACTGATTACCCTGTGCACTAAACATTCTTGTTGGGTCCAAAGATATTTTCATTATTTTATAAATATTTTAACTGTAGATGTTTTTCATAATAAATATAGTTTTAAAAATACATCTGTAACTTTTCAACAAAAAATTCTTCAATGTTAAAAAAAGGTTGACTTTTTGAGTATTCAGATACACTATAAATAGAGGATCAATACCTATTTCTATTGCATTCAGTTGGATTTAAGTTTCAAAAATAATTCGCTAATGTGACAAATTGTTTAAAAAATCTGCTGGCTGAATTATATTCCATTGTAATACAATATATATATATATATATATATATATAACAGTCATTTACTTCATCTCTAAACCCTTGTCATTCTGGTTGATTTCCAAAACAGTGTTTTTCCTGAAAAGAAAAAAAAACAATTCAGGGATCTAGTTTTTCTTAGTAAGATAGTAACAAAATGTTAAAATATTAAATTTTAGGCTTAGAATTGAATATAAATTTACTGTGAAAATCTTGTATTGAAAATAAATTATATAAATGATCTTGTATAAATGATGAATAAATTAAACACAACATGCTATCAAATCTTGATCTCACATAATTCTATAGATTTGAAAACAAGGCTTGCTATGTTCTTTTCAGATATTAATTATAAAAAAATGGATTTTTGGGATATGATAAATTTGCATAGTACAAAACAGATTTGTTGACTAATTACATTTTTTAGCACTTATTTTCTTGAAAATGGGTTAAAATATTAACATTCTTAATAATGTGTAATGGATTATAACACATTATTTAAATTCTCTCTCAGGATAACTTAACATCTAAAATATCTCACTGATGTCCAAATTTCAATAAAAATATGCCAACATTGATGGTAATGTAATAAACTGTCAGCAGATTTGAAAAGTATTTTTGACAATTTTTTTAAATGTGTCAAAACCTGTGTAACCTTTTTTTATGTGTGTAAATAAACTTACTGATTTTTTGTTGAAAAGATTATTATGGTTAAATAAGTGCCTGAAAGATCTAAAACTTAACTGTTAATTTTCTTTAGTTATTCAACACAGGTGATTCTTAACTTTAGTGATATATTTTACGGGTTTCTGTTAGATTATTGAAAATGTTACCTGTTGATTTAGTTATACTATTTCTGTAAATTTAGTATGACAATAAAGGATGATCTGATTTTTTAAATAATTTATACGAGTACAGTAATGAACCTTTGATTTTTTGACACCCGACTCTTCAACAGCCTAACTTATTTGACATAGATTGAGCTGATCTGTCAAAACAAAAGCACAGAGAAATGTTCAACCTCAGAATAACAATGGGTAATTTTGTGCATCTACTTTTAAAACTGAACTGATATTGATTACAGTCGACTCTCGACATCTCGAACCTCAATAGGATGACTCATATTTACTCAATAACTGCAATTATTTTTAATTCCCTTGGAAAAAGTCAAAATATAAACAGAATTTTACAGAACATTAATTTTATAAAATAATTTGACTATCGCCATTAGTCTACTACAAGTGGTTCCAGTGAAAAGTTAAATTTAATATCCGTGGTAAACACAGTACATTGTCTGAAAGCGCATAATGTTATTCTTATGGAAATTATTAAAAAATCAATTTCTTCCTTATTTCCCAACTTTTTTTAATGAATCTTGGTATGCGGGGTAAGGTCACATTACACAACAAAAACCCACTCGAAAAAGCTTGGTATTACCGGAGGGAGCGGGGCGTTATATTCAGTGGTGTAGTGGAGCCGAAACTCAGTTTTTTATACTTGAACTTTGCCTTTTACTTTCTCCCCTTATACATAGTATATGGAGAAAGTATTGTTTTCGTCAAAATTTTCGAATTTGAGTTGAGGGTGGATATATCCGTTTTGGGGTCCCCTGAATCCAAAAAAGTGGGTTTTGGCGTGATGTCTGTCCGTCCGTGTGTCTGTCTGTGTGTGTGTGAGTGTGTGTGTGTGTGTGTCTGGATGTGTACAGTGCCACAGCCTACCCCGTTTGTCCGATTTAGATGAAATTTGGCATGTATATATATAGTCACCGTATCCCCAGGCGTTTTTTTCATTTTTTTGAATTTTTGATTTTAAAGGGTAGTTCACCCCTAAAAACCCTTAAAAAACGTGAAAAATCCAATTTTCTCAATAACGGCTCTAACGATTTTGATTAAAATTTAAAAGTTTATAGTGCACAGAGTACTAAATAACTTGACGCCACCCGCATGTCTGTAAAAATGACGGTTCAAAAGTCATGGGCTTTTTTAAATATCAAAAAAATCAAATTTTTAAATTTTCAGCGAAAACAATAAAAGTAAAGTATAACTTGACTGGTACCATTAAAACCAGCTTAAAAAACTAAACAAATTAGTATTTTGAATTATTTGTCTACGACTAATGGTTCCAGAGAAAAGTTAAATTTACTGTCCACGATAAACGCAGTACATTGTCTGAAAGCGCCCAATGTTATTCTTATGGAAAAAATAAAAAAAATCAATTTCTTCCTTACTTTCCAACCGTTTTCCATGAAACTTGGTATGAAGTGTAAGGTCAAATCACCGAACAAAACCAGCTCAAAAAGCTTGGTATTACCAGGGGGGGGGTTTCCCCCCATACAATTTGAACAATAAATTATTAAATGATATTTAGAATAACTTTGTAGAACATGATAGTTTTATTACAGATTGTCTTTTTTAAATTTACTTAAGGGAGAAAGTATGTGTCAGTCCACTGGTACCGTTTGCATCATTTCAAGATCAACACGTAATATCGAGGCAATTTTAGGGGCTTTACATTAACCCTAACCTAACAACATCGTAACACCAGAATCAGACACTAGAGCTTACTTGAAGACCATATATCTTTTTATAGTATCTAGGTTTTTAATTCAAAAATACATTAATTTTTACAACAAACTTGTGGCTGATTAAGAATTGTTGAGATTATTTGTATTTTCAGACTTCAACCATTTAAATCCTATTCATTTTAATCTCCGTCTAAGATATTTATTTTGACACACCCTCTTCCTACAGAACAACCTTTAATTTCGATGAAGTTGTGGTGATTTTTACAAAATAAAATTTTTAGGATTTTCCTCCGTATTATGTGGTGGGTAAACTCATTTACAAATATGTTCTTCTTCCTTGACCTCCAGTTTGGGTTTAAAAAGAAAGCAAACCCTTACTAAATAAACGGTACCAGTGGACTGACACATACTTTCTCCCTTTAGTAAATTTAAAAAAGACAATCTGTAATAAAACTATCATGTTCTACAAAGTAATTCTAAATATCATTTAATAATTTATTGTTCAAATGGTATGGGGGAACCCCCCCCCTCGGTAATACCAAGCTTTTTTGAGCTGGTTTTGTTTGGTGATTTGACCTTACACTTCATACCAAGTTTCATGGAAAACGGGTGGAAAGTAAGGAAGAAATTGATTTTTTTACATTTTCCATAAGAATAACATTGGGCGCTGTCAGACAACGTTCTGCGTTTATCGTGGACAGTAAATTTAACTTTTCTCTGGAACCGTTAGTCGTAGACAAATAATTCAAAATACTAATTTGTTTAGTTTTTTAAGCTGGTTTCAATGGTACCAGTCAAGTTATACTTTACTTTTATTGTTTTCGCTGAAATATAAAAATTTGATTTTTTTGACATTTAAAAGCCCATAACTTTTGAACCGTCATTTTTACAGACATGCGGGTGGTGTCAAATTATTTAGTGCTCTATGCACTATAAACTATCAAATTTTAATCAAAATCGTTAGAGCCGTTTTTGAGAAATTTGGATTTTTCACGTTTTTTAAGGGTTTTTAGGGGTGAACTACCCTTAAAAATCAAAAATTCAAAAAAATGAAAAAAAACGCCTGGAGATACCGTGAATATATACATACATGCCAAATTTCATCTAAATCGGACCAACGGGGTAGGCTGTGGCACTGTACACATCCAGACACACACACACACACACACACACACACGGACGGACAGACATCACGTCAAAACCCACTTTTTTGGATTCAGGGGACCCCAAAACGGATATATCCACCCTCAACTCAAATTCGAAAATTTTGACGAAAACAATACTTTCTCCATATACTACGTATAAGGGGAGAAAGTAAAAGGGACAGTTTGCCTTCGACTGCAATACTTTGCATGAATATAACAGATACTCCAGGAGCATCACTAGTCGCTTTAACAAAATTAAACTTTGGTTTATGTAATTCTTTTTTAAATAGGTAAAACCAATTTACACAATTCCTCACGTTTGACCACGCAATGATCTTCCTGAGGAACTTACACACTTTGACTACCCATTCCCCCCCCCCAAAGAATAATGGACTTCCTGGGAAGGGCCGCTACCCACACACCGCTCCAGCACAGCTTTTTTTAGCACTACACCACTGGTTATATCCTGTGAAATTATAATTGAATTTTGTTTCTCTTGTGTTGTTATTTTCAGAAATTGGATGATTATGTTTAAAAAAATAAATTATTAAGTGATATTTAGATAAACGTTAAAGAATATGATAGTTTTATTAAAGATTGTTGTTTTTACACTGACTTAAAGGGAGAAAGTAGAAAGTCAGTCCACTGATATCATTACCTAAAAGCCACAGAGTGACATAAATATCTCATGAGTGGCTTACAGACATAATACAATCGTTGTATACACTATTTTATCTACGACCAACAATATTCAGACTTTTAAAAATAGGAGTTCTGTATTATTTCATTTTTCTAGGACCACTGCAATATACTGGGTATCAAAAATAAATAATGTGTGTATTTCATTAGTGGAGTAATCAGCTGATGTGTGAATTACATTGTTCTTATTGGTTCAAAACTTACATTTGAGTTTAGCCACTAAAACACACTCTATTTACGGATAAATCAGCTGATTTTGCATTTCGTTATATCTTTAATACAGTGGCGTAGATACAGGGGGGATAAGGACGATATATCTCCCCCATAACGATCACGTTTACTAATAATTTCAAAACAAAAATATCCAGAAATATCACCACGGAATAACAAATAATAGAAAAAGAAGTGCGTTGTTGTTACTGTATGTTGCATGTAGAAATATAGTATACGAGAGTATTCGAATTAAGAGATCTTCCCCGACTGGTCTCCCGGTCATCCCTCCCGCCATCAAGATCGCTCAGCCGCAAAATCTTATAACGTATACTGTAGGTCTAGCCTAAACACTAAACAGTTGAGATCTTTACGATTGTGATGTATGACGTATTATCTTCTATAATATTATAAAGAAGAGGTGGTTTCTGTATGTTTGTTTGTGGGTTTGTGTGTTTGTGTGTTTGTGGGTTTGTGTGTTTGTGGGTTTGTTGTGGCAAGTGAATGCGAAAAATACTGAACCGACCGGTTTGAAATTTTAGGCAAAGGTAGATCTTAAACTCATGCAACACATAGGCATACTCATTTCCTTAAAATCCTCTCGGGCTACGCCCTGTGAACGTCCTAAGTTTCAATGTTTACATTTTTAGAGAATGAAAACATAAAATTACTTGAATGTCAACAGCTGTGAATACTAAAATTTGACAGTTCGAGAAGAAGGAGAAGAAGAAAGAGCTGCCGTGACTGTCCTAGGTTTCAATGTTTACATTTTCTAATGACAACATCCGTTTGCACTATATTTTGACAGTTCGGGAAGAAGAAGAAATAAAGTTGATTTTTCAAATAAACTGCTGGATCGAAATTAGTGAATTATTTGAAATAGCGGAATGGTAGATTTTAAGTTTTTTTCGACGACTGTCTCTATTACATTAATCCTTATCCTCTCCCAATATTTGACAGATGTTACTTTGTCATGTTGTAGACACTCATGTTTTGTCATTTTGTAAACAATGAAGAATTAATTAACAATAAGTTAAATGTATCAGTAGAGCCCACACCCTTCAGCCTTTTTAACCCGTGCGAAGAACGGGTACTTTGGCTAGTCTCATATATTTTCCGTACCCTCTACGTTTTGTGTTCGGCATTCCTGTTTTTTGTCTACTTTTCCCTTGTTTCATTATACAGTAATAAATAGCGTAAACACAAAAAAGTCATGTAAATTGTATCTAAAAGAAACCCCGAAAGTGATTAATTAATTTAACGGTGACTTTGTTCGAGTTGAGGCAGTACTAGATTATTGTGGCATTGGTAACGATAGGAAAAAAGGTGTTTGTACGTCCACAGAATAGCTAGAATAAATTGTCTTTAGTAAAAATTGTTGTTCAAATAAATAATAAAGCATTGAAACATTTATGTTCTATATAAATTAAATTATCATTGATATAAAGGAAATAAATTAGTATTGTGAAAATGATAACAGTGTTATAAATACACCTTTTTTAACTACATGTCATTGTTATTTTGTCTGTTTGAAAAAAATAGGGATATTCGGCAAAAAATATTTTTTATGGTATTTACTTTATATGTTATTTAACTCATCGAAATGTCCCTTATGTACCCTACAGTACATACTATAAATAGGTTTTCACTCGCGGGGGGTGGTATTTATATCCCCTCCCATGAAAAAACTGTATCTACGCCACTGCTTTAATAAAATTACTTTCTCAAATGTTGAACTCTGATTGTTCTAGAACCTGCATCGTTATGAACTTATAATGCAACCGTTTTCAATTTCCATTTGATAATGAGTCTCTTAATGATGTTACTTTCAGTATCTTTATAGGTACTTTTTGTAATGGTTGTAGATAAAATAGCAAATGAAGGCAAAAACAGAATAAAATTACTGACTATTTTGTTTAAGATGTTAAATAAATAATGATATTGTTATCAATGAAATAAGAAACCCTTTTAAAAGTTTAATTGTAAGGGACTCAGCTTAAGTCATAATATATATATATATATATATATATATATATATATATATATATATATATATATATATATATATATATATTTGCACACGGATCTCGAAAACGGCACCGAGGAATTTCTTTAAATTTTGGAAATAACTAATTTCCGAGTAGAAAATAAGTTCTAGATAGGTCTAATGTCCAGGAAAATTCGTGTTTTCTTGTAATATTAAGTTTAAAATCTAATAAACGGTACCAGTGGACTGACACATACTTTCTCCCTTAAGTAAATTAAAAAAAGACAATCTGTAATAAAACTATCATGTTCTACAAAGTTAATCTAAATATCATTTAATAATTTATTGTTTCAAAAATAATCATCCAATTTCTAAAAATAAAAACACGAGAGACAAAGTTAAATTAATTGTTCAAATTGTAGGGGGGGACAACCCCACCCCCGTAACACCAAGCTTTTTTGAGCTGGTTTTGTTCGGTGATTTGACCTTACGCTTCATACCAAGTTTCATGGAAAACGGTTGGAAAGTAAGGAAGAAATTGATTTTTTTATATTCTCCATAAGAATAACATTGGGCGCTTTCAGACAACGTACTGCATTTATCGTGGACAGTAAATTTAACTTTTCTCTGGAACCGTTAGTCGTAGACAAATAATTCAAATTACTAATTTGTTTAGTTTTTTAAGCTGGTTTTAATGGCGCCAGTCAAGTTATACTTTACTTTTATTGTTTTCGCTGAAAATTTAAAAATTTGATTTTTTTGACATTTAAGAGCCCATAACTTTTGAACCGTCATTTTTACAGATATGCGGGTGGTGTCAAATTATTTAGTACTTTGTACACTATAAACTGTCAAATTTTAATCAAAATCGTTAGAGCCGTTTTTGAGAAAATTGGATTTTTCACGTTTTTTAAGGGTTTTTAGGGGTGAACTACCCTTAAAAATAAAAAATTCAAAAAAATGAAAAAAACGCCTGGAGATACGGTGACTATATATATACATGCCAAATTTCATCTAAATCGGACCAATGGGGTAGGCTGTGGCACTGTACACATCCAGACACACACACACACACACACACACACACACACACACACACACACACACACACGGACGGACAGACATCACGTCAAAACCCACTTTTTTGGATTCAGGGGACCCCAAAACGGATATATCCACCCTCAACTCAAATTCGAAAATTTTGACGAAAACAATACTTTCTCCATATACTATGTATAAGGGGAGAAAGTAAAAATTTAACTTTACGCTTATGGAGAATCAAATGTAAACAATACAAACCAAAACAGCTGTTTATAACAGTTTGACAGTTCTTGATTGAAGACTACGGGGAACAATATAGAGAATAACAATATAACGTCTTTTTGGCTAAAAGACGTTAAACGGCATCGCTCAATTGACTAACGTCGTAGTAGAGATGGGACTATCGACTACTTCTCACTATCGACTAGTGACTAGTCGACTACTTTTAAACATCGACTAGTCTAGTCGTAAAAACTAGTCGACTAGTTTTCATGTTGTGACTAGTGGCATTTGCTCTGCTCTACCCAACAACAATAGTATTTTATTGTTTTCTTTTTTTACTACAAATCTAATCAGTTTGATAGTTTGATCCATACAAACTACGATTTTTGTACTTTTTTATAAAAATATATATAATAAACTTTGTTATATATTCGTTGCTATATATGTATTCGTTCACTCCTTATTTGTGTGATAGTCGACTAGTTAATTATAACAATAAACAAGTACTTCGTAAACCTTAGTAGTCGACTATTTGTATTCACTAACACAGCATTTAATCACCCTTAAGATTAATTTTTACTAGTCATACTTCCAATCGAATAGTAAAAAACAACCGACTAGTCGACTAGATTGATAAATAACTCACTGACGCATCGTTCATTGAAACTAGTCGTGCGGCTACTAGTCGACTAGTTAAAACAACCGACTAGTCGACTAGATTGGTTACTAGTCGGTTGAATGAACCATCACTACGTCGTAGCCGAGTTGTAGCGTGTCGGCCTCAAGAACTATGGGCCGCGAGTTCCATACCCACCAGGGGCGATACTTTTAGTTCAGTGCTATATTAGTTATGGTGTATTAAATCGGTTTTATTTAAACCACATAAATGTTTTCATTGAGTAATAAATGTGTTTTAATTTTTCTAATACATATATTATTCTAAACGAGCAAAGCTCGGTCACCAGGTACTAAACATTTAAATTTTATGGCTAACACATGGTAAAATACAACAATTTTGGTATAGTTGTTTCAAATATTAATTAATTTTGAAACTACACCAAAATGTTCTCAACTGTTCTCTTTATACTTGCCAGTATTCCTCCCATCACCGTTGGTCTTCCAAGGTTTGTCACAGTTTCTTGATACATGACCGTAATTGTTACATTGAAAACGAGGACCCTTAAAACCTTTGTTGACTATGATCAGAGGTCTTTCTTCTGAGAAAGTTTTTCTATCTCTTGGTATTTTCTGCCCATTACTATGTCCACTTGTCTGATTCTGTTGAGGGCTGTTATCATACTTGCAATGCATTTTGAACTTTATTCGTTTTCGACGGATACATCCTGCAAAAGTTTGGTTTTTATTGAATTAGCAGTAATTTTGATACCAAAGCTCTCAATTCCAATTGTCATCAGTTGAAAGTGATCTGGGAGTCCACCTAGAAGAATAGTTCCATCCCATTTGTCATCAGCTTTTACTCCTCCTATATATTAGGTACTAAGTTTGAGAGCGGTTATTATTTTGTTAACTTATTCTTCAATGGATTTACAGCTTCCAATATCCGAAGCTAAATCACTCTTCGGATTAATCCTATATCTGAAAAAGCTGTTTTAGCAAATTTCCCATAGGGAAGAAGCTATTACCGTAGGTCTCATGACGAAACTTAAGCCCGGGACCATGTTATTTTTTTTTCTTTAGGTGTCCAGAGACCAAAAACAATAGTCGTTAAAATTTATATATATATATATATATATATATATATATCCAATACTATAATACAAGCAAGGTTTGTATATATATATATAATATATATATATATATCCAATACTATAATACAAGCAAGGTTTGTATATATATATATATATATATATATATATATATATATATATTTGCACATGGATCTTGAAAACGGCACTAAGGAATTTCTTTATATTTTGGAAATACTGTAACTAATTTCCAAGTAGAAAATCAGTTCTAGATAGGTTTAATGTCCAGGAAAATTCCAGTTTTCTTGTAATATTAAGTTTTAAATCTAAAAAATTAACATTATGCTTATGGAGAATCAAAATGTAAACAATACTAATCAAAACATCTGTTTATAACCGTTTGACAGTTCTTGATTGAAGATGGTGGGGAACAATATGTGAATAGAGGTTTTTCATAAATATATATTTTACGTATAAATGAAAAATTATCAAATTACTAAACAATTTGTAAAAACTAAAGGGTAAAATAACTGTGCGAAATAAAAGCAGAAAATAGTATTTCCAAAATCTTCCGTGTTTTGATAGAAAACATATTCATTATATTTCTTGAAGCCACTGTAACAAACCAATTAACTGGTGTAAATTAAATTTCTCTTTTGCTTTTCAATTCAATATATATATATATATATATATATATATATATATATATATATATATATATATACATCCCGCTATCATTGATGTAGCCGTACAAAACGCGAACATGTGGTAGCCACTAGAAGGAGCGATGTATATAAGCATGTTATAGTGTATATGTGTTATTTATATCAAACATAACGGGAAAATGGGTTTTGATAGGCAATTAAATTATTTTTTCGTTTTTCACCTTCCATTGTGAAAAATTTGTATCAATGTGGTAGTCGTACATTTAGCTATCGTTGTGGTAGCCAAGGATTTTGCTATCAAAGTCGTAGCTATTTTGTATATTTTTCACCAATAAGCAACAATCACGTAGCCAACAGTGTTGCCAGTTTTATTGAAGATCTTTTAGAAAGAGAGAAGAGAAGACTCTTTTATTAGATTGTAACCACGTTATGGATTATTACTAAATGTTATTGTGGGAAGCTGCCAAATGATCCTTTTGTCACATGATCCCCCCAATGCTTTCTCAAGGACATTGAACAGCAACTGATCAACTAATTATTAGGTAAAGCATAGGAAGGATCATGTAGCTTGGATATCTATAACAAATATATTAACTTTTTTCGGTTCTGTGTATTTGTTTCCTCGTTATTTGTCCAATGACACGTTGTTTTAGAATTTTTGTTTGTTATTCTGCAGTCCCCCCCAACACAACTTGGCGGATGGCTCATAATCATCTGTTCAAAGTGAGGAGAGGATAGGGGGTGCTTTCTAAAAAAACATTGAGCTATTTTGCGACTTTTATTAGATTTATTTACTTAAATATATGTATGAGTTGATGTTTTTAAAGTGAGTATCACAATACCATCCACCAAATTGTGTGGTGGGGGTTATATCATATATTTTTGTAGCTCTCTTTGTCTTAACTCGTTTTCAGTTAAGGATGGAAACTGGGGCATAGAAATGTCCACATTTTGCGTTTTTTTTAGATAAAGCTGGGGACTCGTGGGCTATTCATGATTACTTCATATTGGTAGGGGTGTAGCTGGACCAATCTTACTAGGGGGGCCTGTGTGTGCAGCTGACCACACTTGGGGGCCCGCAAGAATCGTGGAGCATTACACAGGGCCTATATTTAAAATTGTACTAATAGCCTTCTAGCTTCACGAGGATCATTTTGGTGGCTGTTTGGTGGCATCTGGTGGCTACCACTTTGAATGCAAATTTTATTATGTGCATGTATATATTAATATATAAATTAATAATTATATATATATATATTATTTTATAAATGAAAACCATAGTACCCTTGCATTATTTTATTTTATTTAAAACAACATGTTTCGAGGATTATCCCATTTTCAAGTGTGTACAAAAATGTAACCTCAAAATATAATGACATAAAAAATTTATTATAAATTATTTATTTATTAATAAATTTATTATGTAATTATATTTAGAGCTTACATTTTTGTACACACTTTAAATGGGATAATCCTCGAAACATGTTGTGTTAAATAAAATGAAATAATGCAAGCGTACTATGGTATTCATTTAAAAAATAATAATAATAGTAGCCCTAATAGTGTACATTCATAATATATATATATATATATATATATATATATATATATAATATTATATATATATACCGTATATATTATATATATATATAAATTTTAACGATTATTGTTTTTGGACTCTGGGCACCTTAAGAAGAAAAAATAACACGGTCTCGGGCTAAAGTCTTACCATGAGACCTACGGTAATAGCTTCTTCCCTATATGAAATTCGCTAAAAAAATACATATATTTCAATATTTGCAAGAACCTTCGTTAACTTGTGGGACAAAAATGTGTTAAGACATATTCAATGAGGTAGACGTATAATAGCTGAAAGTCTCAGAATCAGACAACAATATTGATCTTAGGAAAAAAATATTAAACATTTTAAGTTTGGCTTGTTTTTCTAGCCTAGTGATCAGCGTCATGAATTTCAGTGTATGAGTTAATTGTTTCAAATCCCGGGATGCGTATTTGGGTTTGAACCCCTTTCCAAAAAAGATTTTGTGTAAAACCACTTTAGTAAAATTGTATCTATTTACATAACCAAAATACCCCCGTCGCAGCAGACCTGCGTACTCAGCGAATTTCCAAATCAATAATATAATAATAATAATATATGACAAGTTTGGTCAAAATCTGTCCATAAACATGAGAATTTTTGCCTATTCTCCATAAGATTAAAATGGGAAAGAGTGAGTAGGTTTGCTGCTGTGAGGAACACTGAAAGTAGCCATTTATACCATCAAAAATTTTATTTTTAACATTTATACCAACTTTCATCAACATCTGTCCATAAATATAGGAGTTTGCCTAATCTCCATATGATTAACATGGGAAAAGAGTATGCAGGTTTGCTGCCTTGATAAACACATAAACTATAATTTTTTAGCACAAATGTTTGGATATCAACCACATGAAGCTAAATATCAAGTTTCATCCAAAAATATTAGATAATAATTGAAAAATTATTTTTTTTTAATCCTCCATAAGATTAACATTGGAGCCTCAAAAATACAACGTACTGTGTTTAGATTTTTTTATATCTCGGTAACCGTTGGAGATAGAGAAAAAATTTAAGGAGCTTAATTGTGCAGTTTTTTAAGCTGATTCCAATGGTGAAATATAAAATTAGAAATTATTAAAAATTACATGTGAAAAACGCAAAAAACCCCATTTTGGGGTACAAAACCCCCCCAAACTACCCGTTCCCATTGTCCGATATGTCTGGTTTACGAGCTCGTCCGAGCATTTGTAAGAATACACGTCTCTACTAAATTTGGTCTCGATCGGACCTTTTTTACGAGAGTTATCGTGTTCACAGACACACACATATATATATATATATATATATATATATATATATATATATATATAAATTTTAACGACTATTGTTTTTGGTCTCTGGGCACCTAAAGAAGAAAAAATAACATGGTCTCGGGCTTAACTCTTGCCATGAGACCCACGGTAATAGCTTCTTCCCTATGGGAAATTCGCTAAAAGAACGTAATGATTTCTGCTAATTCGATCAATAAATGGTATTTAAATAAAGCAACATATGAGGAGCAGGTGTTTGGAAGCAGGTGATGTGTGGACAGCTGGTAGATAGAGAAATAAAGCGACTTAGAGGTGACAGAGAAAGACGGAGAACTGGAATGGCGAATATGATACCAAAGTTGAGAATCTACATCAGTACCGAAGTATCCAATACTATAATACGAACAAGGTTTGTATATATATATATTTGCACACGGATCTCGAAAACGGCGCCGAGGAATTTCTTTAAATTTTGGAAATAACTAATTTCCGAGTAGAAAATAAGTTTTAGATAGGTCTAATGTCCAGGAAAATTCGTGTTTTACTGTAATATTAAGTTTAAAATCTAAAATTTTAACATTACGCTTATGGAGGATAAAATGTAAACAATACAAACCAAAACAGCTGTTTATAACCGTTTGACAGTTCATGATTGAAGACTGCGGGGAACAATATAGAGGTTATGCATTAATATTTATTTTATGAATTAAATAAATGCAAAATTATCAGGTTACTAAACAATTTGTAAAAACTTAAGGATAACATAGCTGTGCGAAATAAAAGCAGAAAAAAGTATTTCCAAAATTTTCCGTGTTTTGATAGAAAACGTATTCCTTGTATTGCTTGAAGCAACTGTAACAAACCAATTAATTGATGTAGCCTAAATTAAATTTCTCTTTTGCTTTTCAATCCTCATTCCGTTTATAACAAAATCAGTTGATCACAGGCTAATAATAACGGTATGGATAATTAAACAGTAAATGATCGGCTTTGGCTAAAAGACGTTAAACGATATCGCTCAATTGACTAACGTCGTAGCCGAGTTGTAGCGTGTCGGCCTCAAGAACTTTAGGCCGCGAGTTCCATCCACATAAATGTTTTCATTGAGTAATAAATGTGTTTTAATTTTTCTAATTAATTTTTATAATACATGTCTTATTCTATACGAGCAAAGCTCGGTCACCAGGTACTAATGGTATAAATGATCAAATCTATTTAATTGTACAGTAATGCTAGATAATAAAGCTGGGTATTTATTTACTTTCTTTGTATTGATTTGTTTAGGATTTCAGGTTTACATTTTGGTATGATGATCTTTCTTCTTTAAACTGAATCCTACAAACGTACAAAGGACAGGGTTAATGCTTGTATTAAATAAATGATCATAATAAAATAATAACAAAGTATAATAACAAAAAATATAAAGAATAAGGCATGTGACAGTTAATTATATAATACGGTATAAGTTCTATGCCAGAGTCTCTTCAGTATTTCCTCTGCTATTGTAGCCAGTATTAACAAGTAGGTCTACATTAGGTTTTGAAGACCCTAAACAAACCCAGTCATATGAATACATGAACCACATGGTGAACGTTAAGCTTGGAACAATGATAGAAGTTCATAACTCAAGCCCCAGAACATGTTTTGTGGGGTCATTCAAAATTACTGTATATTTACTGCAAAAACGAGAGACAAAGTTAAATGAATTGTTCGAATTGTATGGAGGAACCCCCCCCCCTACTGGGAATATTTATAAGTTGGTTTTGTTGGGTGTTTGACCTTACACTTCATACCAAGTTTCATGGAAAACGGTTAGAAAATAGAAAGAAATTGTTTTTTAATATTCTCTCTAAGAATAACATTAAAATAATTCAAATTACTGATTTATTTAGTTTTTCAAGCTGGTTTTAATGGTGCCAGTCAAGTTATTCTTTACTTTTATTGTTTTTGCTGAAAATTTAAAAATTTGATTTTTTTTACATTTAAAAGCCCATAACTTTTGAACCGTCATTTTTACGGACATGCAGGTGGTGTCAAATTATTTAGCACCCTGTGCCCTATAAACAATCAAATTTTAATGAAAAATCGTTAGAGATTAGAGATTAATTTTTGAGAAATTTGGATTTTTCACGTTTTTTAAGGGTTTTTAGGGGTGAACTACCCTTAAAAATCAAAAATTCCAAAAAATGAATAAAACACCTGGAGATACCGTGAATATATACATACATGCCAAATTTCATCTAAATCGGACCAACGGGGTAGGCTGTGGCACTGTACACATCCAGACACACACACACACAGACACACGGACGGACAGACATCACGTCCAAACCCACTTTTTTGGATTCAGGGGACCCCAAAACGGATTTATCCACTCTCAACTCAAATTCGAAAATTTTGACGAAAACAATACTTTCTCCATATACTATGTATAAGGGGAGAAAGTAAAAACTGGTCTTCTTGCTTTCCGAGAAGAACACACCCTTCTCTCCTATGTGTGAAGAAAATATATTATTATCATCGATGCATAATGATGATTGAATTGATCCAAAGTCTGGTGACTCCAACAAAGCAGAAATGCTTAATTTTACAATCCAACTACAGGAGAGGTGGACAAAATGAAAGCTGAATATTCGGTTTCTAGAATAAGTAACTGTTGGCCATTGACGCTTTTCTATATGCTATTGATAATTTCAAGCATAAATTCATATACAGTGGAACGTGGATAGTTCGAACTTCTGTAATTCGAAAACTTTATTATTTCAAAATTTTGACTTGGTCCTTAGAATTTTATAAAAAACAATGTTAAAATATCCTGGTTAATTCGAATAATTATTTGGATAGTTCGAATTTTTTCAGCGTAAATCTATAAGGAGAACAAGTCATTGTGTGCGATTTTCCAGGAAATGACATTCGGGCTTCCTGTCCCCAGACTATTTTTAGCTAGATCAACTCACCCACACCCCCGTCAACCCATCTCACAGCAGCCGTTGACTGGTCACATGATACCCCTTCCCCTCACCAGTCCCATCACACGTCTCTCTCTCTACTGCTCATAAATCACAACATTGAAATCTCTAGTCTATCACTACACGGCACTGGCGTAGTTCAGTAGCGTGCGTATCATTGATGGTGGATTGTTCCGATATTCGTCGTCTTTGTTTCGTGTTGGCATTTGTGACTTCGTCGGCGTTCATGTTCACACGTTGTGTGTATGATGGCTTCATCAAAACGAACCTACAAATCTCTGATGTTGCAAGAATAAATAGCGGTGATAAATGAGGTAGAGAAGGGATTCAAGAAAAAGTTTGAAATAACTCAAGTTTCGGGATCCCTCCAAACACATTATTGACATTTACCAAAAATTAGGATTTTTAATCAATAATATCTTCATTAACCTAACTTTTTTAATATATAATTTTTAAACATGATGTTTGATTGTTTATTTCAACCACTTGCAAAAACTTTTCTAATTTGAATTTTTGGATGGTTCAAATTTTTTTTGCCCCTTGAGGTTCAAATTATCTAAATTCTACTGTATCATTTTGAGAGATGGACCTGATATGAACCGCTGGCTTTTTCTGAAGACTTTGTCAAGCATGCAGCGCCAACACTTCATAGTTTGTTGTTTGCAACTTCAATGCATTTCATGTGACATCAAGATATAACTTGGGTCTATTTTAAGATTAGCATATACAGAAACAAAACCACCACATGTAGCAGAGGGGGATAATGGACGATTTTTCCTTTGCGACAGAAAAAAACTTGAGAAACAAAAACTAAATGTTCAACATATTTACATTTTATTTGAAAAGAGCATACGACATCAATCTATGTTCAATGTGTTTCTAAAAATAAAGAATTGATGAGTTTAAAAGGACATTGATTAAAAGTGCAATCTGCAGTTGTATTTAAATAAATTGTACAAAATTTGGGACACTAATTTCATGAATTTTACATTTTTTATTTCAAAATTTATATTCAATAATTTATACTCAAATGCAATAATGAAAACCCTGTTTAAATTATAACAAATTCTTATATTATATATACATGACAAGCATTTACATGAGCTTAATTCATTCCCTAGCATCATTATTATGCAGCAGGGTCGTTTCGACCGAACATGAGCTCTGGCGTGGCTCGTCATTGCACAAGTCCTGGAAGGTTAAATAAGTTTGAGACAGTTTATAATTTTATTCTAGTCTGCCATATTTTAAGAGATCTAAAAAAATACTAGTTTGGAAAATATGCTAAATAAAATAGGGTACAAAGGAAGGGTATTTAAAGAGGAGGAATTGTTTAGGTTTCATTATAAAACAGAGCTCCCATTTAAGCATATACTGCATTTTTAGAAAAATGCTGTTTAAGAATAAACGAACCAATTTACATATTAATCAGAACTGGCAAAGGTTTAGAGTAGAACACTTGTTTTATTGTACACAGTAAAATTTCTTCCCAGGCAGTACTTTTATTTTACAAAAATAAAAAAAGAACATGTAACCAAATGCAAGTGATAGACTGGAATTGATCCACCAATTTGAGTACATAATAGTCATAAACATATAATCTGTAGTAAAATGGTAGAATATCTTGTTGACTTTAGATTTTTTTATCAGTCAAAAATATGTTCTTATAATACATAGGGAATATTTAAAAGTATAAAATCATAACAACATGTATGGACCCAACAAGAATGTTTAGTGCACAGGGTAATCAGTCTTAAAATAGTAGTTTAGGTTAAACACTCGAGTGTCAAGATTCACTGGTATTACTGAGCATCTAGAATGACTTCTTCCTTGATGACTTCAAACTTTAATCCATAAGAGGACAATTCTTTGATTAACGAAGTCTTGGCAAATGCAGCACCTGGGGTCAACACTCCTCCCCTGTAAAAACATGTAAGGATATTTAGAGATCTTGTGACAAAAAACAAATAGCCCATAGCAGAGGACCTGCATATCAAATTTCCATTGATTTAGGCATTAATTGTGGCGATTCAAACCAAGCTGAATCATATATGTTACATAAGGAAATAATATCAATTTACTTATTTTGAATAACATACTTGAGAATAACATGGGATAAGAGTAATTAGGTTTGCTGCTAAAAGGAAGAAAACAATTAAGATTTTTCGACATACGATAGTAGACCTTAACTGTATGTTAGCAATATTGTCAGAGATTTGAATATTACAGGATAATACAAAACCAAACTAGTAAAAATAATTTTTCCTTATATGTGCTCAAATCAATAAGAAGCATTAGTTACTTAAATTACGTTATGTTTCACATAGCTATGGGTAGGAAATCTGAAGTATAAAGTAGCTATACATAGAAATTGGAAAAACTTACTTTCCCGGTATTTTCTCTCCTTCCTTGATAATGGTTATTCCAGCTAAAAGAAGAGCAGTGGTTGTCAGCCCATAGCCTGGGTCCCTCCCAGATACCTGCACAAGATAAATCTTCACTTAACATACTTGATAAGACATTAACCCTTTGATTGCCGTGGCTATTTCCATGATTCTCGCGCATACATTGCCGTGGCATTTTTCATGAAAATCTAATGTTTGCTAAGAGAGGTCATAGCAAAATTAATTTTACAAATATTAATGTATAACCCTAGAAGTGTCAAGCTTTTTACTTTTAACTGTAACATAAAAATATTTACTAATATCTTCTTGAAATATTAAGTATAAACAAAAAAAAAGTATAAACATGCCCCTCCCCTTATAACCACTAACCACAAAAGCAAAACAGGTGTCCACTGCAATCCCAATTAAGCCTACAAATGCTGTCAACTTCCATCCTAGCCGACTACAGTTTATTTAAGGATACACAGACACTATCACAAATAAGATTCGAAATCACAGTCAACAATTCCATGGACACCTACATTTTCACCACACAGACTTCAAACAGATCTTTGACTGAGTAACCACTAAAATCAACAAATAGGTGACTGAGGTTCAAAATTACTTGAACCAACTTAACACGTTCAGTGCTGGATTTTGTGTAGTGTGTATTTGCTAAAGTCCGCCATCGAGCATGAAGCAAAAACACGAAAGCATTATCAAAGCTCGGAATGGCCGCCACGGAGACGAAGCGTGCTGAAATAAGTGGTAGAACACACATAAAATGCAGCAAGCTGATCAACGTTCTCAGTACAAAACTGACCTCACACTGAAGCCGGGTTGTTGACATCGCTCAAGGACGATATTCCCCGTCCCGCGGCAGTAGTGCCATACCGGGGGGAGGATATATCTGCCCGCACACTCAAGGTGTTAATATCACACCTAAAATTATACTAGAGCGTAAAAATCTGAACCAATTGAATATTGTAGGTAGTTCAGATTACCAATTTGTTCGGATTTTCAAACACAACCTATAAATGCCTTTTGCACACATAGTTACGCCTACAGTACTAAAAATTCAATAAAAAGATTCAATAAATGAAATAATGTTTTTTCGTATTTGTGAATTTCCCATAGGAAAGAAGCTATTCCTGTAGGTCTCATGGCCCGGGACCATGTTTTTTTTTGTTTTTAGGTGCACAGAGGCCAGAAATAATAGTGGTTAAAATTTTAAAAATTTAAATTTAATAACATATTTTGATTTTAGAGAAGTTACATGTTTACACTTGAAGATGAGTTATAATCTGATCTACAAGTGTAAACATGTAACTTCTCTAAAATCATAATATATTACTAAATTTAATTTTGTTTAAATAGCCTATGTGTTTTAACTTTGTTGCGTAGTGCAGTCAAAAAGGTATGATATATTAACATGTTTATTCAATTCTAGAATTTTGTCAATTATGGGGTTGAATCTGTCTACTTGCATGATGTTCAATATATTTTGTGGTTCTTGTTTGTGGTGTGAATAAATTTGAAATTCTTCTAAAACATTAATTCTCTCTCATTTGTTGGAGATTTAAAATTTTTATGTCGTCTTTAATTGTTTTGCATTCATGTTGTGTTTTGAGTAGTATGTGTTCTGCAAATGTAGATTTTTGGGTTGTTCTGTTGTTGGATTTAACTGCTTAAATGTGTTCTTTGTAACGGCAATTAAAATTTCTTCCTGTTTGTGCAGTACAAAATTTGGAGCATTAAAAAAATATATATATATAAACCACATCAAAATGCAAAAAGTAACCAACTAATTTTGAGAAATTCTGAATTGGCAAACCAGTTGGTTCTAAAATCAAAATTTCCATCCGGTTTAAATTAAGATAAATTGATAAAAAACAATTCAACTCAATAGAAAATAACATTTAAAAATTACATGTATAAACCTCTATATTTATTTATTTTAAAATGTACCAAATATATGTTCCATATTTAAAATTTACTGTCAAAACAATCACATTGTTTATTGTTCTCTCATTTCTACTTTCTCAAATGCTTGAAAACGTTTATGTATTTACTAAACGAAACTCGCATAACTTTTCGTTTTCATTTTTCATTTATTCTATCAAACCAGTTGAATAATTGTATTAAGTCATTTGACACATTTCTAAAAACATCAAAATACGTGAAACCTCTTGGTAAGCATCTATTACATCTATCTACACACTTTTATACTCTTCAACTATATCATCATCCTCTTCCATCTCTTCCTAACTATATGAACTCTTTGCTGTTACCTCTTCATCAAGAATAATCAAGTTAAGAATAATGAACAGGCCTTCTAAATATAATTTGATTAAAGAATTTTAAAAACATGCCTACAAAAAAGCTAACCTTAATTGCAAAATTCTTTTTATTACTGCCTGTTTATCATATACTAACCCCCAAGGGGCTTCAACCAAAATTTCCCTTTGCTGCCCTTCCTCCCTCTTTCCACCAAGATGTCAAAGTTCTTGCTATGAAAACTAGTTTTGAGTTAGCAAAATTAGTTCTAAAATCACACAAATAATTGGCAAAAAATCATGGGAGAAGACTTGGACATTTATATCATACCATGATTGTTCATTTCCCAGAAGCTAATAAAGATATAAATCTTATCATGTTAAATATTGACAGGTTTATGTCATCAAAATAAAAAATCCTTCTCAAGAAGTTCAATTCTCTCTGTTTGAAAACGTTAAGATCAGGTGTTAGTCTACCAACACCATTTAAAACATTATTTGATTCTAAACCGTTAATAGAAGAAACCCCTTGCTTAGCTGATATTTTCAATTTTGAATACAGAGCCATCAAATCATTACAAAATAATGTAAATATTGTAATTCTCCCGGCCGACAAAGGGAATAGTATTGTCCTTCTCAACAAAACAGACTACAGTAGAACCTCGATTAACCGTTACCCTTTTAACCGTCAGTCTCTATTAACCGCCACCCCTCTAGCACACAAAAATTATGTTTCCGCGTCAGCGCCGAGCTGGACTGTTAAGGCTCTATGATGAGTGACGACTGTACTGTACACCTGCAATGTGCGTGAGTCATTGGCGGCAAGGGTAGTGACCCAGCTGGTTAGTCCCTTACACCGTCTTCTACATTCCACTGCTACTGTTTCATTTTAGTTCAGTATGGTGCGTGGCTACAGTGAACTGAAGTTATTGCCGATTTCGAGTGCAATGCCTACTAGTGTTTTACGTGCTTTATTGTTGACAGTTTCTGTTTATACGTAGTGTGTGCTCTTTTGTTATGGCTGAGAAACTGAAACGTGTAGTTTTGGGACTCGACAATAAACAATAAATTTATTAAATGCTGGTGGTTCATCTCAGAAAAATTATAAACATGACTGTCTGAAAAGCTCGACGGGGAAAGAAACAAAAGAAAATGACGGATTTATTAAAAAACTATATACCGGAAACGTCCGTTTTGAGAGTAAAAGTACGTAAATGTACAGTTGATATTTAATTGTGTTCTTAATAAAATATTTTAATAAAGTATTTTTTACTTGAACCAACGTAGTTTTGTTTTTTCTCATTTAAAACAAATTTACATTAAGTACTGCGCAGTAATCATGAAAATAATTAGGACTTACAATGCCGCCGTTATAACATGCAAAGCAGTGAATTGCGATGTTGCCACGCCAAACACTGTCTAGGTGCTAAGTTGTATCGGCGCTAATATTATTTCTGTTATCCGTCTATTCGGTTATCCGTCATGGTCTCGGTCCCGAGGGTGACGGTTAATCGAGGTTCTACTGTATATAGCTGAGTGTGAACGACAGCTAAACGATATCTCCACCTACCAAGAACTTGAAGAGGACCCTACTATCCATTACAATGAAGAAATAAAAGAATTTATAGATAAATGTGGTCCAGCAGATGATTTATCTATGAAATCCATTGAACTTCTAAGTCCAAGAGTACCAACAGCGCCAGTATTTACACCCTCCCAAAAATCCATAAACCTTTAAGACCTCCACCTGGAAGACCCATTGTGTCAAGTATTGGCTCACCCACAGAAAGGATGTCTTCTCTTATGGATGAAAATTTACAGCCTTTAGTTCAAAATTTACCATCATATGAAACGGCTAAGCCCCCCCACCATGGGTTCCGCTTCTCTATCGACCGAACCAAGACAAAACCCAAACCCGACAGTGAACCAGACCATTAATCACTAATTTAATCATTAATTTAATTTTGACAAACTCCCCAAATGAATTCCATCTTAACCCTTTAACACCCTAAACCGCTATCCGGAATGAGTGGAGTCGATCCGAAGATTTTACATTAAGCCAATATTCGCGGTGAGCAGTGGTTAAATTATCACATTTAGTAATATGTTATACACTAGTTCCTATCCTCCCCCTTAAGTTAAATTTAATTAATCCATAATCTTAAAACTAGCACTTATCGAGAAATCCAAGAGCTCCTCCTCCTCCCGACACTGGAACCAGACAACGTGACCCGTAACCCGTACGCGTCCTCCCCTACCGTGGTGGGGGTCGCGGTCAAGGTTCCTTTTCACGTGAAGTCACTCTGTGACGCGGCCGTCACACATACATTAAAGACACCAATGACTTCCTAAACAAAATTTGACATTTGACTGGGACAGTGGCGACGTCCTGTAATCCACCTACTAGGTCACGGTCACGAATTGTGGATAGTTGTAAGCGATGGTCGGTGGGTGTAGTGTTCTCTTGTGTGGATTAACGTCCGCACTATTGAATACTACGTTAATCCAAAAAGACCATCCTCATAATTAGACCAATTTTTAATTAAGAAGCCCTTAGTTGCCATCAGCTGTTGGGCGAATAATTAACAGTCCTGTCTAAGGAACATGTCAGCCTTAGTCAGTAATAAGACTACAAGATCACGCCACAATCATCCTACACTCATTTCTCATTCATACTAGGCTTAAAATACCTACCTGGGTAGGTTGCCATTTTAATAATCTAATCTAATCTTTGCTTGGACGAGTTTGTAATCCAGACATATTGGTCAACTGGAACGGGTGGTTTCAGGGGTTTTGTTCTAAAAAATTGGGTTTTTTCGCGTTTTTCATATGTAATTTAAAAATGTTTAAATTTTATCTTTCAGCATTAGAATCATCATAAAAACTATACAATTTAGTTCCTTTAAGTTTTTCTCTATCTCCAACAGTTTCCAAGATATTAAAAAATCTAAACATAGTACGTTGTATTTTTGGCCTCCAATGTTTATCTTATGGACGATAAGAAAAATTAATATTTCACATATCAATTAGGGATTGGTCGATTCCAATTTTTTCGATTCCGATTCTTTAAAATCGATTCCTTAACCAGAAGTGTCCAAATTTTTTCAGTGTCACCAGGTTTATAGGGATTTGCAGCCTTTAAAAAATCTTTATTAATCCTAGAAGTTAAGATATATCATTTTTTCAGTACTAAAATAAAGAATAAAGAAATATTTCAAAAAATTATGTAAATTACCCTTTTAACCGTCAGTCTCTATTAACCGCCACCCCGCTAGAGCAAAAAAAAATTATGTTTCCGCGTCAGCGCCGAGTCGGATCGTCTGTTGAGGCTCTATGATGAGTATTGACAACTGTACTGCACAACTGCAATGTACGTGAATCATTGGCGGCAAGGGTAGTGACCCAGCTGGTTAATCCCTAACACTGTCTTCCACTCCACTGCTACTGTTTTATTTTATTTTAGTACGGTGCGTGGCTACACTGAACTGAATTATTGCCGTGTGTTTTACGTGCTTTACCGTTTATTGTAGACAGTGGTGTTATACGTAGTGTGGACTTGACAATAAACAATAAATTATTAAACGCTGGTCTTCTTCTCCATAAAATTAGAACCATGACCGCCTGAAAAGCTCGACGAGGAAAGAAACAAAAGAAAATGATGGATTATTTAAAAAAATAAATATCGGCTACGTAAGTTTTGAGAGTAAAAATACGTACATGTACAGTTGATATTTAATTGTTTTCTTAATAAAGTATTTTTCACTTGAACTGACGTAGTTTTTTTTCTCATTTAAAATAAATTCACATTAAGTACTGCGCAGCAATCATGAAAATGAATTAGGACTTACAATGGCGCCATTATAACATGCAAGGCAGTGAACTGCGATGTTGCCACGCCAAACACTGTCTAGGTGCTAAGTTGTATTGACGCTATTATTATTTCTGTTATCTGTCTATTTGGTTATCCGTCATGACGGATAACCTCCCGAGGGTAACGGTTAATCGAGGTTCTACTGTATAAATATTTAGTATTTACATGAACAAATAAATAAATACTTATATGAAAATCTTTCTTGTTTATGTTTACGGTTGTATACTTTGTATATACACAACATATGTGAAAAAAATTAAAAATCAAATTTGCTTAAAATTTAATGGTGAAACCAAAAATATATACTTACCTATAGATAATTTTAAAAAAATAACAAAATTAATATAAACCGTTGCCAGTGGTAAAATAATGAAAATTGCAAAAATCACATAAACTCATATTTGAGTCAAAGCGATTCCCTTATATCACTGTTTCAAAAATAATCCCTTATTTCGATAAGAAACCAATAAATAATAGCTAATTTATGCATGTCTCCATTAAAAACTATTTAGAACACAAATATGAACACTGTAAACAAATGTGTTGAACAACAATAACAGTCGACAGCGCGACGAAAGGACAGACTACGCCATTTAGGGAAAAATAACATTGCAATCCATCCTGTCTCAATGATCAGTATTTTTATGACAACACAATGAATAATAGATAATGTATTTCACCACTGAAACTTTGTTGCATAATGATAACAGACGAAAATGACAAAAAATTAATTACGAATCCATGATCAGGCGGTGGCAGACGACATGGGCAACAAAAGTGCTTTCGTGATACAATTTATACCTGCATAATGATTGTGCCGGCTTTTAGAGTAAATTGATATAATCGGATTATTATAACTTACTAATCTGAGAACACACTTTTTATTTAATTATCAACGTTTAAAAATTCACATCAAAATAGCATCATATTCATGCAAATTCATCAACGGATAGACGAGAATGGCACTAGGTCGTGTAGGCTACTTGGTATCCTTGGTCTTGTATCGTAGTTTGTGAATCTGATTCCAAAAAATAGTTATATCGAAATATTGAAACCAATTATTTGTATTAAAGCAGAAGTATTAAATGGGCTACATATATATATATATATATATATATATATATATATATATATATATATATATGATTGTTTAGGCAATCATCAGTATCATCAGTAAAATTACAAGAGCCTAAAACCATTCAAGAATGAATAATTTTATCTTTTGGGGCTTGGAATTTTCACAACACACTGATTACTGAAAGCTTGGTAAAGGATTTGGATTTTTGCGTTGGAATGTTTGGTTGCGGTCATAATTTGTGTGCATCCCCTCAGGATATACAGTTGGCACTTGATAATCCAACACTTATGGGACCGGGAGTGTGTCGGATTACCGGAATCGTCGGATTACTAAAAACTTATATTTCTTGCACAACCCTAACTGTAGAATTAAGAAAAGTGTATACTGATGTTCATTATTAAGTACCTTAATTCTATTAATGGTTAAAATAAACAATTTACAAAGTCTTTTTTTACAGAAAACTACTTAATGAATACAAAATACTGTATAACATTTATCTATAAATATAACAAATACACAACGCACACGTAACATAACTATAAAACAGTTATAACATATAGGCATAACGTGAAACATAACCTACATTCTAAATTCACATCAAAATAGCATCATATTCATGCAAATTCATCAACGGATAGACGAGAATGGCACTAGGTTGGCACTATGGAACTAACACTTTGCACTTAAATTCTGAATTGAATACTGTCAATAACAAAGTAAGTAACTCTTTACTACACACTAATTGATACTGAACAAGGTAAGGAACTAACGGACCGGAAGACGCAAGACTCCTGTCACAACACGAATAAAATATCTGTACTGTACAGACACCCGTCGCGGCGATGACAAGTGTCGGATTATCAAGTGCCAACTGTATTTGGTTACTGCGCAGATCACAGACAACTGAGATGTCAATTTATATTATGAAAAACTATAAAAACTTAGGAAGCACAGGAAATGTTATTAGCATAGATAACACAAACTTAATTAGTCTTTTTAAATGTACCTTGGTGATCATAGTCTTATTCGGGGGTTGTGAGTGAGTCCCCTCCAATCCCACCTTTTCTGTCCAGCCGTTACCACTGAACGTGATGGAGAACCAAGTGTTGGCCCGGGTCTCCTCTCTGGGGCCATCGTGGCTGACAAATCCAAAAGAGAAAAGCTTTGGGTGCTATAAAACAATGGAACTGATTAACAAGCCTATTTCGTTGTAGTAATATTATACAAGCCACTTCAAGAATTTGTAAGACTTTTAGTAACACATTTTTTACATGGTCATACAGCAATGATTTATTTGTGGTGCCGCAGTTTAATTCTAGATTTTACAGTTTAATTTCAGTGAAAATAAAAATTGTTGTTCTAACCAATTAATTGAAAGGGTGTTATTTCACATTTGAAAATTTATAGATAAAGTTCCACAGTATACCACTACTACTCCGTGAAGATGAGCAATTGAGGTTTCTCTTAAATAAAAAATCAAGATGTAATATTACATCTTGATATACATCTTTTATACATTGTAAAGTTAAAACTTTTAGTAAAGTTAATAAGTTAAGTTTTTTCTTTAACTAAGTGATATTATATCATAGAAAAGTCTACCCAAACTTAACCTTGATCCTGAACTGAATAACACTAATAGTTGTGTCAAAGTAAAATCAATTGCTTTATAAGATGAATCAGAAATAAACCTACTCAGAACTTGATGTTAAAAATTGATTCTTAGGAATTATTTACTTTTTAACCATGTATGCTAACTGTATGTTAGACGGATATTGGCAGAGCTAGATGTATGTTGACCTCTCAAAATAAATCAGTCCAATGGAGTAGATTTGACTTTGAACAAATTGGATCTCAATAGGTTAACTCGTAGATTGTTTTTTGTAATATTTTCTACTGTATGCACAATGCACGTCAAGATTGTTTTACAGCTTTGCAGTCTAGTACCTCTTTGCAGTGCAATATAAATCCCAGATATATATTATATAATATATATATATATATATATATATATATATATATATATATATTCTTCATAAGTGCCAAATGACTTTTATAACTACTTTAAAAATTGTATAGTTGTGTACTGAATGAATGAGTGTTGGTTTTGCAAATTTTCGTTTTAATTATAAAAAACGTTTTCAAGCAAATAGAAATAGTGACTGTGTATAACATGAAAACACAATAAAACATAAACAAATTCAAGGAAAAGTTTACAATAAAAATTTAAAATCATATGGTTTTAGGCAGTTGAGTTGAATCATTTTTTTATATTTTTATATTAGTAATAACCTATCTGAGATTTAATCCTGAAGGAAATTTTGATTTTAAAACCAACTGGTATGCCAATTCTGAATTTCTTAAAATAAGTTGGTTTCTTTTAAGGTTTTGATGTGGTGGAATTTTGTGGAGGGCTTTTAGTTCATAACAGCCCTCAAAATTTTGGTTGTGGTGAGCTGCATGATTAAAAATTGGCTTTCTTAAATCTTTATGAACCACATCAAAACGGTGGCCTGTCATTCTAACTCGTAAGGAGTTAGATGTTTGTCATACATATTCTTTTTGACAATGTTTGCACGATAGTTGGTAAACCACAT
Source organism: Nephotettix cincticeps (assembly GCA_023375725.1). Classification (NCBI taxonomy): domain Eukaryota; kingdom Metazoa; phylum Arthropoda; class Insecta; order Hemiptera; family Cicadellidae; genus Nephotettix; species Nephotettix cincticeps. The sequence continues at coordinate 49,943,278 of CM041786.1, read as the reverse complement.
TATGGGTTTCACAAGTTGATCCACCAACTATCGGGTAAACTTTATTTGTCACTCTACTTTTAAATTCAGTAGATTCACACATAATTTTGCAAATACCACATCGAGGTTTGTGGCATGGTTTACAACTATTCTTGACATTACAAAGTTCATTAGGCCTAGAATTTTGAATTTTGGGTCTCACCAACATATTTTTTAAATTTTGTAGCCTTTTAAAAATAACACGAGGTGGTCTGGAAAATAAATTTTCTGTTGTGGGAGAGGATTTTAAAATATTGAATGCTACTTTCATGATGCTGTTAACTTTATGTAGTCCTGGATAGTAGTTTGTGATGAATTTAGGGTCACTTGAAAATTTTTTGTCTTGATTCACATTTTTTGGTTTCTTCAATTGGTTTGATAGTAACTTTTGTGGGTAGCCTCGTTCAATGAAAGCAGTATTCAACTTTGATATATATTTTTCAAAATCAGAGTTATCACTACAAAGGGATTTAGCGCATATCGATAAGCTTTTTGGGATTGATTTTTTCATGTACAAAGGATGACATCTCTGGTAATGCAAATATTGCATTTTATTAGTGTTTTTAACGTGAATTTTACTTTTTAATTTACCATTATCAATGAATACATCAACATCTAAGAATGTGACAATTTTGTTGGAAAACTGCCAAGTAAATTTCAAACAACTAAATTGATTTAATTTTTGTAAAAAGTTTTGTAAAGAGCTAATACCGTGCTGCCAAACAATGAAAATATCGTCAATGAATCTTAACCAAATAAGAGGAGTTAAAGGATTTTGAGATAAGAAATTTTGCTCAACTAGACCCATGAATAAATTAGCATATGATGGAGCCATTCGAGTACCCATTGCTGTACCTCTGATTTGGAGGTAATTTTTGTCCATAAATTTAAAGTTATTCATTGTTAAAATCATTTGAATAAGAACGGCTAAAAAATTAGTATATATTATAATATATATATATATATATATATATATATATATATATGTATATATATTTATCAATCATGCTAATACTTATATTAATTGAGAATTATACTATAAAAAGTACCTTTAATAACAGTTGACGAGTAAGAGAAGTCTTGGTAAATAAAGCGAAAACAGCTCCAACCAGAATAACCATGATGGCAGCGAAAAGATTAGGAAAGCCAACATATGTTTGAACCTGTAAAATGATAATCAAAGAACATAAGTAAACTATAAAGAAGGAACAAACAAACAAGTGATTTTTTTCAAGAATGTGGTTACTGACTTATGGGAACTCGTGAACACAGTAACTTATCTTTTGGAGCTCTAATGTTAATCTTATGGGGAAAAGATTAAAATTGACATCTTGCTTAGTAATAAAACTGGCTATACATCTTGCTATTATTTTGAAGCCTAGACACCTAGATAGTTATCTAATCACTTACCAAATGAATGGCATCTGCCCTTCAGGTGTCAATTTTGTTAATAATTCCTTACAGGAACCGGTTTCGGTCTTTTAACAGACCATCATATATCAGCCGACGAAACAGGTATCACATGACACAACAGATTCTCCACCGTCGGTGTTCGTCAAGATAAAACATTAAAATAATCTATTTTTACACGATCACGACATATATTTACAAATTACGAAAAAACAAAAAAACTAACAAACAAAGAAACATTTACACAGGGATCCCCGATATTTCCACTAATTCATTGCCTGAACCGCACACATGATGATTGTAGCGCTACTGACCTTGGCGAACAAGGAAAGATTATTCAGATTGTATTTATAAAGCCTAGCCATAAAGTTAATTTTAACTCATCAATTAAATTAAAATATTAAAAAGTTGCGAAAATAAATACAAAGCTCAGGCTTGGGAGTAATTTTTTATATATAAATATTTTAAAGAAGACAAGGACGTTATGCTAAATAAAAAAGATGAGTTCTCCAAAAAAATAATGTTTCAACTATTAAATAATGTAGTGCAGGACAACATCAGCTGAATCATCGTATTGGCCTCTGAACTCTGCTATCTGAATAATCTTTCCTTGTTCGCCAAGGTCAGTAGCGCTACAATCATTCCTGTGAGCGGTTCAGGCAATGAATTAGTGGAAATATTGGGGATCCCTGTGTAAATGTTTCTTTGTTTGTTCGGTTTTTCGTAATTTGTAAATATATGTCGTGATTGTGTAAAAAAAAGATTTTTAAATGTTTTATCTTGACGAACACCAACGGTGGAGAATCTGTTGTGTCATGTGATACCTGTTTCGTCGGCTGATATATGATGGTCTGTTAAAAGACCGAAACCGGTTCCTGTAAGGAATTTTTAACAAAATTGACACCTGAAGAGCAGATGCTATTCATCTGGTAACTGATTATATATCTTACTATTGTCCAAACAAACTCAAAATTATCCATGCAAAATATATATATATATATATATATATATATATATATATATATTTCACTATTTAGTTCATCAAATAAGGCTACTAATATAATTATCTTTAAATAAGTCAACCGAGTACCCTTAGAAAACATTTTAATTATTATTATTACATGTTTCGGGAATCATCCCATCTTCAAGAAGTACAAATGTTTAACCTAATTTGATAATCTTAATTTGTAAATGTAAATAAATGTCATATGATAATTTAAATTTCACTGTATTAAAATTGGTGGAGTGTGTTAGCATGTATTATTTCTTTCTTGTATAATTTTTTCATATATCAGATTGTTTGTTTCAATTTGTGAAGTGTTTAATATATTATTTTTGTCAAATTGATAGTGAGTATGAATTTTGAATTCTTCTTTTGTATCCAATTTTCTTCCTTTGTGTTCGAAATTCAATAGTTATATTATGTGTCATACTAGTGTTATGTGTCTTTTTGAGCTAAATCCAATGGTAAAATGAAAAATTAGATTTAAAAAAATATAAATAAATAAATTAAAAAACCTATTTTCGGGGTACAAAAAATGTACCCAAAAGTGTAGTTAATGTAGTCCAATTGCGTTGCCCAACGATCTCATCCAAGATATTATAGAAAGGAACAACCTTCGGAAGGAAGGAACCTTCGCACACCCCTAGTTACGAAACATGAAGTAAAATGGTAAGTCTGTGTGATATTTAAAACTAAACATAAAATTTACTGAGGGGACTGAATTTAAACCAACATTATTTTTAACCACCATCGTTTTTTATCGTTTTTACTGTTTGAAGGCCATGGATTTTCATCCATAATTTTTAATATTACGAACAAACGCAAAACTACGAACTATAACACCAAAACATTTTACTTTTTTGGAAGACTCTGCATGCTGTGCTGGGGTCCCTGCGACCACTTCCGGGGGGACAAGCCTTTTTGTTTTCCTCCCTTTTTAGCGAATTTCCCATGGGGAAGAAGCTATTACCGTAGGTCTCATGGCAAGAGTTAAACCCGGGACCATATTATTTTTTCTTCTTTAGGTGCCCAGAGACCAAAAACAATACTCGTTAAAATTTATATATATATATATATGTGTCTGTTAGCACGATAACTCGCGTAAAAATGGTCCGATCAAGACCAAATTTGGTAGAGACGTGTATTCCTACAAATGCTCGGACGAGTTCGTAAACCAGACATATTGATCAATGGGAACGGGTAGTTTGGGGGGGTTTTGTACCCCAAAATGGGGTTTTTTGCGTTTTTCACATGTAGTTTTTAAATATTTCTAATTTTATATTTCACCATTGGAATCAGCTTAAAAAACTACACAATTAAGTTCCTTAAAGTTTTTCTCTATCTCCAACGGTTACCGAGATATTAAAAAATCTAAACACAGTACGTTGTATTGTGGGGCTCCAATGTTATTCTTATGGAGGATAGGGAAAAATTAATATTTCCCATATTAATCAATATTTTTGGATAAAACTTGATATTTAGCTTCATGTGGTTGAGATCTATTCATTTATACTTAAAAATCATAGTTTATGTGTTTATTATGGCAGCAAACCTGCATGCTCTTTTCCTATGTTAATCATATAGGGAATAGGCAAACTCCTTTATTTATGGACAGATGTTGATTAAAGTTGGTATAAATGTTAAAAATAAAAATTTTTTATGGTATAAATGCCTACTTTCTGTTATCCTCACAGCAGCAAACCTGCACACTCTTTCCCATGTTAATCTTATGGAGAATAGGCAATGATTCTCATGTTTATGGATAGATTTTAATAAATCTTGTTATATATTATTATTATTATATTATTGATTTGGAAATTCGCTGAGTACGCAGGTCTGCTGCGACGGGGGTATTTTCCTTTTTGTACGTGAATGTCAGAAAGAATGTGGGGCAACCCAGGCGAGAAACAAGAGCCATGGCGTTCTTGTTTAGTTTCATATATCTGGGCCCCCCAGTAAACAAACTTGGGAGATAAACTTTGCCAAGCTGTGCACCACCCTCCCCTTTACAGTCTCATCATTGTTAATGTCGAGCCGCGCTTGATCAAGGATTTCGTCTAGTGGCCCTATCCTCAAGGTATTGTCGGTTGTATTTTTCTGTGCGAACCTAATAAACCGTCAATTTAAAATTGAGTCTAATTAAAGAATAAATAAACAGTGTAAATAAGTCTATCAGTTACATAACATTTATTTATTTCCTAAGAGTTACGTCCCCATTGTGTTTGAGTTGAGGTCTTAGGTTTTTGGGATGACCAAACCTGAAATCCTGCACGTCACAGTATGTTGAGAAAATTTAACCTTTTTATTCCTTGTGGCAGCAAATCTACTTATTTTACCCCATGTTGCTATTGAGGAGGATAAATAAATGTATTAATATCCTTTCTATGATTAGGCTTAGTTTGTATTATTGCGAGTAGAATTTCTAAATTAATATAAATTCGTTTGGTATACAGGTCTGCCGCTATTGGGTTATTTATATTTTACAACTTCATGATATTATACTTTAATACAAGGAAGATATTAAAAAGCAAGCTGCTTTAAATAAATTGCTGACTCAAAACCTGCACCTTTAATGATAAAAAAGGATTGTTTTGAGAAACCTAAACCAACAAGTACTGACCTGCACAGGCCGCACCCTGTCCTGTTCAAACATAAAGCGCTGAGAGCGATACATGACAGGCCTGTCAGAGCCAGGGAAGGGAGTGCACCATTTGCCAATCACCTCATTCTTATGTAGTGCAAACCTATGGAAAGTGATAATAGGACAAATATCTTTAGTTCTCTACAAAAAAATTCAACAATTTTGGTAAAGGCCTTTGTGTTGAGAATTGTCAAAACAATTGACACTTGTTTTGTGAATCCAAGAAATGTTAAGTGATAAAAAGATAGGGTTGTACAGAATAGTAATGTATCTTATACTAAAATAACTTATGTAGTAAATAACCACTAGGGTCAGTGTTGGGACCCTTTTAACATATTATGGCTGGGTGGTGTAGTGGTTATAATACCCGCCTTCAAAACTGAAGGTCGCCGGATCGAATCCCGCAAGGGTCGAATCTGGACCCAGTCGCCATTTGTCATTGGGCTACTAATTGATTATGCTTCCTAACAACAGGTCGACGTTAGGTAGTAACAAGACCGGGGTTTGGACCGTTCCCCATCAAAACGTTAAAAATGCCACTGGCGTAGAAATACACAAAAAAAAAATAAAAAATAAAATAAAATATCGTTGTAAACAACTTCTCAAAAAAACCACACCTTGTAAGTCTACATAATTTGAAGGTGATATGGCTGTGATGTAAATGAGGGCATAACAGATATATAACAATATGAAATTCTTACAACGTTTAAAAAGTGCAAAACTGCTTGGAATTCTATTGAAAAATTTAATTAGGAGGATCATATACAAAACTTATGTCCTTATATCCTATTGGGTATTACTATAACTTATATCCTAGATTACGTAAGGACAACCAATCAAATATGAAAATTAAAAGAGAATGTTAGCCAAATCATAGAATTAAGTAACACTGTAAAACGCTCTCTAGTATAAATATAGCTACAAAGATCCTAAGATAAAGGATTTGTGCATGAACCCCTGTAAAAGGGTTCCCCCTATATAAAAAATATTTTAAAGGAATTATAATTGGTATCTGGAATAAAGAGATATTTATTTTATTAGGGGGAAGTTGTTGAATTTTCTATTCAATTATTGAATATAGTATATAAAAATTAGAGGTGTGCGGATAGCGAATAATTTTTTCGGATCGGATAGCTCAAGTTCAGATAGGATCGAATATAGACACGGAGAGTTGAGGAAGTTTTATCAATAAAAATTCAGCCTTAAAACTTAAAATTCCTATAGTTCCATGTAAAGGAGGTCAAGTTTCCGTGGCTTCTACAGGGTAGCGCAGATGGATCGGGTGGTTTTGAATTAGACTGGAGGGGGGGAGTCAGGTGTTTGGCGGTCTTCGTGCTGTGGTGGGGGGAAGGGAAGTTTCAGTTGCCGACTGGCAGTCAGTCGTAATGGCCACGTGGTCTGTTGAGCATCGCGTTTTCGCAGTGGAAGAGTTTATACGCAATAGCGAATCTATTGTTGCTGTAACGCGTGCCTTTCGCCGGCGTTTCAAAATCCCACCTCGCGGTAGTGTTCATAAGCGAGATACAGTATTGAGTTGGGTGCATAATTTCCGCACTACTGGTTCATGTGCTCCAAACTGGATGCCTAAAACACCAACAATAAGAACGCCTGAGAACGTGGAGCGTGTGAGACGCGATGTCATTACGAGCCCACGTCGATCAACGAGACGTCGTGCTCAAGCTCTTGGAATGTCGCGTCGGAGCCTTCAAAGAATTCTTAACAAAGAACTGAAATTCCACCCCTATAAAATAATGGTGGTACAGAAGATTCTCCCAACAGACCACCTTCAAAGGCTTCAGTTTAGCCAACGGATGTTGGAGTTATTGGAAGATGAAAACCTAATTATCATGATGTCTGACGAGGCTCACTTCCACATTAACGGCTACGTCAACAAGCAAAATTGCCGTTACTGGGCCGACACTAACCCAAGAGACTTACACCAACGGCCTCTCCATAGTGACAAAGTGACGGTTTGGTGTGGGGTTTCTAAGGTAGGGATAATTGGGCCTTACTTTTTTGAAAATGAAAGGGAGCGTGCAGTTACTGTCAATTCGCAGCGTTATGTGAAAATGATTGAAGAATTTCTTCTCCCTCAACTGGAACAGAACAATTACGACATGGACAATATGTGGTTCCAACATGACGGGACAACTGCACATACCGCTAGGATTTCAATGCAAGCTGTACGCGCTCTATTCCCTGGCCGTTTGATTTCCCGCAATGGAGATGTCCATTGGCCCCCTCGCTCACCGGACCTCACAGTATGTGACTTTTTCTTATGGGGTTCTTTAAAAGCAAAGGTCTACACGAACAAACCCCGGACCATCCAGGAGCTGAAGGAAGCAATTCACAACGAAATCACATCAATTCCTGGTGATGTGATTGAGCGGGCAATGCGGAACGTCAAGGACCGACTCCAGGAATGCGTCGCTCGAGAAGGAGGGCATTTGATGGATGTAATTTTTAAAAACTAACCTAACAAATTTTATGATAGTAAATTTCCATTGTAACTACACCTTTTGTGCTTTGTTTCAATCCAATATCTTTAAAATTGACAGTTTTACAGGTATTTTAAAACCACCCGATCCATCTGCGCCACCCTGTATCACATTACGCTCAATAATTCAGGGTTATTGTAATGTTGATCTTAAACTGAAAGATTACCACTACAAGAATTTGTCCTTAAATGTTCTTCCAAATTTATGATCTTGTGTTATTGTTGGTCATGACATTCTTAATAGGCATTCGAGTGTGCAAGTACGATTTGGTGCAAAAGAAAGAGGCTAATCTACTAACATTTGCGGTGTAGCGGCAACTTATGTAGAACCAGTTGAAATCTTTGCTAACCTTTCGCCAGATTGAAAACCTATCTCAATGAAGTCGAGAAGACATTCAGCTTTTGATTTAAAATTTATTCAAAATGAGGTCTAATATTTACTAAAAGAAGGAATAATTGAAGAAAGGAAGTCCCCATAGCGAGCACAAGTACTTGTTGTTTCATCTGTAAACCATACCAACGACGAATGGTCGTCGATTATTCTCAGACAATAAATCGTTTCACTGAATTAGATGCTTTTCCTCTCCCCACGATCGATGATATTGTGAATGAAGTTGCTTCTTATAAAGTATACAGTTCAATTGGTTTAAAGAGCGCTTATCACCAAATCCCTATCAAAGAAGACGAGAGACAATACACCGCTTTTGAAGCCTGTGGTAAACTGTATCAATTTACTCAAGTGCCTTTTGGAGTTAGAAATCCAACGTACACTAACTAATATAATAATATCTGAAAGCCTTAAGGGTATTCAAGTTTATTTGGATGATGTAACAGTCTGTGGTCGTGATCAGTCTGATCATGACAAGAACTTGGAGAACTTCATGAACGCTGTGCCTAAATACAAACTAACCTTAAATGAGAATAAATGTTGTTCTAAAATAAGTATCCAACTCCTAGGCTTTGTAATCAGTCATAAATCTATAAAACCAGATCCAGAACATTTACAGCCACTTCGTGATCTCCAAATCCCTGAGAAAGCTTGTTCCCTGCTTGGAGCAATTGGAATGTTTTCCCACTACTCACAGTTTGTTCCTAAATCTTCTAAGAAGATAAGTTGCTTAAACAGAAGGTTATTTACATTATCTGATGAAGCTAAAGAAATATTCAAAATACTTAAAATCAACATGTTGAATACTGTAGTGTCATCAATTGACAGCGAAGGCACACTAACTGTTGAAACAGATGCTTCGGGCAATGCAATAGGTGCAACATTGGCTATAGAGGGGCAACCTGTTGCTTTCTTCTCGAGGCTCTCATGAACTCAGAGCAGAGAAGGATGAACTCATTCATTGAGAAGGAATCCTTCGCTATTTTAGAAGCACTTAGAGAGTGGAGGCACTACTTGTTAGGGAGACACTTTCGATTGATAACAGACCAACGTTCAGTAGCTTTTATGTTTAGAGATCATCATTCCAGAAAAATTAAAATTAAAAATTATGAGGTGGAGGATCAAATTGTCTCGCTAAAAGTACGAGATAGTTTACCCAAGAGGAAAAGAAAACAAGGCGGCTGACACGTTATCTAGAATATGTTCATCTGTAGAAAATAATTTGTCTAAACTCATGTCTATCCATGAAAAACTATGTGGGGGCGAGGGGGTACCGTAAGGCCCCCAGGCAGAAGTCAGTGCCACACGAGCTTCGTGGGGCATACTGCTTCTGCAAGACCGCTGTTAAGCAGCGTTTTTGCTGCCCGATTGGCCTTGTTGCCGGTTGTGCTGTGTGCTTGCACATAGCCTACTTGGGGTGCCCCTGTTTTAGCAGAAGGCAGCGGATCTAGACCTGGCGGTCGACAAACTGCCCGTGAGACGGGGAGCAGCGTCTCATGCAGAGTGTTGGGGGGAGGTGAGGTTCACTGGAACGGCCTAACACTCAGTTAGCGGAAGGGCGGAGTGATTGGTAATTACTCAACGGCCACCACACTGCCGACTGGGACAGGTATGTGTGCAGCTGGGGACGATGAGGGGTGCAACTCCGAAAGGGCCCAGTCTTCAGATATTGGCGAGCGGAGCAATATTTGCGGAATGGTCGTCAAACTGCTAACACTAGAATTCTCAATTCTTGAAAAGATGGCTGATGGTAAAACTACGGATTTACCCCCAGGATTGAGTGCCAGTGCACCGACCGGTGCACTGGCACTCAATCCCACCCCTCTTCGGAGGGCTTGCCCGTGGATTCTGGGGAGGGCAAACAGCAGCTTATTTTTTCAGGTGACTCGCAGAGTTCACTGGAAGAGGGGTTGGGCGATTTGGAGAGGTCAGCCTCTCCTCACACCTCAACTCCGGAACCCATGGAGGTGTTGGAGATGGCGCACAGGGCTGTCCAGGCATCTTCTGTCGCTAATGATGTTGTTTCAGATACATCGAAGGCTGATGTGTCTGGTACGACGGCATCAGAAGGAAAGCCAGAGCAGGAGTCTGCCCTGGACATCTCAGACGATGTGATCTGGGCCTCGCTCACCAAGGAACAGTGGAATGGGCTGCATGCTCGAAGGCTGGAGCTGGTGAGGGAGAGAAAGACCAAGGATGGGACTTGGCTTCCGAGAGAGGAGTCCCAGCCCCAAAGGGGAGCTGAAAGATAATGAAGGTGTGTCACCTATGCGCAGGGCAACCAAGGCGGCAGCTGCTCCTGTGAGAAAGAAATCCCGATGGGATCTCAAACCCCCGGCGGATGGTCAGAACACGCCGGCTCCGATGGCGTCAACGTCTGCAGGTGGTTCCTTCAAGGATTGCCTAATGATGACGAAGATCGCCATTGTCCCGACATCGTTTCCGGAGGTGAAGCTGTCTGCCGAAGATTGTGGTCTGTTGCTGGGAATTATGTTCGATAAGGTTATTGAACAGACAGAACCGGTTCAGATCCACAATACTTATCAGGAGCTGGGAGCTCTTGTCATCGCCTGTGGCAGTGATGCGACGGTGTCCTGGGTCAAGAGGTCGTTTGACGGGCTTGAGTTCAAGGAGGGCGCCAAGGTGGTTGTAGGGGATTACAAGGATCTCCTGCGGTCCACCAAGGTTCTGCGGGCGGAAGGGCGCGCCTACGACCTCGAACCCGAAAAGATCTTGGAGATTGTGTAGGTGCAGAATCCTGGAATCCTGACTGGGGGCTGGCGGGTGGTCACCTGCAGGAAGGACAAAACTCATCAATCATTAGTTTTAATTATTGATGAACGCAGTGCTCTTTTGTTGAAGGAGTGGGACTGGCAGATCTACCTGGGGATCTCGAGAACTACCTTGAGGGTGCTCTCGGGTGTGGGGTTCGTACCATCTGGGGATGACTCTAAACCTCCTCCTGGCAAATATGCAACACAGTAAGGCTGCGACTGCAGTCCTACACAAGGCCACAGCTAGAGGAGTTGTGGATGTTGCTCTCATTCAGGAACCGTGGGTTCGAAATGGGAGAATTTCAGGACTAGGTTCCCTTGGGGGGCATCTAATCTCTTGTTCTGTTTCCAACTCGAGGGCTTGTGTGTGGGTCAGGAGCGGCCTGGCCCATTCGCCAGTTCTCAAGTTCTGTTCCAGGGACGTCGTTGCAGTTCGGACGATATGTGGGTCTTCTGACAAACCGCTCCTCCTTGCGTCTGTCTACATGCCCGGAGATGCAGACGCGGTCCCTCCGGCTGAAATGGTGGCGCTGGTGGACCGTGCTGCGTTGGAGGGGGTGGACCTGCTTGTGGGGTGCGACTCCAACTCCCACAGCTCCATCTGGGGTAGTAGGGAGACAAACCGCAGAGGTAGGCAGCTTCTGGATTTTATAGCATCTAGCAGTTTGTCTATAGCCAATGTTGGCTCTATGCCAACCTATGCATACCAACCTATGCCAACTCTATGCTAGTCGAGTTGGTAACTCTGTGATAGATTTAACACTTTATTCTGAGGGGCTTCAGGACAGGGTCATAGGTTGGCATGTCTTTCCTGAACCCTCTCTTTCTGACCACTGTCATATCCTCTATGCTATAGAGGACTTTTGTGCCTGTTTTGTCTGAATTCAGGAATCCTAGGAAGACAGACTGGGTCGTCTTCAAAAGAAAACTTGGTGAAAAACTCGATGTGCAAGTTCTACGAGCCAAGGATACGGATGAACTGGATAGGGCTGCAAGCCTTCTAGGGAACTCGATTGTCTCCTCCTTCGAGGAGAGCTGTCCATTAGCAAAGGCTAGGTCCGCCAAATTCAGCTGGTGGAATTCTGAACTGGCCAGCATGAGGAAACGGGTAAGGCTCTATTCAGAAGAGCGAAGTCCAAGAACAGCTGGGACTGTTACCACAGCATGCTCACCAGGTATAACCTCGCTGTCAGAAGGGCAAAGAGGAAGTCATGGCACACTTTCTGCTCGGGGCTGGAGGGCACTGAGGAATCTTCCAGGCTTCGCAGGGTCTTGGCCAAGGATAGAACCCTGACTCTGGGCCCCGTGGAAGGACCTAATGGTGAGTTATTTCACAGACCACAGGAGGTGTTGGAACGTATGGCTGAGGTACACTTTCCTGAATGCATCATTGGTGGAGAAACTGGTGAATTAGGTGAGTCTGCGTCGCGGAGGGCCTGTGCAACCAGGTGGGGTGCCGCCAGCAGGATCATCACCTATAGCAGGATAAGGAGGGGCTATAGGCTCTCTAAGTCCTTTCAAGTCACCGGGTCCAGATGGAGTCCGGCCGGTTTTTCTACAACAGGGCATAGAGATCATTCTCCCGGCTCTCTGTAGTATTTTCAGGGCGAGCTTGGCCCTGGGACATGTTCCTGCTGCATGGAGGACTTCCAGGATAGCATTTATCCCAAAACCGGGTAAGAATAGTTACACGGACCCAAAATCCTTTCGGCCGATTTCATTGTCTTCTTTCTTGATGAAGACTCTGGAGAAGTCGGTGGTAAGGTATATCTGGGACTCTGCGCTGAAGTCTGCCCCTTTACACCCAAACCAGCATTCCTACATTCAGGGTAGGTCTTGCGAGTCGGCTATGCACCAGTTGGTGTGCAGAATTGAAGGAGCTATCGACCATAAAGAGGTGGCACTTGGAGCGTTCCTGGACATTCAGGGAGCCTTTGACAACACGGCCTTGGATACCATGTTAAACGTCGCTAGATCTAGAGGATTCAGCGATGTCATCTGCTGATGGATTGAGGCACTGCTACGCAATAGGTATGTGAAACTTTCTCTACAGGGAGTAGAGGTAGTAGCCAGGTCAACAAGGGGCTGTCCACAGGGAGGCGTTCTCTCACCCCTTTTGTGGAACCTGGTGGTAGACAGCCTTATTAGAAGGCTTAATGACAGTGGTGTCTTTGCTCAAGGATACGCTGACGATATTGCCATCCTTGTGATAGGTAAGTTTAACAATACAGTCACTAACCTCATGAACTCTGCACTAAGGCTTGTGGATGGTTGGTGCAATGAGGTCGGTCTATCTGTGAATCCCTCTAAAGTGATTGCTGTACCATTTACCAAGAGGAAAAAGCTGACCGGGGTTGGCCCGCTCAAACTACAGGGGAGTTTGATCAACCTGCAAAACCAGGTGAAGTATCTTGGGATCATTCTGGATCGGAAGCTTTGCTGGGAATCTCACTTACAACGGGTTATTAACCGGGGTAAGTAGTCTCTGTTTGCATGCAGGTGTATGGTCGGCGCAGCATGGGGACTGAAACCGGGGCTAATGTATTGGCTCTATGTTTCAGTTGTTAGACCAACTATGACGTATGCGTCTTTGGTTTGGTGGACCAAGATGGACTCAGGTGTTGCTGTGAAGAGGCTGGCAGCCGTTCAGCGGCTGGCATGTCTCATGATCACAGGGGCGATCAGCAGCACTCCTGGGGCCACTCTTGACTGTTTGCTTGATCTTTTGCCCATAGACATTCACATCTGGATGACTGCCAGAATGGGTGCACACCACCTCTGTGGAGAGGGCCTCTGGAATAGTCCAGGTGAATTACGTGGTCACACCAGAATTTCGGGGATAGTTCAGAGCGACATTTTAGGTATGCCCTCTGATTATCTTCCGAGAACTTTTTCTTTTGGCAGGTCTTTCCGAGTTTTTTTTCCGCAACGGGACGAATGGAAGGATGGAGCCTGCCCACTACCACCCTGTGATCGGGAGTGGTACACTGATGGGTCCAAGAGCAGTCGGGGCACAGGAGCAGGCATCTACGGGGTGCAGGACAACGTACGGTCAGGTATTTCCATGGGGACCTTCCCCACTGTTTTCCAGGCCGAGATCACTGCCATTATGGAATGTGCCAGAGACATCTTGATGCTGGGTCATGAGGGCCTTTCTATCAATATTTTCTCTGACAGTCAGGCGGCCCTTAAAGCTTTGGACTCGGTAGAGTTCAACTCTAGGGTTGTGTGGGACTGTTTTAGGCTTGTGTCCTGTGTAGGCAGACACAATGAAGTCACCCTTTGTTGGGTTCCAGGGCACTCAGGGGTGGATGGTAACGAAGTGGCAGACGGGCTGACCAATAGGGCTGCATCATCCCCCCTTTGTGGTCCTCAACCCTTCTGTGGTGTTTCCCGCGCTACGGTTTTTCAGACTATCAATTCCTGGGCTAGGGATTGTCATAAGAAAAGATGGGCTAAACTTTCCCTGCATAGAGTTAGTAAGCTTAATCTTCGTTCTCCATCTCGTCAAGTTGCAAGAGGTTCCTGAAACTTGGCAGGAAGGATGCCAAACTTGTCACAGGTATCGTCACTGGTCACGGTAATCTGAGGAAGCACCAACTACGCATGGGGGTCTTCAACGGCGACCCTCTGTGTAGGAAATGTCATCTGCAGGAGGAAACTGCAGATCATCTACTCTTTGATTGTATAGAGATGGTAGAGGTAAGGTCCTCCACTCTGGGCAATTTGGTAAGGGGTAGTTTTCTGCCTCCTGACGAGCTCGTTGACAGAATGCTGCAGTTTTACAGGTGTCTTCATCTAGAAGATTCCTGATTCTCCAGGAAAGAGAATTTTTAGGGGTGCGCAAAAACCCGCAACGGCTGAAGCGCCTTGGGAAATCCGCCCCTTCGAATGATGAATGATGATGACTCACTATGTCACCCGGGAGTAACCAGGATGTATCACTGGACTCGTGGTATGAATCTTCCTTATTCACTTGACAAGAGAAGAAAGATAACTTCATCACGCCGAATTTGTTCAGAAGTGAAGCCTCAATTCTGTAAACATGAAGGTCATCTAATCAAAGCAACTCAACCATTTGAGAGACTCAACATTGATTTTAGAGGTCCAATTCCTGAAGTACAGTATATATACACCTACATGTATATACAGTACAGTACATATATATAGAATTCTACATGTTTCTGTGTATCTAATAGAAATTTATATTTGCTTATAGTTGTAGATGAGTACTCTCGGTTTCCATTTGCTTTCCCTACACAAGACATGACTGATACATCTGTTATTACCAGGCTAAAGGAACTTTTCTCAATTGTCGACACACCATCATACATACATCCTGTAACAAGTTTGATGTCCTATGAATTGAAATCATTTTTAAGTTCCATGGGAGTTACAACAAGCTGTACAACAGCTTAAAACCCTCAAGGGAACGGTCAAGCTGAACGATATGTTGGTGTTGTTTGGAAGACAGTTAAATTAGCATTGAGGAGCAGAAATCTACCCATTAGTGAATAGGTAAATGTTTATCAAGAAGCTCTGCACTCTATACGCTCCCTGCTTTGTACATCAACTAATGCAACACCTCATGAGAGATTATTTCTTTTTGCCAGAAGATCTTGTAAAGGAAAAACTACACCTTCATGGCTGTTAAACCCAGGGCCTGTACGTATGAGACACTCTGTGAGACAATCCAAATATGAACCAGTCGTTGAGGAAGTCCTACTTCTTGAAGGAAACCCAGAATATTCTCATGTAAGATTCCCAGATGGAAGAGAAACCAGTCAATTTAAGACATTTGTATCATTAGAAAAAAGACATTAGGAAAAATTCAAAACCAAATTCCGAATCAAACAACCTTGATTTTCAAAAATCCTAATTACACAATTACGCAATTATGTGAATCTATGACATGTTCTTCAGTGTTAACGAGGCTACTAGAAATGAATCCCCTCTTGATACTGTCCTAACGAACATTGATACTGGGAGATATAAACTCTGATAAGATATCTGACCATAAGAGTGTATTTTTTTAGTCTATGCCTGTGAGATGTAAGTGGCCCAGTTGGTACTTTAAATTTAGTGAAACCTGTCAGGAAGATCTCTTTCAGACTATACAATGATAATAATTTACAGATTTTCCTAGAATACCTGACAAGTCGGATTCATTTTTGGTATGATGAGATACAACTATTTACTGGTAGTCTGTCTTTTGATGTCTTCTTTGACAGATTTAAACAAGCATTTGACACTTTTTTCCCCTATTTCACTATGGTTGTAAACACAACCAAATGTAATGTAGGTCTGAAAATCCTAAACTGGTTCTCTCCTGAGCTGAGTAATCTGAGGAACACTATTCTACTGGTTAGTGATCTATCAAGGATTGCACTGCACCTGCTCCCGGAGCAGAAAAGGCTAAGAAGAGAGTACAGGGCCAAAGTAAAGGACGCGAAGCAAGCTGCTGTGGCAGCTTCAATCATGAATTCAACTAACCCCTGCTAGGCTGCATGGAATCACATCAAAAAGCGTACGATGTTTGCCTCTGAACCCGAGCGGAACTTTGCTACAGCAGATGAGTTTAACTCATACTTTTTGAAGTCCGTTATTATTTAGTGTATTTTGTGTATTTCTACGCCAGTGGCATTTTTAACGTTTTGATGGGGAACGGTCCAAACCCCTGAACGTTAATGACCTGGTTCGAAATTGTGCATCTGACTTCTCCCTTGGTAGACCGATCTCATTGACAAAAAACCTTGAATCTGTTCCTCTTATTCCATTTAACTTTACCTGGTCTCCTGTCAGTACGGAAAATGTAATTAGAATAGTAAGAAATTTTAAATCATCTAAAAGTAAGGATTTTTATGATATGACTGTTGATTTGTTAAAAAAAGTATCCAATTATAGCTTATGTTTTAAATTCCTCTTTGTCAGTGGGCATTTTTCCTGAAGCCCTGAAAATTAGGAAGACTATTCCTATTTACAAGAAGGGTGTAACAAACAATGTCTCAAGTTATAGGCCCGTCTTTATAATTCCAATCTTTGCCAAGATTATTGAAACTGTAATGTTGGAACAATTGTACAACTATTTTGAAGAGCATCATCTTCTTGTCCCCACCCAATATGGTTTTCGTTGAGGGGAGTCCACAGTCCAGGTTGTAGACACCCTCATACAAGAGGTACTAAAATCTTTTGAAGAAAAACGTTCAACTTCTGTCTTATTGTGTGATTTATCTCGTGCTTTTGACTGTGTCTCACACAGCCTTTTGTTATCTAAACCTGAAAGGTATGGGGTGAGGGGAGATGCTCTGTCAATTCTGCAGTCATACCTCTCAGGGAGATCCCCAGTTGTGTCTTGGAACGGGAAAAACTCCGCTTCTCTGAATGTAAAGTATGGTTTCCCACAGGGCTCCATACTAGGTCCATTCTTATTTATAGTATCAATAAATAATTTGTATCACAAGATAGCTGGTAATGTGCCATTTTATATTGATGACACCACCCTCTTTTCCAGCCACTCAGATTATTTTGTTTCCAGGGTGGATGTTCAAGAACTATTCAAAGTAGCTGCTCTTTGGTTCCGTAATAATAGGTTATGTTTGAATGATGCCAAAACTCAGGAAATTACTTTTAGCCTATCCAGAGATGTAGAGTGTGATACATCTGTGAAGCTGCTTGGTTTTACATTGGACCCTCAGCTAAACTGGTCTTTTCAAATTGTTTCACTTTGCTGTAGGCTCAGCAGAGTTCTCTACCTGCTTCGGCGATTAAAAGCGGACATTCCGTATCAATTTGTCCGCCTTGCTTACTTTGCGTTTTTTCAAACCCACATTCAGTATGGCACAAGGCTCTGGGGGCACTCACCTGCCGTACAAAAAGTTTTGCTGTTGCAGAAAAGAGCTGTTAGTGTTAGGGTCCTGTCTGGAGCCAGGCAGCTTGATCACTGTAGGCCATTGCTTGTACAGAATGGCATAATGTCGGTTTACAATGTATATATATACCAATGTTTGATGGAAATCAAAAGTCAGGAGGCTGATCATGTTCTGAACGGTAATGTCCATAACCATAAAACTAGATCTAGCACAAATGTACATAAAGTTAGAGTTAGATTGGATAAATCTTTAAATTGTTTTCCTATTTTAGGTATTAGGATGTACAACCACATACCTCTGCTTATCAGGCAAAAAACAATGAATATTTTCAAAAGGACATTGAAGGCATGGCTGGTGGCAAATCCTTTCTACAACGTAAATGAGTTTTGGGAGGCCGATATGAATAGAATGTAGAGTCACCAATGAGGTATATGTGTGATATAAATTTTTATTTTAATTTTTTTATTTTCATTTTTTGTTTTTTGCCTGGAGTGCCTTTGTAGTAGTGTTGCTTTTGTAGCATGTAGCCTGTGTTTGATATTGCTTGGACTTTTACTTGGACTCAATGCTTTGGACTTATTAGTAGTCAAGAGACTCCTGAACTGAACATGAAAATTTATAGGAGGACTCAGTTTCACAAAGAAGAGAACGATGTCCTCCAGGAAGACTATGAATTATATAAATAGGTTCCCCAGGAAGGGAAGAATGACATGAAGTTAAAAACATCAGCTGTTCATTATTGTTTATTTTTATTTGTTTTGATTCATGATTGTATACAACATTTACTCTGTTTTTATCTTAAGTGTATTAAAGCCTTTTTTCAGATAATTAATTCAAATGTTTCACTTACTTATTTATTTCAATCTTTTTGTTAAAAACATTGGCAAATTACAGAAGCAAAACTTCATCTAAAACCAAATGCTAAACCTGTTTGTAAGAAAGCTCGTTCAGTTCCTTTTGCTCTCATTCCTAAGGTGACTGAGGAACTTGATAGACTCGAAAGAGAAGGTATCATCTCTAAAGTGGACTATTGCAGTTGGGCTACTCCAGTGGTTCAGATAGTAAAGGCTAATGGGAACATGCGACTGTGTGGTGATTTCAAATTCACACTTAACCCATATCTTCTTGTTCCAGAGTACCCAGTTCCAGCAATTGAGGAAATACTTTCTAAAATTGGTGACAGAGTAACTTACAGTAAAATTGATGTGTCAGAGGCATTTCTTCACATGCCTATAAGAGAGTCAGACCGTTATTTGTTAACTATAAATACCCATAGAAGTTTGTATCAGTATAATTCGTTCTTATTCTGGTGGAAAAATATAGATCGTGATAGTGAAGAAATGGTCCTGAATTGCAAAAACTGTCAAGAACAATTAGGGGTCTGCAGTACAGGAAATTATGAGGTCGGTACAGTATGGTATTGTACAAATTGTTGTACCTCGGTTCTCGGTACGGTACGGTTCACGAGAATAATGCCGCTAGTAACATTGACTGATCTCACCCTTTTATTCATAAGTATTTTCCAGAACTTAATTAGTGAAAACATAGAAAAAGGAGTTTGAAAAAAGATATACAATGTCAGAAGAAATATTTTACTGTACTAATTTTCTAACTGTAATATGATTTTTTTAAATCCATTCTTTAAAAAACATATCACTATAAACATATTAATTATTGTTTAAACATTATAATTTATGTTGTAACTAATTAATAAGGGGGAATAATCTTCTCAAGTCTTTATGAAACTAAGGATGAAGAAAAAAAAAAAATAATGTATTTTATTGCAGAACAAAAAATACAGAAAATATACTGGAGTCAATACCCTTAGCCAAGGGTTCATTAGACCTATGTTTTATATTGTCCTGGTTTATTTTTTTAAATTCAACCAATCACAATCATTGTTCAAATTAAATCAAACACTCTCATAAAATGTCAAAGGACTCTTTAGATTAAAATAGTTATTTTAGTATAAAGTGGTTAATAGTTTAATATTAGTGTGGAACCCCTCAAATCTGAACAGTTATCAAGAAATCAAAAAAAGAAATAGCTGGAAATTAAAACAATTTAATCACATAAACTTATTCTTCAAGGTTTCTAAAAAAAGGTTTCAAGGTTCAAGTCTGTTATCTTTAACCTTTGAAGTGAAGAAAATCTTCACATGAACGTAATTCCAAGCCACGTCGGTTGTTAGTAATACGCACTTACCAGTAGTAGGTAAACGTTCACTAAACTAGACACAGACAGTAGAAAAACGCGATACACATCCCAGTAAGGGTGGGGGTAGGGGGAAAGTGATTTAATTTTAGCAGAGGCTCGACTAGAAACAATGGCATGTGGAGTTTGACAATACACATACATGGACATCCACCCGCCAAGGTCACTGCCCTTATTGAGTCACGCACAGCCTGTTTAACCCCAATCACTGTGTCTCCCGGCGCTTACATTCAGTGACAAAATAAGTGTGTGGTATTATTTCCCGGGAAGAACAGGCTACAGTCCCAATTAGTTTGGATTTGAGGGGTTCCACTAATGAGGAAATCCAGAACATATTAAAAAAAATAAAACCGTTTATTTATTTCCTTTATTCAGTTATATCCTTAACATTATGATTTTTTGTTTTATTTGAGTGAAAATCCCGAAATAGCGAGATCATTACGGCAAATCACAGTTCTGTATTGGTCATATAACATAATCAACAGGCTGTCAGAGCAAAAGAAAGAATGACTTGAAAAAATCACAAATCTCAGTTTAAAAGGTTTTCACAATGATTGAAAAATCACTGGTTATCCCATCACTATTTTAAACACGACAAATACGAGCTTCATATTGGTATGACTATTTTATTGCGTCAAAAGAAGGAACGGTTCCCTGATCGCGTAAGCTGTTATAAGTGGATACGATAATAAGCTGCGAATGCACAATAATTTAGAGGTGGCTAGTTGCCTGATTTTCCTGAAGTCCTGGTGAAGTTGTTTTAAATGATCTTTCACCAACACGCTATGAGTCAGTCTTACGTTCAGTATTTACTGTACATCTGGGCAGTGTTGTAATTCTATATTACTTGTAGAGTATAAAGCCTTTAACGGTCGGGTTTTATTCAATGTTTTCGGCGGGAGTTGTTTCACAGTTATATTTTAAGGCAACCTAGACTAGATAGTGACTTAATTTTTACTTATTTGTACTGTACCGAACTTGTACCAAAATAATTCTTGTACCGTACCGAGGTTCGGTACAAGGCTTGGAACCGTACCGTACCGATTTTTTCAGTGCACCGCAGACCCCTAAGAACAACACAATAACCCAACTAAAGTACCCGTGCATCCATGTTCTACTCCTGAAAAACCTATGAAGAGAGTCTATATAGACTTCGCCGGCCCATTCATGAACAGCTACTTTTTAATTATCATCGGTGCTTTTAGTAAGTGACCCGAAGTTATCCAGATGAAGTCTGTTACTACAGACTAAACCATAGACTGCTTGCGAACCTTCGTCAGCAATTTTGGTATCCCACACGTATTGGTTTTAGATAACGGTACACAGTTTACTTCTCAAGAATTTTAAAGCTTTTTGACACTGAATGGAGTTTGTGCCATAAACGTTCTGCCCCATATCATCCGGCCACTAACGGGCAGGTCGAAAGGTATGTTCAAACCTTAAAACAAACCCTTAGGTCCATGAAAGATGAACTTGGTTCTCTGAACCAAAAAGTTTCAAAATTTCTTATGGCATATAGAAGAACACCTAATACAGTAACGGGAACAACACCTGCTGACCTTTTCATTGGAAGACCATTAAGGTCAAGACTTGATTTGACATTTCCTAGATCTTCAAACAATTGCATTAATGACCAATCTACTCAACAATCTTGTGAGAGGAGCTTCAAAGAAGGAGACTCTGTATCTTTCAGAATGTATGGAACACCACAAAAATGGAGATTCAGAAAAGTTCTACAAAAACTGGGTTTTCCCACTATAATATCGAGTCCGGAAATTCTTGATCAAATCAGATCAGTCGGTTCTCAAATAAGCGGTGATCCTGAAGAAAACAATCACCCACCTTCTACTACTCAACCTCAGTCTTCAACACCTATTTATTAATTTATTATTAATTTATTCATGTTAATTTTGTGAAACAATAAAACAACTCTGAACATAATTCTATTCTCTTTATTTAATATTCAATACTAACCTTGGCAACAGTTTAGGAGTGAACATTGGCAATCGATCAGGAAAGAGTTTCTGCCGCAGAGATCGAAGTTCATACCAATGAGTGAGTCCATAAACAGCTGATTCCCATGTACCGTAGTTAATAGCAGCACCCTAGATAACAATTGGAGGCATTCAGTGTTAAGGGTTTTTACTCGACTAGTACCAGGGGACTCATTTGTTATTTGATGAAAAAAATCAATGTATATATTTTTAATTACTTGACAGACAGGGTACTTTATTATTATTATTATTATTTCTGATTATTCTGATATTTAAATTAGAAGTAAAGAAATTGTTAAATATTTTCATGGTTATGGAACATTTTTAAAGAAACCTTCCACTAAAAATTAGTTGACATGAACCATTTATTTCCTAAATTTCCGTATTTTAAATATTAAAATTACGCAAAATATATGAATCTTAGGTCATAATATGACCTAATATATATTATATGAAAACACTCTATGCCGTGTCAATCAAGCTGTTCCAAAAGATATAAAATTGTTTCCCTCAAGAAAAAATTTATTTACAGTTGACATGGAAAGGAAGTGCCCCCTCCCACTTCCCCTCCTATGTTTTAGGAGGGTAAGTGTTACCAATTTGTGCGACCAAATTTGAAAAAGTGTATGAACAGAAAAAATTCCCTTTAGACATATCTATAATCTAACCTATTTCCTACAGGGAAAGAAATACAAACATTTTTGACATGCATAAGTCTTAGTTCTGGGGTGGGGGGGGGATGTTGGCAATTTGAGCGACCAAATTTCATTTGGTAATAAGGACAGCTGTTTAAGGAGAACTGAAAACATTCCTTTTAGACATATCCATGATCTAACCTATTTCCCACCATAGGGAAGTAAATACAAAACTTTGTTTGGAAATCAGTGCTGATAAATTCATCTGATTGACTATTATTACTTGAATCTCCATAAGGTCAGTATTATCTTTTTAAAGTCTCAATAAACGTATTTTCTTATCTCCAAATATTCTGTAATTTTAGAGAAGTTCAACAGAATAAGTTGTTACTGAAGGCTGCACAGTAAGAGTAAAGCCAGGACCATATTACTTTTTCATTTAGGTGTCCATAGCTCCATAAATACATTCCATAAAAATTTTTATATCTGTACAAATAAAATAAGATTTTTTTCTATTTTTGGTTCTTTATAAGTTATAAGTTTTATAAGTTTTACATCCTAAAAAAGCAAAAATTGATCTAATTGCAATTGTCTGTCTCAAGATGAAAGAATTCTGCCAGTCTGTAACACACCATTTCGTCTTTAAATATAATTATCAGCTGATTAATGTTATGGATTTTGACAAAAGGTAATCGTTTTCTGTAACACACCATTTCGTCTTTAAATATAATTATCAGCTGATTAATGTTATGGATTTTGACAAAAGGTAATCGTTTTCCCTATGTATATTTCGCCACAGTGGCGTCTTAAAGGGTCGTCACAATATAAGTAAGAACACAATATATGATAAGAATAGGTTGTCGCTTGTGGCTGACCTAATTCTTTCAACTTTTCTTCTTAAGTATTCGTGTTGTGTCTTGTGTTTTGGTGTTATAAAGTTTCTGTTAATTATGTGTATGTAGATTATTTATGTTAATTTATTTTGGGAACTTTACAACCAACAGTATATGTTTCTTTGAGTCGTGTCAAATTTCATAAGTGGACATGAGTGACAGTGAACAGCCTAACATTACTATAGATGTACTGCCTAAAGATAACAAAAGAAAACATAACGATGAAGATAATAATCACAATGAGATTAACCATGAAGTAAAAATTCCAACGCTGAGTAAAAAACTCAAAGGCTATACCCGGTAAACCACCCAGGCCTATTCGAAGTACTAGTGTTAGCCAATTCAAAAACCCAAGGTAGGGTCAATCCAATAATCGAAAAACATGAATCAGGTATTGAACACATAATACACAAGGGTAAGAACGTAGCAATCTTTTGTAAAGACTGTCAAACTGCGAACAGATTAGTAACCTCAACTATTTTTCCAGAATATGTAATCTTTATTCGAGGTAATAGGGTCCAAATCAGTGGAGTCGTTTTTGCTGACCCGTCCATTGAGACTCAGGACTTAATTAATTAATCAGTTAATTTTTCCAAAAGGTCTGTTCCAGTATTGGAAGCATATAGAATCACAAAAAGAAATGGGAAAGAAAGAATCCCAACTCATTTTGTGAAATTGTTATTCAAAGGAAATAAACTTCCTGATAAAATTTGCCTTAATTATGTACTTCTCCCTGTTGAAAGATAATTATTTATTTTTATTTATTGAATTACATACATAATCGCTACAGGCTAATGCCCAAAACAGCCATTTTGAAAACATAATAAACTAAAACTAAATAATGAATAATAAGAGTACAAGAATAGCAAACTTATAACTAACTATAGTAGGCAAATACAAAAGAAAGAGTAATGTGTGTGTTTAACAAAATGAAAACAAACTTCAGGTATTAAAACTACCATGGTAATAATGCTAATAATCTAGAAAGTAATAAATCTATCTAATTGGTTCACAAATAAATTAAAATTATAACGAAACAAATCAATATCATATAAATTTAATAACCTTAAAGCTTTAAAAATTGATAAATTGTAATGTTAAACAGTGTGGCAACGAGGAACAGAAGAAACTAATGAGGGTCGTAGATTACACCTAGGAATATAAAAATTAATCTTACTTCATAAAACAGAGCTGTCAACTAAATTATGAAGTAATTTAAACAAAAACAAAAGAGCCAATTTACTTCTTCTTGTTAAAAGAGAATCAAAAGAAAATAAATGTCTCAAGATAACAGTTGACAGTTGCCTATTGCATGGACCATTAAATCTTTTAAAATATAAATACCTTAAAAATGAATTTTGAATTATTCCCAAATATGAAATGGTACTAATGGAAAAGGGATCCCAAACCAACGAGCAATATTCTAGCTTGCTTCTGACAAAAGAAAAATACAACATACTGATTGAATGTATTGACCTGAAAAACTTAGAATTCGAATTATAAAACCCGACATCCTGTAAGCATGATTAATTATGGTATTTAGATGAATGTCAAGTCGAAGAAAAAAATAAAAAATTACACCTAGATATTTTATATGCGATACAACTTGAAGAGTTGAGCCACTAATTGAATAATTATAAGGAATAATATCTTTTTTCCAAGAATATGTTACCACAAAACACGTTTGAACATTTAAATACAATCTATTTCTTTTACACCAACTGTCAAGGATGTCAAGCGATGATTGTAACAAAACTAAATCATTATCAGTTTGAATAGTCCTATATAACTTTAAGTCATCAATGTCAACTATGGCACTTGGAAGGTCATTAATAAATCCAATACTATAATACGAGCAAGATTTGTATATATATATATATATTTGCACACGGATCTCGAAAACGGCACCGAGGAATTTCTTTAAATCTTGGAAATAACTAATTTCCGAGTAGAAAATAAGTTCTAGATAGGTCTAATGTCCAGGAAAATTCGTGTTTTACTGTAATATTAAGTTTAAAATCTAAAAATTTAACATTACGCTTATGGAGGATAAAATGTAAACAATACAAACCAAAACAGCTGTTTATAACCGTTTGACAGTTCTTGATTGAAGACTGCGGGGAACAATATAGAGGTTATGCATTAATATTTATTTTATGAATTAAATAAATGCAAAATTATCAGGTTACTAAACAATTTGTAAAAACTTAAGGATTACATAGCTGTGCGAAATAAAAGCAGAAAAAAGTATTTCCAAAATCTTCCATGTTTTGATAGAAAACGTATTCGTTGTATTGCTTGAAGCCACTGTAACAAACCAATTAATTGATGAAAATTAAATTTCTCTTTTGCTTTTCAATCCTCATTCCGTTTATAACAAAATCAATTGATTACAGGCTAATAATAACGGTATAGATAATTAAACAGTAATAAATAAACAGTAAATGATCGGCTTTGGCTAAAAGACGTTAAACGGCATCGCTCAATTGACTAACGTCGTAGCCGAGTTGTAGCGTGTCAGCCTCAAGAACTATAGGCCGCGAGTTCCATCCCCACCAGGGGCGATACTTTTTGTTCAGTGCTATATTAATTATGGTGTATTAAATCGGTTTTATTTCAACCACATAAATGTTTTCATAGGGCAGTAAATTTGTTTTAATTTTGCTAATTAACTTGTAAAAACATGTCTTATTCTATCCGAGCAAAGCTCGGTCACCAGGTACTATAAGAAAAAGTAAAGGACCAAGATTTTACCCCTGAGGAACACCGGATGTGTTTAAACAAGTTTTTGATTTAGAGTTTTTGACAACAACAAATTGGCAAAGGTTTTTCAAGTATGACTCAATAAAGGAAACAAAAGATTCAGGAAAATTAAAATTAAAAGGTTTAGTTAACAAAATTAAATGATTTACAACATCAAAGGCTTTTGAGAAATCTGTATAAATTACATCAACCCTATATCCTATATCTAATTCCGAAGATATGTCAAACATGAATTCCAAAGAATTAGTAACTGTAGATCTACGAGGGAGAAAACCATGCTGGCAAGTAGATAAATCAGACTTAGCAACATTATAGATATACTTGTAAACAAGAGACTCAAACACCTTGGCATAACAATTGAAAAAAGAAATGGGACGATAATTTTCGATATCCTCAACTCTACCAGATTTAAAAATAGGAACCACCTTTGCTTCCTTCCATCTTTGTGGAAAAACACAGTTATCCAAGGAGTTATCCAGTTAAACAAGAAACATAAAGGTTCAGCAAGTACCTCAGCACAACCTTTGACTATATAGCAAGGAATACTATCAGGACCAGATGATTTCTTTGATTTAAGTTTTTTTATGGCAGCCAAAACTTCAGGAACTGTAAACAAAATTGCTCTATTTGCCGGAAGGCCACTACAGAAAGAAACATTATCATTTACAGAAGGATTAGTAAAAACGGACTTAAAGAAGTCAGCGAAAGTTTCAGCTACTTTGTCCTTTGGGATGACGTTGCCACAATACCTCGTATCCATATTACCAATATCAGAAAACGAAGAGTTACGCTTAGACTTGATAAAAGACCAAAAATTTTTAGAATCGTTATTAATTGGATTTTCAATATTTATTAAATAATTCTTGTATGCAACATAAATTTTACATTTAATACTATTTCTAAGATCCTTAAATAAATTATCATGATATCTTGAAAATTTCCTTTTTTTGGCACATCTATTCTTTAGTTTTATAGAATGAATTATATCCTTAGTAAACCAGCAGGGGTATTTACTTTTGAAAATAATATTCTTTTGAGGTACACATTGATCAAAAATGCAAATAACAATTTGTAAAACACATCTAAGGCTTTTTCAATATCATCCATATTATATATGGAACTCAAATCACAGTCTCTAAGTTTTGTATACATATCGAAAAAATTTGCTTTTTTAAAACAGTAATACTTGTTGCTAATACACAATGAACGACTTAAAAAAATATTTTTATCACTTAACACATGCCTAAAGTTAATTTCTAGAGGAGAATGATACTTATCAACTGGTATGAGAGGAAAACAACACTGTTCTACTGTTAGAGACGTTACATTAGTTAAAACAAGGTCCAACGTATTATTCTTGACATTTCGAACATTAATGAGAGAAGACAGGTTATGCAAAGACATAAAATTAAAAAGATTTCTGGCAGCTGCGCTTGCCATTAACATATTACAATCCAGACCATTAATTTCAGGTAGATTAAAATCCCCTAAAATAATAAAGTTATTGTACAAAAGCTGATTACAGTTATCATAAAATGAAACATAATCATTGTACAAACTAATAGAGGTATTTGGAGGGAAATACACAACATTTAAACAAACTGATAAATTTATCTGAGGTTTGCGCACCTGTAACAAAACCGACTCTATGCAGCGCGGGCATAGCTGATCACCAGCCGCAACAGTCAGCTGATTGACTTGTAGCCGCTTGTGGACCGCCAACAATACTCCACCTCCCCGCCCTCTCCCCGTCGTAACTGAATCTCTGTTACATCTTACAACAATATAGCGATCGTCAAATAACTCACTACTACTTATGCTGTCTGTAAGCCAAGTTTCTGTCAAAGCAATAATATCATATTGCTCACTTAAAACTGAATTTAAAAAGTCATGGGTTTTAGTACGCAAGCCTCTTACATTTTGGTAATAAATTAAAATTTTAGCGAATTTCCCATAGGGAAGAAGCTATTACCTTAGGTCTCATGGTGAGACTTAAGCCCGGGACAATTGTTATTTTTTCTTCTTTAGGTACCCAGAGTCCAAAAACAATAGTCGTTAAATTTTATATATATATATATATATGTGTATATATATATATGTGTCTGTGAACACGATAACTCTTGTAAAAAAGGTCCAATCAAGACCAAATTTGGTAGAGACGTGTATTCCTACAAGTGCTCGGACGAGTTCGTAAACCAGACATATCGGTCAATGGGAACGGGTAGTTTAGGGGGGGTTTTGTACCCCAAAATGGGGTTTTTTGAGTTTTTCACATGTAATTTTTTAAAATTTCTAATTTTATATTTCACCATTAGAATCAGCTTAAAAAACTACACAGTAAAGTTTCTTAAAGTTTTTCTCTATCTCCAACGGTTACCGAGATATTAAAAAATCTAAACACAGTACGTTGTATTGTGGGGCTCCAATGTTAATCTTATGGAGGATAGGGAATAATTAATATTTCCCATATTAATCAATATTTTTGGATAAAACTTGATATTTAGCTTCATGTGGTTGAGATCTATCCATTTATGCTTAAAAATCATAGTTTATGTGTTTATCATGGCAGCAAACCTGCATACTCTTTTCCCATAAAAATCATATAGGGAATAGGCAAACTCCTTTATTTATGGACAGATATTGATGGAAGTTGGTATAAATGTTAAGATAAAAATTATTCATGGTATAAATGACTTCCTTCAGTGTTCCTCACAGCAGCTAACCTGCACACTCTTTCCTATGTTAATCTTATGGAGAATAGGGAAATAATTCTCATGTTTATGGACAGATTTTTTTAAAACTTGTCATATATTATTGATTTGGAAATTCGCTGAGTACGCAGGTCTGCTGCGACGGGGGTATTATCATTCATAGACTAACAAAAAACTACTAATACTGTAATAACAAACAGTAAACCTATGAAAACAAAAACAAATATTTAAACCATTATGAACTAAAATGCTTTATCTGGATGTACAAAAATGCGTTATTTTAGTCAGATGCAACTTTAGAGGCTGTTTCTCTTTGAAGTAAGACTTGCAGATCATTATCATCATTCAAAACCACAACCTTGGTACTCCTATTGTCCGATTTTCTCTCTTTGATTCTACCTGCTCTATCAACCCAGACGAACTTATAATTGTACTCAATTCTTAACTTACGTGCTTTTGCTAGCAGAATACGTCGAGCTGGCGCTAGGGAGGGGTTTATGTAGATCGGTGAATCTGTAGTGTGGCCCTGAAGATGGCTTGTGGAAAAATTGTTTTTCACTTTCCTCTTGGCAAGTAGCTGGTCGGGATCATCTCTCCTTAGGAATTTCACGATAATTCCCGAGGTGGGGCGGTTGTTACCTCCGTTGAAGCGGTGACAGGTGAACTAACTAAAAAGCGGTGAAAACTAAAAAAAAAAGCAGGCCGTACCGTGTCACAGAAGTCAGTGTTTCAGAAGCAAAGGAGGTTACTTGATACTTGATAAAATCTAGGGGAAAGATTGCACAGCGACCTATAAGATCTATTGTGCCCCCCAGACTGGTCTCTAGTTTTTGCCTAGACTAGAGAACCCCCTCTAGTCCTAATGCCTTAATAAAGTTTAGTATTATGAGGGGTTCTAACTTTGGAAAATCCTCCACCGCCACCTGGTGTGTTCCCAAGCTTCTGGCTCTCTTCTGACCTATCGCGTCACACTCGGCCAATAGGTGTCTAGATGTTTCCACCCCAGATTGGCAGAAGCGGCATTCATCCTCTTTAACAATGCCCATCTTGCTCAGATGACCCCTGAGCCTACAATGTCCGTTTAGAAATCCCGTCAGTATCCTTAGATTGTTTTTCTTAAGCCTGATCATGGTCTCAGACCTTCTTATATTATGCACTCCAAGCATTTCCTTTCCATTTCCCCGGATGAACGGTCCAGGCTTTCCCTCTGGCTTCCTTCTCTTCCTCCTTTAATTTCTTTTTAAAAAAAGGAGTCCTCCAGTGCACAACCTGGCTCAGGTCCAACAAAGGGGGTGGCTGCCCCTACCCTGGCCAGTTTGTCTGCTACTTCATTCCCCTGAACACCTTGGTGCCCAGGTACCCAAAGTAGTGACAACTTGTTGTTCTTCCCCAATTGATCTAGACTTCTCTGACAGTCCCAGACCATCTTGGATCTGAAGGCTGCTGAGCTCAAGGCTCCAATGGCAGCCTGGCTATCTGACAGGATCACAATCTCCCTTTTCATGTATCCTCTGCTTAGGTTGAAGTGTGCACACCTTTCTATGGCCTTGACCTCTGCTTGGAATATGCTGGGGGAACGCCCCAGTGATTCGTTGTATTTGATCCTGGGACCAAATACCCTTACACCAGTCCCCTCCTCGGTCTTGGAGCCATCAGTGTACCACCTGATGACCTGATTCCCGAGGGAATTTAGGGTTTTCCCGTCCCAGCTAAGTTTATTTCCTAGCTCCACATGGAATTTCCTTTCAAAGTTATACTTTCTTACCATGGAATCCCTTGGTCGTTTCATCAGGTCCTTTAGGCCTAGCGGAAATAGCTCCCCGCAAATTGTGGAGGAAGTGTCAAGGCCAGTCTTCTCCATTCTAAGCAAGGTCTCCCTTGCTGTTCTCTCTACCACAAAGTGTAGGGGTGTCAGATTCAAGATCACCTCCAGGGCAGCAGTAGGACAGGATCTCATAGCTCCTGTAATGATAACGCATGCCAGCCTCTGTACTTTCTCCAGGGCTTTCCTTGTTGCTTCAACTTTGGTTCTACCAGCCCAGACCACGCACCCATATGTAATGATAGGCCTCACTAATAGGGTATACATGCTTCTTAGTATATATGGGTTACAACCCCACATCTTCCCCGCATATCTCCTGCATGTCATCAGGTTATTACTAGCCCTGTTGGTCACCTCCTCTATGTGTCTATTCCACATAAGTTTCTTATCTAGTATTAACCCTAGAAATTTCACTTCTGATTTTCACTCAAGCTCCTCCCCCCCAAGCCTGATGGTCTTCAGATGCTCAAGTCTCCTCTTTCTTGTGAAAGGCACAAGTGATGTCTTCTTATGGTTGACTGACAGCCCCACAGACTCACCCCAAGCCTCTGTACAGTCAAGCCCCCCTGAATTTACAGTCAACCTCCCAAAGGAGGTTAGTGGTAAGAACAAAGAACACCCAAAACAAATCCTAGATGACAGTAAAGCCAAAGCCTATTTTGAACTACTAATGTCTCTGGCTTCTACCATATCCCCGGACCCAGCCTAAGTAATAAACATAGTCTTACAGCAGATTAAACAAATTTTGTTTAGCATTACAATTGGTACAGAATCCAACACAACTGGCCTAAGTGCAATAGAGAATATGCTTGAGGGAGCTTAAGATTATTCATTGGAACGCCCAATTCATCAAGATGGAATAAGTTATCACATTTTTTATTTAAAAATAAAGTAGAGATAGTTTTACTGCAGGGAACCTGGCTTTTTCCAAATGAAATATTTAAATTTGGCGAGTATGTTAGCACAAGATCAGACCGGGATGACGGTTGGTTATGGTGGTATCACAATATTAATACATAAAAACCTTGCATGGAGGCCCATATATACCTCTGAGGAAAGAGGCTCTACACTCCAAACACAAGGTATTGTCATCAGTAGTTTTAATAGACCTATTAATATATATAAAACATTTACTGCAACAATAAGAAAATAGATGAAAATATTTGGAACAAAATTTTCTCAGGACTATCCTTGATAGCAGGGGACTTCAATGTCGAACGTACTCTCTGGAATACCAATGCAAAGCAAGAAATGCGAGGTAAACATATATTCAAGTCATACTGCGAGTCAAACTACATCCTACTAATTAAGAAGGCCTATACAACTACAGCTTATCCATCCACAATAGACCTAACAACACCTGCCACAATAGACCTAACAACACCTGAACTGAAAATCCTACTATACAAGTGGGAAGTCCACAAGGACTCCATGGGTAGTTATCACTTCCCAATATCAATAGAACTAAATAGCACACCCTTAGCTATCTCAGCTCCTACAGTACAGATATAAATTATTTCCCTCCAAAATTTAACTTAAAAAACGTCAATTGGAAAAAATTTACCGAGACCGCTGAAAGGCTATCATCTAAGATAATAACCCAGAAACTCAGCTCACAAATAACTTCGGTCGATATGTATCAAGTCATAAATGAGGCAATGTTTCAATCGATACCACAAATAAAATTCCCAACAAACAATAATTCTAAATTTTCTCCAAAATCATAGTGGAGTCAGGAATGCTCGTAAGCTGTGGCAATAAGTGGAGCTTCAGGATATTTTGCAATACTATGAGTCCACTTAACTACAATAAATATAAGATAGCTCAACTTAAAGCTAAAGAAGTTATAAAAAATGCAAAAAGGCAGGCATGGGTAAACTTATGCGGCAACATTGTCAACACTAACAAATCACAGATATGGAGTACAACACATAAGCTAAAATATAATAGTGATTTATCCAATAGCACAACCCTGAAGGGAGATTCAGATATGGGGTACTTATTCCTTAAGAATATAACGCCTGACTATGTACCGCAAAATAATGAAATTAATATACCTATAGTTAACACCAGAACATACAGAAAATTAGAAGATATATTTACAATAGAAGAGCTAGATACAGCTATTAGATCAAAGAAAAAGAATACTAGTGCTGGCATAGATGGAATTAACCATTCAGTAATAAAGGCATTACCAGATACTACCAAAATCCTCCAACTCACAGTTTACAATAATATATGGGTGGGAGATGGTATCCCTGTCATTTTGAGGAGTATCAAGGTAAGCGGTATCCTGAAACCTGGCAAGGACGGACATAATGAAAAATCCTATAGACCTATAGCTCTTATTCTTATATAATATCTTCTTCTTATATACTTGAAACAAATAGGCAGACAAATAGAGGGATTTTATTACAAATATAAATACAAAAAATGATATAAAAAATAAATAAATTAGAGTGGAACGTGGATAATTCGTACTTCTGTAATTCTAAAACTTCTTTATTTCGAAATTTTGACTTGGTCCCTAGAATTATTTATAAAAACAATGTTAAAATATCCTGTTTAATTTGAATAATTATTTGGATAGCTTCAATTTTTTACAGCGTAAATCTATAAAGAGAACAAGTCATTGTGTGATTTTCTAGGAAACGACGTTCGAGCTTCCTGTCCGCAGACTATTTATAGCTAGATCAACGCGCCCATCCCCCGCCAATCCTTCTCACAGCAGATACATCTGCTGTTGACTGGTCACATGATACCCCTTCCCTTCAACAGTCCACTACTGCTCATAAATCACAACATTGACATCTCTAGTCTGAGTCTGTCATTACACGGCGCTGGTGCAGTTCAGTAGCGTGTGTATCATTGATGGTGGTTTGTTCCGATATTCGTCGTCTTTGTTTCGTGTTGGCATTTGTGACTTCGTCTACGTTTATGTTAACACGTCGTGTATGATGGCTTCGTCAAAGCGAACCTACAAATCTCTGATGTTGCCAGAATAAATAGCGGCAATCAAGGAGGTAGAGAAGGGATTTAAGAAAAAGTTTGAAAAAGTTACAGTTTCGGGATCCCTCCAAACACACTATCGACATTTAACAAAAATTGGGATTTTTAATGAATAATATCTTCATTAACCTAACTTTTTTAAATATACAATATTAAAACATAATGTTTGATTGTTTATTTCAACCACTTGCAAAAACTTTTCTAATTCGAATTTTTGGATGGTTAAAATTTTTTTCTGGTTCCTTGAGGTTTGAATTATCCAAGTTGTACTGTATATAAAATTTAAAAAAATAACTAAACACAAAACACAGCTAAATTTCAAAAGAGGTGTGAAGATTTCAAATGCAATTTAAATCTACCTATCCTACTGTCCTAAATAAAGGAATACTGAGTTGAAAAAAGTCAAATAAGTGAAAGTGTTTAATAAAGTGATCAACCTCTCTAAACTATATAATAGCTGGACTTATGGACCCATGCAAAATTTTAAGCAGGCCTTTTTTTAAAAGACAAGAAGTAAATAAAGATGACTTGGTGTTTATACGGTGTTACGTAAATCTAAAATGTGTTAAATTCATAAATTTAGATAATAATGCAAAGGCACATGAGCAAAGAGATACTCAACTAGTTAGGAATTGCAAGGGATCAAGATAGTAAGGGTGGGCTTGTAGGTCATTATTTAGTGCCAGCAAGGTATGAAAAATACTGCAGATATTGTTGTAAAACTTCAATGTTTTAAGGGAATGGTTATACCATTTAACATTTTATTCTAATATGGAAGCTCTATTATAAATATATCTTCAAGTATTGTAATTCCAACTATTCAAACCCGCTCACCTCACATACAAAAATACACTTACCTTAACCTTCGTTGTGGTCTCAGATTCCAAGTAAGTTTCGACAGCATTCACTTCTCCTAAAACAATAATATCCATTCACTCATAGAAATGAAATTCTCAAGTATATTATTGCTCTAAATATTACCAGTTTGATCCTGAGGAAAATAAAAACCTCAGCTTCAGCCTGTGCACATACTTGCTTCTATATCCACCCCTTTCCCTGCCCACTTAATGTTACCAGTTTGTTGTATCTTACCAACTTATCCCCTAGTGTCAAAGACTAAAACAAATCATCTGTTGTTTATTTATGTTTATTTAGTTGGTGTTTACATTGTTCTTCAAAAAATGCACTTGTAATAAATAAAAGAATATTCTATTGTTCTTTTGAAAAGTACTCTTTATTTTCTCAGTTAAAGGTATGTATATAGAATTCAAGGATATAAAATTTGGCGACGAGGAAAAACCAAACAATAACTTAATCATTAGTAAATATTTTTAAAAGTTTTTTTTCCATACCTTGGTAACATAACCTTTTGTTTTCAATTTGTTTCTTTTACATTTTACATTCCAATGGATCCAGATCAATTTGACCAGTTTTTAAAAGTTCAACAAAATATGTTTCAGCAAATGCTAGACAAAATGTAAGAACCCAAATCAAAGGATCCTTGTATGTTTTCTAACTTGGCTCCTTTTGAAAACTATGAACCAAAAAAGGAAAAGTTCAATTTCTATCTTGAAAGATTTTAAAACTACTATACAATGAAAGGTATCAAAGATCAAGCTCAAATAGCTCAATTGCTATGTGTTAGCATTGGGTCAACTCACTATAACAATCTAGCTGCATTTTTTTGCCCTGAAAAATCAGTTAAGGATCTTAATTTAGATGAATTACTAGAAGCATTTAAGAAAATGTTAGTTCCCAAAAAGAATGTGGTGGTTGCCCAACACTACTTTTTGAGTTTATTTCGACAGGAAAATCAAACAATATCTGATTTTGTGTCTTCACTTCACCATGCTCTCTCTGATTGTGATTTTTCAGTCATCTGTAAACAAAAAAATTGCAAGAAGGCTGTGTCTGTCACTGATATTTTCCTCCGGGCTCAATTTATTCGGGGACTTCGTGATAATTGGGTCAGAGAAAACATTTTGCAGTCAAATATCACTACTTTTGATGATGTTCTTTCAAAAGTGTTAGTCCTCGAAGCTTCAAAAGTTGATAGTAAGGTTTTTACTCTACATCCCAGTTCTTACTCCAGTTATTCTTGTTCGGACTATACTAATGAGTTGATGATTCAGTAAACCAACTCAGGAGATTTTCTTCTCCGTCTACAGCTTCCCGGTCTTCAAAACATGATAGAAATAAGATTGACTACAAAGCTTTAGGTATAGAAAATCTATGTATAAGGTGTGGTCGCAATGATCACAAAATCAGCGATTGTAGAGTAGACAAGTCAAAGATAAAATGTAAATTATGTAAAAATCAGGGCCATTGTGCAAAAGTTTGCATAAAAACACTAATAAAGGCAAATCACAGAGTTTCAAACCAATGTCCTGTAAATTATGTTGAAACTGATGACAGATTCTCAGATAATCAAGCATATGGAATAAACAATGTTCTTACGATTGTGGTTTTATTTGAAGTTGGTGATAGTGAAAAGTATTTTATCAGTGTCCAGCTAAATGGCAAAAACCAACGATTTGAGGTTGATTCAGGTGCAAGGACAACCATCCAAGATGGCTACCAGCCAACAAAATCTGTAAAAGTGATCCCCATATATGAGTGTATTTTCAGTGGTAAAAACAACAAAATATTGCTGAAAACTCTCAAAAAACTTCAAGAAACACCAAGTCTCAAACTACACAAAAGGACATCACAAGTTACAATAAAATTATTGTGAAAAGTGAAGAAATAATCATACAAGCCAACTCATCAGTGACAGCACTATTGACAATTTTGAAAAGTACTTGAGAAAAGCTAACATATTACTTACCAGAATGGAATTTTCAAGCAGTAAGTAGATACAAAATATATCACAATTAAAAATAAGAAAATAATATATCTTAACTATAAAGTTTTTCTCAGAGATAGTTCTCCTCCAGATGAAACTTACTAACAACCACAACAAATCAGTCTAACATAATTGGCCATCAATGTTTAAATTATTTTTACTAAATAAAAATAAAGCACTAAAATCAATAAATAAAAAATAATCCAAAGAAGGCATGAATAGGAGGTAGAAAAGAAAATACAGACAACTGGCAGTATAAATCGCTCAACATATGGTGACCTACTTACTGGATCAGCAAACAACACAACACTTTTGCCGCACTCAGCAAGACTGACCTGCCTCAATGACAGCCTCAATCTGAGCAGCTTGACAGAGTTTAAGCTTTGTGTGTGGCATAATTGTTTTGCCTAACATTCACAATGTATAAAGAGGGAGACTTAGTCTTTGCAAAAATCAAGGGCTATCGGCACTGGCCCGCAAAAATCAATAATATTGAAGAAAAAGGAAAAACTAATAAAATTGTGTACAGCATTACTTGTTTTGGGGACAACACTACCTCTAAAATAAGTGAGTCCAATCTGCTCCCATACAAAGAAAATATACACATACACGGAGTTCGACAGCCAGACAATTTTAAAAATAAAATTTTTAACAAAGCACTAGATGATGCAGAACTAGCAGTCAAAGCTCTAAACTTGTCAGGAAGTGTCAATGAACAAACAGCACAACATCAAAGTGTACTGTTATTCGATGACTCCTCAAATAACAGCAAGATAGAAGCAGTGAATCTCACAACTCAAGCTAGCATTAATAATATGGACGACATTCAAATAAAGCTTCAAAACAGCCAAGATGCTGACCTTGAAACATCTCTCTCCCTAGCTGCGGAGATAGGAAATGCCCTACTCCAAGAAAACAATAAACTTAAACACGACTTACTTGACGTATCTCAGCAAAATGAAGAATTGGCACAACAAATCACAAATTCAAGAAATTATTGCCTTTCTCAATACCAAGATATAATAGAAGAGCTTGAAAAGGAAAAAGACATTTTAAGTGATAAAAACAATCAACTGGTTGAAACCGTAAATGAAGTGGAGAAACAATTACTGAAGGAAAAGAAACTGCGAGACGATCTAGTAATGATGTTTGAAGAACAGGACAAAGAAAAAGAACTCACAATCAGGAAATACGAAGCAGAAATTGCAAGATTAAACGCAATAATAAGGCGTGTGGAAGGTGAGAACAGAATTAAGGCTGAAAAACACCTAAAGAGACCAGAAATACAGAAACACAAACCTTTGATGATAGTATAGGCCTACACCTACACAACCATTCATCCTACATACTTATTGAATTAGCCCTACTGAAGAATCGCCAGGACCAAATGCAGCATGCAATAGACCAAATTAAAGATCTGCACACACCACCTGAGTCTAAACAGACTGCCCCATCTGAACAACGCACACCTCATCCTGATACTCTTAAAAAGCTTCTCCACAAACCAAATCCCTCACCAAAAATGAAAAAGAATGAAGCTAAGAAGAATATTTTTAGTGTATCACTACAAGTAGAAAAAAATAAAGCTCTTAAGACATCCCAAAGAAATGAAATGGGACAATTGAATGACAATTTAATTACACCAGGAAGTATTCAAATACAGGCTAAAAAGAGTGGGGGAACCAGACAAACCCCGTCAAAAAAACTGAACATCTCTCCTGTAACACAGGCCTATAGCCCAAGAACTGACCAGTCCATAGAGAGTGGGGGAACCAGACAAACCCCGTCAAAAAAACTGAACATCTCTCCTGTAACACAGGCCTATAGCCCAAGAACTGACCAGTCCATAGAGAGTGGGGGAACCAGACAAACCCCGTCACAAAAACTGAACAATTCTCCTGTAACACAGGCCTTTGGCCTAAGAACTGACCAGTCTATAAAGAGTGGGGGAATCAGACAAACCCCGTCACAAAAACTGAACAACTCTCCTGTGCCACAGGCTCATGGCACAAAATGTGACCGGCCCTCAATACAGAGTGGGGATACTAGTTTAGTACCATCAAAACAATTGAATACTCCTGACACGCCAGTCATCAATAGTCACAAGATAGTTGTGGAAGCACAAGTTCATTTTCAGGATGACTACTCGCCACCAAAACAAAAGAAAAATAATAGTGTATGTCCAGGAAAGTATTTTTTAGCCAAACGCCCAAAGGAAAAACACAGACTCAAACAAACATACAAAACCAGGATCTTGATAAACTCTCTTCATCCGGCAAACAGACTAATATAAAAATCACTGTGCTACATCAAAATATACAAGGACTCAGGAATAAAATAGATAGACTAACCCACCTTCTTGAAGAACTACAGCCAAAGGTGTTTATACTTACAGAACATGGACTTAAAGAGGAGATCTTAAAAAACATTACAATTTCTGGCTACACACTAGCTGCCTACTTTAGTAGAACTAAACATACTAAAGGAGGAGTAGCAATATATGTTGAAGAAAACATAGCCCACATGACAGAGACTATCCTTGTTTATGAATACTGTGAAGAATTAATCTGTGAAATAGCTGTGATTAAGATATCATTGAACAAAAAACCGTTATACATAGCAGGAATTTATAGGCCTCCATCTGGTAATCTTGACCAAGCACTGGATCTTCTCTCAGAAACACTAGAACATACAAAAGCAGACAATCATCCGCTGCTCCTATTAGGGGACATAAATGTTGACTGCTTAAAAAACGATGAGAAGAACAGACAACTTAAAAATATTCTGATCAGCCATAACATTTATAGGATGAACCTACCTCCAAACAGAATAACGCCAGATTCATCGTCCTCAATTGACTGCATCTGTACAAACTTTCACTGCAAATACATTGAAAGTAAGGTTTTCCACAGTGGCCTGTCTGACCATACTGCACAACTATGTACTTCACTTATAAAATTCTACCCAGATAACAATACACAGACAAAAGGAATGAACCGGAATTACTGTCAGAACAACCTTGACACTCTAAACACCTTACTTCTGGAAGAAAACTGGAATGAAGTACACAATGCCCTTACCGTAGAAGAATCCTATAACAAATTCATCACAAAAGTCACCATGGCTCTTGATCAGGCATGTCCTTTAAAGAAAACGAGAACAAAGAAGAAAGTGAAAAATAAACATTTTGCAGACAGTCAGGCAAGCCTCCTAAAGAAAAATTACCTCGAGAAACTTCTGAAATATCAAAAATCAAAAAATGAACAGATTAAATGTGACCTAGCTAAGGTGAAGAAGGATTATGACATGAGACTAAGGAAATTAAGACAAGATGCGTCAATAAATTATATCAACAGAGCAGAGAATAAATCTTAAGCCTTCTGGAACATTATAAACAATGAACGTCAGCCCAAAAATGATGAACAACAAGCTTTCACACTTGAAATTGACGGACAGCAAGAAAACAAACCACTTAAAATCGCAAACCATTTAAATAGTTTTTTCACCAGTGTAGCCGAGAAAACACTAAGAAATAATCCTACACCCCCCACAAATCTACAGCCAACACCAGTCACAAGTCATGATATTAACCATTTTAAACAGACAACCCAAATGGAGATTCTCAATATTATCAAAAACCTCAAACAAAAAACCTCTGCAGCCACAGACAACATCTCTACAAAAATACTCAAGCATTGCAAAGAAACACTAACAATACCTCTAACAAGCATCATAAATAAATCATTGAGTCAAGGTAATTTTCCCTCAGCCTTAAAACTTGCAAAAGTGTACCCAAAACACAAAAAAGATAGTACTGTAAAACAATAGTCAGTAACTACAGACCAATATCAATACAGCCAACTTTTTCAAAAATCCTGGAAAAAGTTGTTTTGAGAAGGCTTGTGGACCATTGTGAAAATTTCAATCTGCTAACTGACAGACAACATGGCTTTATAAAGGGGAAATCAACCACAACAGCTCTGATCGACTTGGCAGACTATATAATTGACAGTCTTGAGGAGGGAAAACTTACAACAAGCTTTTTCCTTGACCTAAGCAAAGCATTTGACTGCTTGAGCCATGAACTCATATTACACAAGCTAGACAAATTAGGCATTAAAGGCACAGCTAAGATGTGGTTCAAAAGCTATCTTGAAGACCGGAAACAAATAGTAGAAATCACACAAACAAAAAATGGAGTTACAGAAAGAACTAGATCAAAACCTATGGCTCTGAATCGGGGAGTACCACAGGGATCTATATTAGGACCAATATTGTTTATACTCTTCACAAATGACATATCAGAATAGCTGGGAAACTCTTGTATGCTATCGATGTATGCTGATGACATCACCTTGCTTTTAAGCGGAAACAATGATCTAGATGTAAAATCTTTCACAGCACTGAACATGGCATACCAATATTGCCACTCTAATGACTTGGTGGTAAATCCAGGGAAAACAAGCCAACTGGCTTATGGGAGAAGATGTGAAGATGTACCAACAATACCTCATGTAGAAAGAAATACCCAGGCTAAGTATCTAGGAATCCTAGTAGATGAAGGTCTTACCTGGTTACAGCATATAGATAACCTCCTTCCTAAACTCAATTCATCACTTTATGTGATTAAACGTACAAAATCCATAAGCAACCTTTCTACTGCAAAAATAGCCTACCATTCTCTGTTTGAAACACATCTCAGGTATGGCCTCATTGTTTGGGGAGGAACTTCGGCAAGAAATCTTCAGAGAGTTTTTATACTGCAAAAGAGGGCTGTAAGAGCCTTAGCTGAGCTAAATTTCAGAGAAAGTTGTAGAGAAGCTTTCAAGACTCTGAAGATTATGACATTAATAAATCTCTATATAAAAGAAGTCATCCTGTATGCCAATGGGAAAACATTTACACAAAATAGACAGTTCCATGGATACAATACTCGACATGGTACAAGATACTGTCTCCCAGCTCACCATCTCACCCAATATGAAAAGAAACCATCCTACATGGGCATGAAGCTGCACAACCTACTGCCAGAAGAACTGAGATGCCACACCGGGAGAAGAATGAAGACTGCTCTAACAGAATGGCTGATCAACAATCCATTCTATACATTGACTGAGTTCATGGAAAGAAGACGATAAACATTTTTTTTTAACCATCCAGCGGACGCCATTTCAATACTTGATGTATTTTGAAAATAAAGCATATTTGTATTTGTATTTGTATTTGCAAGGTATAGTCTTTTCTCAGTCAATGACTTTCGGAAACTTAAGCTGAATGTTCCACTTAAAAAATCCACCACTGTTTTCAGGTCTTATTCTGGTAATATAATTCATCCGTCAGGGAAAATCTTTGTTGAAGTGTCTTATAGTGGTAAGCAGTTTTTTGGAGAGCTATACATAGTTCCAAATGGGCATGATTCTCTTTTAGGGCGTCAGTGGTTTCGAGAGTTGCAGATCAATCTTCAGGAACTCGATTTTTTAAATAATTGTAAAAGTAAGGAACCACCAGTCCACATAAAAAGTTCTGTAGATGACATTTTTATACCAAATATTGATCGTGATATTGAACGATTGGTAAAAGGCTGTGAAAATTGTGCGCTGGTTCGACAAAATCCACCAAAGGTTCCAGTTCATCCATAGCAACCTCCTGAGGAGAATTGGGAAAGGGTCCATATAGACTATGCTGGTCCACTTCAAAATAATTTTTTTCTGCTAGTTGTTGATGCCAAGTCTAAATGGGCTGAGGTAAAAGTTCTCAGAGATACACCCACAAGTTGTTCCACAATCTCTCTTTTAGAAAGCATTTGTTCAACTCATGGCTATCCTCAAATATTGGTATCGGACAATGCATCAATTTTTCAAAGTGAGGAATTTAAATCATACTGCAAAGTTAATGGCATTTTTCAAAAGTTCATAGCTCCTGGCCATCCAGCTACTAACTGTCTGGCAGAACGAAATGTCCAGACTCTCAAAAACAAGCTGAAATCAGCCTCAAGTGACCCAACTCCTATTACTAAGAAGGTTCAGGATATTCTTTTTCGATACAGAACAACACCTCTCATATGTGGAAAATCTCCTGCAGAATTGTATCTCAATAGAAAAATCAGGATCCGCCTTGATTCAATTTTTCCCTACAAACCAGAACGGGTATTGATACCAGAACCAAGATGTTCATTTCAAGTGGGGGAGAGGACCCAAGTGAGGACATTTTTGAATAACCGGCCTACATGGGAGTTTGGAACGATAAAGAAGAAATTTGGCTCTCATCATTATCAGGTTTAATTGGAATCTGGGAAATCAATTAAATATAAATCAACTTCGCCCAACACTTGTTAAAAAACCTGAAAGTGAAAGGGGTGTTCCTGAATTGTTCGATGTTCCAAGGATTTCACAGAGAGTTAACAGAGAGCCAGAACAAACAAATGAAGAAGGAATAAATGAAGATAGACTTCCAGAACCAAGGAGATCAATAAGAAATAGAAGACAGTCAGTGCGACTTAATGATTACGTACGATTCTAAATTAATTTTGAAATCTTCTTAGTGGGGAAGAACTGTTGTATCTTACCAACTTATCCCCTAGTTTCAAAGACTAAAACAAATTATCTGTTGTTTATTAAGTTTATTTAGTTGGTGTTTACATTGTTCTTCAAAAAATGCACTTGTAATAAATAAAAGTATATTCTATTGTTCTTTTGAAAAGTACTCTTTATTTTCTCAGTTAAAGGTATGTATATAGAATTCAAGGATATAACACGGTTT
This sequence comes from Nephotettix cincticeps, assembly GCA_023375725.1. Classification (NCBI taxonomy): domain Eukaryota; kingdom Metazoa; phylum Arthropoda; class Insecta; order Hemiptera; family Cicadellidae; genus Nephotettix; species Nephotettix cincticeps. The sequence goes on along the minus strand of CM041786.1, from coordinate 49,900,033 downwards.
GATCCTGAGGAAAATAGAAACCTCAGCTTCCACCTGTGCACACACTTGCTTCTATATCCATCCCTTTCCCTGCCAGACTGAATGTTACCAGTTTGATCCTGAGGAAAATAGAAACCTCAGCTTCCACCTGTGCAAACACTTGCTTCTATATCCATCCCTTTCCCTGCCCACTGAATGTTACCAGTTTGATCCTGAGGAAAATAGAAACCTCAGCTTCCACCTGTGCACACACTTGCTTCTATATCCACCCCTTTCCCTGCCCACTGAATGTTACCAGTTTGATCCTGAGGAAAATAGAAACCTCAGCTTCCACCTGTGCACACACTTGCTTCTATCTCCACCCCTTTCCCTGCCCACTGAATGTTACCAGTTTGATCCTGAGGTAAATAGAAACCTCAGCTTCCACCTTTGCACATACTTGCTTCTATCTCCACCCCTTGCCCTGCCCAAACACCTAAGTAGTTTATAGCTGGAGAACATCACAAACTTTGGCAATCCCAGGATATTTCCAAAAAGACTCAAATATTGTCGTCGATAGCTATTCTGGGTTCTTTATCTCTGTCCATGATGAGCCAACTTTAACCGATAGATATCTTAACAATCAACACCGTCTGCTTTAACACATTCGCAGTGATGTGGAAGCGATCGCTCCCATGCTACTATGCAGTTTAAAATATATTTTGTTAAGGCCAGGATTAGAGCTAGAAACTTGAAACTTCACACAGCACTGCTCAATAGTATACTGTATTTTGTGATGCCGTAGGTTTTCACTGGACAGTGCTGCTGCAACGATATGCATGGCGCTCTCACTAACTACTAGTCAGTGCATATGCGGAGCACGTGTGTGACTGTTTTGATTGCTGTTTTGGTGTTTTTTGGTTAGAGCATTAATTATTTAGAGCATTTTAGAGCAAAAAGCTCTAAAATGTCGGACCCGGATGATCCAGACTACGTATTCAGTAAGGGGGAAGGTGATATGTCAAGTGACGATGAAAATGGTGATAGTGACAGTGAGGAGGAAAGTGACGATGAAGATACACTATAACAATACACTATAACCCTACTTGGTCTTCGAAGGCAGCAGGCATGAGAGAAATACCTTTTCGAAGACTAAAAATACCTTCTGGACTAAAAATAAATGTACCAGGTGAGGGTAGTCTTAGTGATTGGTTTTGGTTGTTCTTTGATGACATTACCTTACAGTCTATAGTTACATATACTAATAAATATGCTGAACAACTTTACTACGGGCCACAGCTGCAACCTAAATCAAGAATAGGAAAGTGGAGGGAACTAACGATTCCTGAATTGAAAAGGTTTAATGTTTCACAAGGGTGATATAAGACCAAACCGGATGATTTAGGATGAACTAATATTGATTTAGGGATTCTGGCTCGTGAAACAAAAAATCAAGGTTTAAAGGCACTTTTAAAAGAAAGGCGGGAACTCTTCCGTAAGCTTCTAATGGAGGAAAAGCGAGCAGCAATATCGCGTGAGGTTGGATCTTCTGATTGTATGCAGAAGGCTATTTGGAATGTGGTGCATAGGGAAACTCAGGAACCAAAAGTTTCTAATTCACTTCCACAAGTTAATACGCCTCATTCAACTGTTTATTCCCCGTATGAGATTGTGAACCTTTTCATCAATCACTTTTCAAATATTTCTCAAATAAATGCTCCAACTTTAGTGCCATCCGACTTTTCATTTCATCATAATCCGATTGTTAACTCTTTGTTCTTTGCTCCCATTACTTAAACTGAAATTAAAGAAGTAATTTTGTCCTTAAAGTCAAAGAAATTCACAGGAAGGAACCTATGGAATTCCCAGCTTTCTTCTCCAAAAAATATACTAAGTCCTTCTTGACCCCCTAGTTTATCTGTTTAACATCTCAATTTCTTCTGGCATTTTCCCTGACATTTATAAAACTGCAAAGCTTATCCCTATTTATAAGAATGGATACCGAGGACATTTGAATAATTATCGACCAATCTCTCTTCTGTGTACACTTTTTAAAATTTTGGAGAAGCTTGTTTATTCTAGACTATTAAATCATCTGGATAAACACAACGTGCTAATAAAAAATCAGTTTGGGTTTCGATCAAATCATTTAACAACTCAGGCAACTCTATATAAAAATAATAATAATTTATTTATTATTATTTTTATATAGAAGTAATAATAATAATAACTGCTCTGTGATTATTCCTAAAATAAATCTTCGTAAAAATTTCAATATAATTGTTAACTTGAAAAGCAGCTATATGAATTTAGTTGGGCATATTTAATTATAATTAAGTGTTATTATTGTATTATCATCCTGTCTTCAAAAATATTTATAGTGGAGTAAAAGACATAATAGTGTGAAAACTATGCTTTCTTTATGTAAAAATAACAAATAAAAAAAAACAAAAAAATTTAAACCCCTGGATCATTAAAAATAAATTTAATATACAATGATTTTTTTCGTAAGTTAATATGCGTAAACAACAATTTATCTCACACAAAGATTTATTTAGATGGGAAAATATAATATAATTAGTAATATATAATAACAATTAGTAGTTATATAATTAGTCAAAAATATATTCTTAAAAAAGGCTTTAATAAACATGTGTCTAATTCTTTTATACTGGTACAGATACATAGACGACATAATTTGACTTTTCGACGGATCAGAAGAAGAATCAGACAACCTTTTATCTTAATTCGCTCTTAAACACAATAAAATTTATAATACACGTCTCTACCAAATTTGGTCTCGATCAGACCATTTTTACGAGAGTTATCGTGCTAACAGACACACATATAAATATATATATATATATATACCCCCGTCGCAGCAGACCTGCGTACTCAGCGAATTTCCAAATCAATAATATAATAATAATACCCCCGTCGCAGCGGACCTGCGTACTCAGCGAATTTCCAAATCAATAATATAATAATAATAATATATGACAAGTTTTATCAAAATCTGTCCATAAACACGAGAATTATTTGCCTATTCTCCATAAGATTAACATGGCAAAGAGTGTGCAGGTTTGCTGCTGCTGTGAGGAACACTGAAATTAGACATTTCTAACATAAATAATTTTTATCTAAACATTTATACCAACTTTCATCAAAATCTGTCCATAAATAAAGGAGTTTGCCTATTCCCTATATGATAATTATGGGAAAAGAGTATGCAGGTTTGCTGCCATGATAAACACATAAACTATGATTTTTAAGCATAAATGGGTAGATCTCAACCACATGAACCTAAATATCAAGTTTTATCCAAAAATATTCATTAATATGGGAAATATTAATTTTTCCTAATCCTCCATAAGATTAACATTGGAGCCTTAAAATACAATGTACTGTGTTTAGATTTTTTTATATCTCGGTAACCGTTTAAGATAGAGAAAAACTTTAAGGAACTTAATTGTGTAGTTTTTTAAGCTGATTCCAATGGTGAAATATAAATTTTGAAATTTTAAAAATTACATGTGAAAAACGCAGAAAACCCCATTTTGGGGTACAAAACCCCCCCCAAAGTACCCGTTCCCATTGACCGATATGTCTGGTTTACGAACTCGTCCGAGCAGTTGTAGGAATACACCTCTCTACCAAATTTGGTCTTGATCGGACCATTTTTACGAGAGTAATCGTGCTAACAGACACATATATATATATATACATATATACATATATATATACATATATATATAAAAATTTTAACGACTATTGTTTTTGGTCTCTGGGCACCTAAAGAAGAAAAAATAACATGGTCTCGGGCTTAACTCTTGCCATGAGACCTACGGTAATAGCTTCTTCCCTATGGGAAATTCGCTAATAATATATGACAAGTTTGGTCGAAATCTGTCGATAAACATGAGAGTTATTTGCCTATTCTCCATAAGATTAAAATGGGAAAGAGTGAGTAGGTTTGCTGCTGTGAGGAACACTGAAAGTAGCCATTTATACCATCAAAAATTTTATTTTTAACATTTATACCAACTTTCATCAACATATGTCCATAAATAAAGGAGTTTGCCTAATCTCCATATGATTAACATGGGAAAAGAGTATGCAGGTTTGCTGCCATGATAAACACATCAACTATGATTTTTTAGCACAAATGTATCGATCTCAACCACATGAAGCTAAATATCAAGTTTCATCCAAAAATATTAGGTAATAAGTGAAAAATTAAGTTTTCCTAATCCTCCATAAGATTAACATTGGAGCCCCACAATACAACGTACTGTGTTTAGATTTTTAAATATCTCGGTAACCGTTGAAGATAGAGAAAAACTTTAAAGAACTTAATTGTGTAGTTTTTTAAGCTGATTCCAATGGTGAAATATAAAATTTGAAATTTTTAAAAATTACATGTGAAAAACGCAAAAAAAACCCATTTTGGGGTACAAAACCCCCCCAAAGTACCCGTTCCCATTGACCGATATGTCTGGTTTACGAACTCGTCCAAGCAGTTGTAGGAATACACCTCTCTACCAAATTTGGTTTCGATCGGACCATTTTTACGAGAGTTATCGTGCTAACAGACACATATATATATATATATACATATATATATATATATATATAAATTTTAACGACTATTGTTTTTGGTCTCTGGGCACCTAAAGAAGAAAAAATAACATGGTCTCGGGCTTAAGTCTTACCATGAGACCTACGGTAATAGCTTCTTCCCTATGGGAAATTCGCTAAAAGAAACTCAAACCAACACAATCAACTTTCTGGACATTACAATAATTAATTAATGAATTATCAAAACATACTTTTAAAATCTTTAGAAAGCCAGTTGCAACAGATTGTATAATCCCAGCCAATTCCAACCACCCATGGCAGCAAAAGATGTCAACATTTCACACAATGATACATAGACTTGTCAACATCCCCTTAAAAAAATCCAATTTCAATGAAGAAAAAGACACCATAAAATACCTTGCTATTAAAAACGGATACAAACCCAACCTAATTGACAATATGATGAGGAAAAAATTAAAAAAGATTAAAGAAAACAAACAACAACCTGTAAACCAACAATATGAAAATAAACAAAATCCAACATAATATATGTTTACCATACAACACAAAATTTAACAGAGCAATATGTAAAAAATGTAATAAAACTAACTACAGAATAAGCTCAAAACAAGAATTAACACCCTTGACCTTAACATTAAAAAGATAAAGAGAACCACTCACACTACCAATAATTTTGACAAATCAGGAAAATACCAAATAAACTGCCCACAATGTGACATGTTTTATATTGGACAAACCGGCTGAACATTCACAACCAGATACAAAGAACATGTATAAGCTTTTAATTAAAAAAACTACACAAGCATGAAATCAAATGAAGCCCAACACATGATAAAGAACCATCACAATTTTTATAAAGTTTGGAAGAAGACCTTGATATAATTGAATTTGGAACAAAGAACACTAAATTAGACTGTTAATATCTCAAGTATATAAAAATAGATTAATTTAATCAGAACAGAATTTAATAATCATAACAAACTATGTATAACTAAAAACCAAAATATAAACATAAACACGATCATATGATTTAACTTAGTAATTAACATATTGCCAACATCTCTTTTCCGAAAATCAGTTTTTTATACTCGCCAAAACTTTCTGTTTCTTATAAATTCTTTTCCTTGTACCTCAATCTTACATTGTCTTCTGCCTTCTTTCTGAAGTACCTTGCCTTGCACCCAGGGCTCATTCTCTAGTTGAGGTCGTTGTTTTAGCCAAACATTATGACCCACTTGCAAAGGATCCACGGTCGTATTGCTTCTTACATATTAGTTTCTTGTGATCCCACCATTCTTTAATATCGTTGGGTATTTGAGGTAATAGCAAGTTTGGATTGATGGGGAGCAGACTTTGGGTCCTTCTATTCATGAGGAGTTGGGCGGGACTATAGCCTATTACTTGAAGTGTAGTATTTCTAAGCTCCAGAAGTGCTTGTTGGAAATCTAACCCATCTTCACGTGATTTTTTCAGTAAGCTTTTAAATATTTTCAATGCTGATTCCGCTTTGCCATTAGCTTGGTGATGATAAGGTGGAGACAGTATTATTTTGAATTTCCAATCAAGTGCGAAATCTTTGAAAAGTTGAGATTTTAGAGGTGTGCCACTGTCTGCAACCACAACTTCTGGTATACCCTATCTAGCAAAAAGCTCTTTACAGAAGTTTATGAGAGCCTCGCTTGTACACTTTGTCGTTTTCTTTACTTCAAAAAATGACGAATAGTAGTCACTTACAATTATATAATGTGTAGAACCTTCCTGAGCAAAGTCAACAGCAATTTTCTGCTATGGTCTCTCTGGAGATGCATCTTGTAGAAGAGGCTCTCGTTGTTGATCTGGAGCATACTTTTTGCATACCTTGCAGGAACTAATTTCATTTCTTATGTCTCTACTCATATAAGGCCAGAAAAAAACATCTCTTGCTCTTCTAATGCACGAATCCGAGCCCTGATGAGATGAATATATTTTTTGAATTAAAGCTTGCCTCAAACTGTTTGGAACAACAATTCTTTCACCTTTCAGAATTATTCCATCAGTAGTATAACTGGGTTACATCAACTGATGTACTCTCAGCGCCTGAGCACAGAGCACCTACTCTCATCGCCTGAGCAGCACTGTTCGACGGTGTCGCCCCGGCAGGCTGGTTACATCAACACTTGTACTCTGAGCGCCTGAGCACAGAGCGCGTGAGCACTGTTCGACAGTATAACTGGGTTACATCAACAGTTGTACTCTCTGCATGACGTGTTGTCTAACGACTCGTCGAGCACAATGTTGGTTGTCCGTTCTATGAGTCTTAAAACGAGTCAACGATACAATTAACTTTAAAGAAATATAGAAAAGTTTTTTTATGAATAATAAACATAATGTGTATTAAAGTGTTTTTATTGACATCCATACTTTACACAGATTATGACAATCTTTGTTGCAAACTTTTAGATGATCAATTTTCTGTCGCAAAATACTTTCCAGTTTATTCTTAAAACGCATCTCATCTAGGGCTAATTGAATCCAAGACAAAGTTTCTTCCATTTCCACTTCAGGCTTGTAGTACCAAATAATATTATTGTCATCAAAAATCACCTTCTTCTTCATTTTATGCAATAACCTTATTTTCTCGTAGCACGTTAATAATTTGGGAAACTTCAAGTTTGTGACCACTGTGACCCGCTGACTGAGACATAAGAAGGAGTCTAAGCCTGTTTATAAGCGTGTTAACGTTATCATTATAAACAGAAAACTGTTTTGTATATGAACACCACTACCTTTAAACACATCCGATTCTTCAACAAGAGTGTCAGGTGACCTTGGGTAAAACATGGGAGATACTACTGAAACGTATTTTTTCCCTCTGTTTGTGTTTATTGGTTTCTCACCTGAATATGCTTGACGATGAGCATTTGTAAGTAACAAAATCTCTTTGTACATCTCCAAATCGTTCGATTTAAATTTTAGACGATTTGGTATTTTCATAAACAGTAATTCCATCAAACCGTCAGTTACTTTAAAAGACTTCCCTTCAACGTAAACTTTTGAATCAGAAAACCTAATTTTAGAGTTTCCAATAAGAGTGCCACCTTTACCATCTGGATGCACTCCGTAAGTAAAATCTAACTTATCTTTGTAGGCAGGATCTGCTATGCGGTTAAGATATTTTGTTGGCAATCCCGTATTTTCCACCTGTGTCGAAGAGTCCACAGTTCTGTTCAATTCATTTACTGAAATCTTATGATCAGTTTCTTCTGATTTAAAAACAGGTTCTTCTTTGATCTCTTCTTTCAGTTGAACTGGAGTCAAGTTTTTTAACCCTTCAATTACAGCTTTTTGCAACGGTTGAACGAAAGGTCTGGCTCCAATTTCCACAGAGTCATGCAAGTCCTTTTCACTTTCTCTCAATGCATGATATTTATTTCGCACCGCTGTAATCAAACGTTGCAATTCTTCTTTTATAGCCATCGCTTTAGTTAGTTTATCATTATTTTTTAACCCTCTTCTATCTTGGGAAACTCTTCCTCGACGTTGAACTACACCCTTGCTTGTGTAGTAATTTATTACCTTGTACAAATATTAATAATTGCAGAATAAATCATAAGTCAGGAATTAAAATAAAAGTTGTATTGAACTGAAAATAAACTTAACAGAGATGATAAACAAAAACATAAACATTAAACATATGACTGTAAAGAAAAAATATTTTATAATAACAACATGTGATGGCCACATATATTCCCCCCCTAGTGTCAACGAAGCCATTAGATAGTTAGATTTCAATTAATAACTAAGCTTGTAACAGACGATTAGGTGGGTTGACTGTACGACCGGATCGGGTGAACACTAGAGTTTTTTGAGGTTGTACGTCCACCTTTTCAGGAGCCGGAGTCTTCGATGGCACACGTTTTTGTTGTAGCCTTTCGGGTGAGGAGTCATTCAAGAGAAAAGCTGGTTTCAGCCTGTCTATGGAGACATTTTTCGTGCCTGTTGGAATCTCAACGGCAAACCACTTATCTGACCGTGAGACTACTGGGTATGGCCCATTGTAGACAGGCTGCAACGGTTTTCTTACAGCATCATTCCGTACGAAAACATGACTTGATTGACGTAGGTCAGGATGGACAAAAATGTTCTTAGATGAATGATATTTGGCTTCTATAGGTTTGATATCTTTCATTTTTCTCTTTAAATTATGAACAAGGTCAGGAACATCAATCGTATCCTTTGTGTCTTGAAAAAGATCACAAGGTAATCTGACGGACTGACCAAGTGTCATTTCTGCAGAAGTAACATTGTACTCAGGAATGATGTATGATCTTAGTCCCAGTAGCACCATCGGTAGTTTCCGTGTCCAGCCTGATGTGAGTTGTGCTGTTAAGGCTGATTTTAAGTGTCGGTGCCATCTTTCTATTTTTCCATTAGCTGCTGGATGATACGCATTAGTCTTGATGTAATGGATACCAAGATGTTTTGTTAATTCATTGAAAAGGTTGCAGTCAAATTGTCTTCCTCTATCTGTTGTGATGAACTGAGGAACCCCAAATCGTGATATCCATGTGGAAAGAAGTGCTTCAGCTACCGTCTCTGCAGAAATGTCTTTGATAGGTGTTGCCTCGACCCAACGGGTTAAAGCGGTCGATGATTGTCAGCATATAAGAAAATCCTTGAGAAGGAGTTAAAGGTCCAACTAAGTCAATGTTAATGTGAGAAAAACGTCCCTCACTTGTGTTATAAGTTCCAATTTCACTATTAGTGTGTTTCCACACCTTCGACCGTTGGCAAGCCACACAAGTTTTAGCCCAAAGCCTGACATCTTTGTTTATGGAAGGCCAAACAAACCGATGTTTAATAAGATCCAATGTCCCTTTGATTCCAGGATGTGCAAGGTTATGGATAGAATCGAATAATTGTCTTCTAAAATGTTGAGGAATAAATGGCCTTAGTTTTCCGGTACTGACGTCACAATCCAGGTACATTCCGTTAGGGAGTAACATGCTTTGAAACTTAAGAGAAGTTGTGTTTGACGTTTTAATGTTCTGGAGTTCAATATCCTGAGGTTGCATCTCAGCAATTGCTTCAAAAGAAACAGTTGAAGGTAGATCGATTGTATTTATCCTTGACATAAAATCTGCTGGAATGTTTTGTTTTCCTGGAAGGTATCGCAGGTCAGTTGTGAATTGACCGATGAAATCTAAGTGGCGTAATTGTCTGGGGCTACATGCTTCAGATGGTCTTTTGAAGGCAAAGGACAGGGGCTTGTGATCTGTATATATCACAAAGTTTCTTCCTTCAATAAGATATCGGAAATGTTTTACAGAAAGGTATGCAGCAAGGAGTTCTCTGTCGTACGTACTGTATTTCTTCTCAGTTGGTGTAAGAGATTTAGAGAAAAATCCAAGGGGTTCTAGGTTGCCATTGCGAATCTGATGAAGAGAAGATCCTACGGCAAAATCAGATGCATCGACCATGAGAGCAAGAGGAGCATCAGGGGATGGATGCGCCAACAATGTGGCATTGATAAGCTGATCCTTTGCATCCTGAAAAGCTTTTTTGCATTCAGGAGTCCAATTTAACTTTCGCCTATCACGTTTAGTAGTACCTTTGCACATATCAAAGAGCTTTTGTTGAGTTTCGGCTGCGTTAGGAAGTGAACGTCTATAGAAATTAATGAGGCCTAAGAACCGACGTAGCTCAAGAACAGTTTCAGGGAGTTTATAGCCTATAATAGCATCAACTTTGTCTGGTAAAGGTAATATGCCACCTTTCGAAACCAGATAACCAAGGAAAGGAATCTCGCACATTCCAAAAACACTTTTTGCTGTATTTATATTGATATGATGTTCATTCAGCTTGTCAAAAACTCTTTTTAGGTGCGCAATGTGTTCCTCCTCTGAGGAAGAGGCAACCAAAATATCATCTAAGTAGCAAAAGGTGAAATCAAATTCTTGAAGAAGTGAGTTAATGTACCGTTGAAAGGTTTGGGCTGCATTCCTTAACCCAAATGGCATCTTGAGAAATTCAAATAAACCAAAAGGTGTAATGACAGCGGCTTTTTTTAATGTCTTCAGGGGCTATAGGGATGTGATGAAAAGCCCGAACAAGATCAATTTTGGAAAATATAGTTTTGCCATTTAACTGGCTATTAAAATCTTGCAAATATGGAATTGGATATCTATCAGGAACTGTGTTGGCATTTAGGGCACGATAATCCCCACATGGTCTCCAAGAACCGTCACTTTTCGGTACTAAGTGAAGTGGACTAGCCCAACAGCTTTTTGAAGGCCTACAAATACCTAAGTTGACCATTTTGTGAAACTCAGCTTTTGCTACTGCAAGTTTTTCAGGAGATAAACGCCTAGGTCTAGAGGTCACAGGTTGGCCTGTTGTCTGAATTGAGTGAAAGACTGTGTCCTGTGAGACATGGAAGTTAGGGGTTTCTTTAAGTAAATTAGGGTATTGAGAGATCAATTTGGAATATTTGCCATTTGGATCAAGCACCAAAACAGATCGTTGGGATGAGTAGTTTTGAAATCCCACAACAGAAAGTTGAGTCCTGGTATCTATTAATCTTTGGTTTTTAATGTCAACCAGTAAACCAAAATGAGATAAAAAGTCAGCCCCAATTATTGGCTGGGTCACATTAGCAATTATGAAAGTCCAGGAAAATTTCCTTTTCAAACCCAGGTCAAGTTTAATGTTCCGTTCCCCAAATGTTTTTATTACAGAGCCATTTGCAGCATATAACTGTCTGTTACGTTCGTTAAGCTTATCCGTATTAGCTGGAGGTAGGACGGAAATGTCTGCACCAGAGTCCACTAAAAACCTCCGACCACAAATTAAGTTGGTAACAAAAAGGCGACAAGATTTAAAGCCCCTGTCATCATTAGCCGCATTCAATGACGGGGCAGAAAGTTTTCCTGTTCGCAATGACTTTTTGGCGAGAACAAACATGGTTGAATACACTTCTTAGCATTGTCACCAAATTTAAGGTGATACCAACACAATTCAGTTTGATTAGGCTTTTTTCTATTTGAAAAATTATCACGTTTTGGTGCTGCAGGAAACTCATGTTTTCTGAACTTAACTAGAGCATCAATTGATTGAGCGAGATCATTTACCTGTTTTTCCAAGGCAGCAATGCGGTCAGGTGATTGAGCACTAGCCCCTTGAGAACAAACATAAGTATCAGCAGCTGAAACTTCAGATATTTTGTCTCCTATCTTGGCTAAGTCATCTAGTGAATCGGTTTGAGATGCTGCCAACGCAGTACGAATGTGATTAGGTAAGCGTTGCAAGAAAATTACTTTTAAGAAATTGTCAGATACCTGAGAGCCTGCCAATGTCCTCATCTCACGCAGAAGAGCCGATGGTTTCTTATCTCCGAGGCAAACTTCACTTGTCAGTTGCTTCAGTTTGATGTGTTCTGAGATGTCATATTCTGAACATAGCCTCTTCTTCAAGTCAGAGTAGGGGGTCGAGGATAAAGGTTTACCGATAAAGTCTGTGAGCTTACTTGCTACTTCAGTGTCTAAACAGCCCATCACATAATTGTACTTTGTAGTTTCTTTTGAGATTCCATGAAGAGAGAATTGACACTCAATTTGGTGAAACCACAACATAACGTTCTTTTCCCAAAATGGTGGAATTTTTAGTGAAACGGGTGAGATATGCGTCGTGTCCATTGAGCCGGGAAGACATTGATCTGGGTTATCCATAGCTTCACAAATAAGTCGTTAACGGGGTCACCAATGTAGTAATTTATTACCTTGTACAAATATTAATAATTGCAGAGTAAATCATAAGTCAGGAATTAAAATAAAAGTTGTATTGAACTGAAAATAAACTTAACAGAGATGATAAACAAAAACATAAACATTAAACATATGACTGTAAAGAAAAAATATTTTATAATAACAACATGTGATGGCCACACTTGTCACCCTTTGCTTCTTAACACCCTTTGAGATGGATCTTTGGACATAGACCATTTTCTTCTGCTATCTGTAACGAGTGTCAACGTTATATATCTGTTATATAGGTATCTAATCCACATCTATAACGACCTTTGTTTAAGTCAAAATCCTTACAAATAACCACAAAGCTGTATTTTCCTTTATTCCAACAATCTGAACACAAATCTTTAAATTGAGTAAATGTCATGTCGTTGTTGACATGTTCATCGTATACATGTTTCAAATTTAAGTCATCTTGTTTGAAGAGAATTAAAAGATTCGCATTGTCCCTCAGCAAATGTTTGGGTATTCGAGTATACGATTGTGTCAAGTAAAAACAATCTACGTTCTTATGTCGCCCCATGCTAAAGTACGCTCTCATCCTGTTTTGATTGTCACAAGCTACGTCATCAAAAATCATGATAGTGTTTTCCTTAGCGGCTTCGGGACTTGGTACATCTTCACTATTTTCAAAAGTATAATACCCAATTTCAGGAACACCTTTCATTATTTTGGATAGTAGCAAATATTTTGGTTGTTGCAACGATTTACTAAATATATAAAGGTTTTTAAACCTAAGTGTATTTGGTTCAGTTAGTAAACTAAACATAACATTTGTTTTTCCACAGTTTGAAGGTCCACAAACAATGCATCGAAGCGTATTTGGTAACAAAGAACCATGTTTGTTAATTGTATTCCTTTCATCTGATAAAACGTCCGCCAAAGAATCAGAATTGTTGTTAACGTCAAATGATTCATTTTGTTTAGTAAACTTCATTCTTGATCAACGTCGAAAGTCGTACTGTTATCCATCACGTATAAAAATCATTATAAATGTGTACTCAGATTAGTATGAAGCGAGGTTTTGCAGAAGCAGGTCGATGCAACAACGAAAATACGTGAACGAATTAGGAAACAACGTCAACCAAGGAAACTTGGAAGTGGTGTAAAATATAACCGGAAAAGTGAAAAAAATAGGAGAAGAAAGCTTAAACCCATTTTATTTACTAACATTGTTAAAAACGCTCGTTCTGCTATACGTGGTGCTGGCTTTAAATCAAGCAAAAATATTCACGGAAAAACACTTCAGAAAGCAGCTCTACATGCATTGAAATTTGCAAGACAAATAATGAAGAACCATAAAAGAAACGATGTCATGTGGTTACCAAAAAACAAAAGGGAACGTGTGCTACCTCTTCCAAAGACTGGTGGTGTTTTACCATTGTTGCCTATATTCGCAGGACTTAGTGCAATTGGTAGTCTTGCGGGTGGTGCAGCAGGAGTTGGTAAGGCTGTTGCTGAAATTAAAGATGCTAAACGTAAATTGGCAGAATCAAAATGTCACAATAAATCAATGGAAGCAATTGCTTTAAGACGAGGCAGAGGATTATACTTAAAACCATACAAAAAAGGTTTGGGACTTTACATGACTCCATACGTAAAACAGGCAAAAAACTTGTAAAACTTTTGCTCAACAGGGCACTAAATAACATAGAGTTAGAAACGCTAGGAAACAATTAAAAATACCATATTTTTGAGGAGTGTACATGTTAAATACATTACCAGTGCGTCCTAGGAAAAATGAAGCAGTTATTGTTAATCTAGACAAAAAAAGTGGGAAAGGAACGCACTGGGTGTGTTTTAGAAAAGTGAATGATAAAGTTGACTATTTTGACAGTTATGGTGACTTGCAACCACCTATGGAAATCCAAAAATATCTTAAAGGGCAATACATTGCATATAACAGAACTGGTTATCAAAAGATTCACGGTAATAGTGAAATATGTGGACACTTGTGCTTATCGTTTTTATCATCGTAAACAAATAAAACCTTGTGTAATCACAACTAAACATTCAGTCATGTCACTAACATTAGCCTTTGACGGTAACGAGTCAACGTTGTCTTCAAATTATTTTCCTCCAATTGAACTGGATGAAAGAGGTGAATACACCATTGGTTTATTAAGTTTTGAAACGTACAATTCAATTCCAAATGTTGACGAAACAAATAATAAATTTTATTTTGATAATGGGAAAACAGTTGAAATTCCAGTTGGTGCATATGAAATTAAAGATATTGCACAATATATACGTGCAATAAGAATTAAAAAAAATATCTACTCCAGAGAAATTTTACCACGCAGAGATTTTAACCAACAACAACACAATACAGACTTCAATTAAAGCAACGTTTGATATTGACTTTACCAAACCAGACTCAATTGGAAAACTGCTGGGTTTTAATGAAGACATACTCATCCCTGCAAATAAGCGAGCTAAAACCAAAGGAATTGTTGACATATTTAACATTAACTCAATACGAATTGAATGTAACATAGCCACTGTATCGTACGTGAATGGCAACCCTGCACACACAATTCATCAGTTCTACCCTAACGTCCCTGCTGGTTACATATTATTAGAGGTTCCTTCACCAGTAATTTACCTTCCCATTACTACGCACATCATAGACAATATAACCTTAAAAATTGTTGACCAAACAGGTAAACTGGTCAATTTTCGTGGAGAGCGTATTTCTATACGTCTAAATTTAAGAAAAACTGTTTAAAAGAACAGTGATGAAATTAAAGACATCATTTTATAACAAACAAGCATGGGGTACATATACGGAAGTTCTCTTGTCAATTTAAACCCTCATAGAGCTTTATTAAAAGGGAATATGTTGAAAAATGTTAGTATAAATTGATCTGCCGTTCGGCTAACATCGAAAAACGTGCACATCTTTTTGATGAGATTCGTTACGAAGTCAATGGAAATGTCATAGACCGAGTACGGAACCCTGGAATAACTACTACTTTAAAAGGATACGCATCTTACAATGAGAATGACTTAAAAACTCTTACTAACGCTGGTTGGATGTCTACTGCAAGTGATATAAAAAACACATTAAATGATGGAGTAACAAACGCAACAGGGAACTTCAACTTTTGTGTTCCTTTAAGCAGTTTGTTTGGATTTGCCGAGGATTACAAAAAAATCATCGTAAATGCACGTCATGAACTCGTTCTAATACGCTCTGCGAATGACAAAAACGCTGTCAAATGGACATCTACTGGGGAAACAGACACTACGCCTGAAGATATAACAGTGAAACTTGAAAAACTTAGTTGGAGGATACCGTACATAACTCTAAGTAACACTCAACAAATTGCTTTGTTGAAGCATATGAAACGTGGTACAAGTATTCCTGTAGAATACAGATCGTGGGATTTGTATGAGTATCCTGTCTTACCTAAAACAAAGCAACATTCATGGACCGTGAAAACAGCTTCTCAGGTTGAAAAACCTCGGTATGTAATTGTGGCTTTTCAAACCAATCGTAAAAACAATATAAAATCAAGCTCGGCTCATTTTGACCATTGCTCATTGAGTAATTTAAAGCTTCATCTAAATTCAATCAGCTATCCGTATGATGATATGAAGTTGGATATAAAAAACAACCACTATGCAATACTTTACGACATGTACTCAAGGTTTCAAGAATCCTACTACAATAACGAATCTCAACCACTTCTAACGAAAACTCAGTTTAAAGACTATGCCCAATTGTGGTAATTGACTGTTCTAAGCAAAATGAATCAATTAAATCGGCGTCGATCGATATTCGCTTGGAATTTCAAACAAGTGATGAAATTCCAGAAAGTACTGCTGCATATTGTTTGATAATCTATGACAAATCCTTCATTTACAATCTATCAACCAATCTAGTTCGTAAATTTGATTGAACCTCCCCCCTCTCCTATCAAAATCATAAAACCAAGTGGATAAAATAACAAACGTTAGTTTCGATTTGATCCTCAGTGTGCAAACATCTTTGGAGCACAAAATGGTTAAGAAGGCTATTATTGATTTTACTACTTTTCTCACCAAGGATCAACAAATTGTTGTGAAGGAATTATCAGTTATAAACATTGAGTCTAAATGCATTCAACACTGGATTTTCAGTCCACCTAAAAACGAAGAAATAATGTTTACTTATGGGAATAACAACTCGTTTGATTTTTACAACAAATGGATGACCACGCATTACCACGGATTTTACTACACCAGCGGATTTACTCCATATGAGGTGTTACCAAAAGTGTTAACGCAAATATGTAGTGACTTACATGTACTATTTGCCCTGTCAACAGAAAAAGCTAAGGTGTTGGAGGAAATGCTTAACTATGAGCGTGCTGCAGTCAGTTTAGAGCTAGGGCCTACTTGGATGCAAACCACTCCAACAAGATCCACTTCTCGTCAAAAATAGTGATAAGAAAGCTGACGATAATGTTACATCATGTTTATTTCACGATTCATACGCATCAGGTTTCTACTGCACTCAAAGAGCAGTTCAGATCTTAGCAAATTGGTGCATCGCTAATGCTGAAAAAATTGATCTAAACGAATCAGAAGTTCGAGAAAAAACATTTAAAGAGTGGAAACTGACATCACCTAGTGCTAAGGATGTAGCAGAACAGGGATTTATTTCACTCTGCAGTATAAAGGATCACACAAAATGCATATACAGTAGAACCTCGATTATCCGGGGTAATCAGCGGGAGAGAGGGCACGGATAACTGAAAACACGGTTAATCCGAATAAAGAAAATAATTCAAAGTATTCACGTAAAAACCGCCCTAGTTTATTATTAATACATCATTAGTTGTCAGCACGCTTTAAACAAATCTTCGTCACTGATAACTTCGAATGCAAATGCGGGCATTTTGTTATCGCATACAAACCATTATCTGACATTTTTACAAAGATTATATACAACTTAATTTAATTAAAAATATTACAATATACAGACAAACAAACAGTTAAATTGAAACAATAGATTTAATGAAATGAATTGAAAAACTAGTTCAAAACTGTAACTCATCGACAGAATAATCAAAACTGGCAACTAAAAAATCAAGTCAGTTGAGCTGTTGTTCAAACAAAACACGGCTGAGGCCTGAGGGGAGGGGTGATGACTCATCGACATCTGGCAGTCTCCTTCCTTATCTCTCTTCCTTTGTCCGTCTTCTCTCTCCCCGCTCACACACATGCGCAGTATCTATTGCGCAATATAGTGCATGTGTCGTCATGGCCACGAGCCGTGCCAATCAGATACTGAGTTGCGTTGTGAACAGCGGTGTAATGAAGAAATATTGATAGTCTGGCGCTTGCTTATTTCGTCAGAATGTTGATCGATATTTTATTATCCTTTCAAGTTCGTGTTTATCTACTCTTTAGTTAATACCCAGAATATTTTCAGTAAAATTATTATATAATGTTCAGTTTGTTTCAAAACTAATTTCACGTTAGTATAGAGTATTATTATCACGTATATGAAATTAAAAAAGTTTTCATGAGAAAATTGACGATGAAAAACTTCTTTTAAAATAATCATTTTTTGCTAGTTTTGGACCCCGGTTAACCCGCCGCCCGGTTGATCCACCCCCGGATAATTGAGGTTCTACTGTACTGTGGTATTGTTCTGATCAAATGGGAAGAAAACGATTCTCCGTTCAAAGATCACAAGTTACACTCTCCATTTTGCAGATTCGTGCGATACCAAATGCAACTTAAAGAAGAGGAAACAAAAAAGAAGAAAAATGAAGTAGAAAAAGGGGGTCAAATGAAGTCTTTAAACAAGGAGGAGGGAGAAGACATTTGCGAACATTACGAACTTCCGGCAATCACTAAAACTGAGATTAAAACGTTGTGTTATGCTTAAGTTAAAAAATAAATAAAAGGTTATATGTATATTGTTGTTAGTATATTATTAATAAAACCCCAAACCAAATAGTAGTTTCGTTAGTATAATGGAGATATCTATGCAAAGCAACCAAAAAGGTGACACCTCAGCTAAAATTGGTATAGTACATGAACTTCACAAACAAGCGAGAAAAAACTTTGTAAGGCGGAAGGTGTACACAAAAGGTATTGGAGATTTATGGCAGGCTGACCTGGTTGAAATGATACCTTATTCGAGGAATAACAGCGGTAAGAAGTATATATTAACTGTAATTGATGTTTTATCAAAATTTGCATGGGCTGTACCGGTGCAAAGCAAATCGGGAAAGAATGTTACAGCAGCGATGATAAGAGTGTTTAAACAAGGTGGACTACCGCGAAATCTCCAAACCGATAAAGGTAAAGAGTTTTACAACGCAACTTTTCAACAGTTGATGGAAAGCAAAAATATAAACCATTACAGTACTTTTACTCATCTTAAAGCATCTGTTGTCGAACGATTCAACAAAACACTTTTAAATTGGATGTGGAAAGCGTTTGGAGTGCAAGGAAATTACAAGTGGTTAAAATTATTACCAGAACTTTTATTAAAATATATTTCAAGAATTCATAGAACAACGGGAATGAGACCGATTGATGTAAAAAAGAAACATGAAAACTCACTACTAATATTTGTAAACAAGCCAACAACTGAAAAAACAAGACTCATAACAAAATTCAAGCCTAACGATATTGTCAGAATTTCAAAATACAAAACCACATTTGAAAAAGGTTACACCCCATCGTGGAGCACAGAACTGTTTACAGTTAATCGTGTGTGCGAAAAACAATACCACCAGTTTATTATTTAAAAGACATGACTGGCGAGGATATAAAAGGTGCGTTTTATGCAGAAGAAATGCAAAAAACTAAATACCCTGATACGTATTTAGTAGAAAAAGTAATCAAACGTAAGAAGGGAAAGGTATATGTAAAATGGTTAGGCTTTGACAATCGTCACAACAGTTGGGTATAAATTACACAATTGTACATTAAAAACCTCAGTCATGTATCGTCATGTGAAAGATAAGTTTGGAAACTCTTTGTTTCTTCAGAGAACACCGTTGAGAGGGATACGAGAAGAATCAGATGAACACATAAATGTAGGAAATAAACGTTTAAGTTTTGTAGCGGACCCTGAGGAAGAAAACGATGTGGTGAACCAACTCGTTTTACGTTACGAAAAAAAACGTTTATTGAGCTCGACAATAGAGTTTATAATTTGGAAAATGAAAAATACAACAACTTAGACAACCGCTTGTGTAGATTGGATAAGAAAATCCAAAAATGTTTGCAACTAAATGAAGAAAAAACTATGTGGGATGCACAAAACAGAAAAATAGCAAACGTCATTGCAGGAGACAGCTTTGGCGAAGTGAGCACGTTCGATCAAACCGTTACGTATGATAAAACCGTGATGAATTTTAGAGCTGGTGAAAATTATTTTAATTTAGTTGAAAATAGTGTTAATAGACCAGTATTGACAGCTGCAGCAAACTCGAATGGATGTCGGATATGGAACAGACACTGAATTACCTACGACTCGAACATTACGTTGGAATGCAGACTTGAAAGTTCTATATGACAAAAATGATGAGTTGGTGTGGGACGAGGAGACTAAAAGATTTAGTTATCGAGACAAAACAAATTGGGGTAGCTCGTTTCCACGAAAAGATTTAAAACAGAAGTTAGAATCTGTTTCAGCATCGAGTCTTATTCCTCATTAAATTCACCTTATAACCTATACCCTATTACCTATTTTGTTACATAACAACTAAAGTCCTTGAAGGGGACTATTTCCCCCACTACTTTTAAAAGTATATAAGGTGCACACCCCTGAGTGCACTCAGTCTGCCGCGCAATGGACTTCACCAAACTGCAGAACATCGTCACCAAGAGAAGGCTGCCGACGACTGAAGAAGAGACTGCAGGAAAGAAGAAACGCCGCAGAATCACTCCAGTCCCCGTCTCACCTGAATCCCTCGCAGCCACCGCAGCTGCAGGAATCGATCCACCGCCGCCCGACAACTCCGCCGCTCCGGCTACTCTGACCACGCTTGTCAACTACTACTACGGGAAAGGCAGTGGTGCACAGTCATCGTCACAACCACCAGCGATGTACAACACTACCTTAGACTACTTCGAGTCTACACTGATTGTGAAACAGCGGTTCCGTCTGTCCGACACTGTATACGTTCTACTAGGACTGAACGCTGAT
The DNA here is from genome assembly GCA_023375725.1 of Nephotettix cincticeps. Classification (NCBI taxonomy): domain Eukaryota; kingdom Metazoa; phylum Arthropoda; class Insecta; order Hemiptera; family Cicadellidae; genus Nephotettix; species Nephotettix cincticeps. Next base: position 49,879,531 of record CM041786.1, on the reverse strand, counting down.
GCTTCGTTTTCTCCGTCAATGTGTATCGTTGACAAGAAGTGGTGGCTGCAGATTGAATTTACACCAGAGTGTTTAAACACTATAATATATTATAAAACCCGAATTGACAGCTTTTTCAAGACACCACTATTAATAAAAAATGTTACTCCGCTCTATACGGAAAAATTAAAGATTGCTCCTTCAGAAATGTTTAAAGCACATATATCCGTTACACGGTGTCATCATCAAGAGGAAATGGATTGGACGCATAATCCTGAAAATGCTACTTTTGACATTTTTGCAGAAGAAGAGGAACATGCTACTCCGGCGATCACACTGTCCGAGGATGAGTGGAAGAATTTGTGTTTGATTGCAGAGAGCATTGTAGAGTATCATAAACTCTGCTCTGCCTGTCAACCAGCTGCAGATAAACTGATTAAACAATATGTGAAGGAGTTTTTTAACAAGTTTCGTGCACTTGCTGTCACTGCCACACTACAGCGACCAGCAAGTGGAGTTGTTCAGTTCAGGGAGGACATTAAACAGGAGCTACCCACTCAAGTTAGAAATTACCATTACTCCAGACTGCACGTTGAAGACTATAGCGAAGGCTTCATGTCTCCGTTTGGTGTGTGGTTGGACGTTGAATTGTGGGCTATTTGTGCTGAGCGTGTATTTTCACAAGTTATGGATGAACTCTCGAAAGAATTTTCTTGGTTGAAAATTTAATTTTGTCATTGTTTATGTATTTAATAAAGAGAAGGTATTTTTTAAACTGTGTGTGTGTGTTTACTGTTGTTCACCTTTCTTGAAATTAAAAGGAGAAAAGTAAAAACTCAATGTCAAGGTTATTTTGTATATTTAATATTTGCAAAGACAAATACAATCAATATGGTTAATTTTATCTATAAATTAAATTACATTTTGCAATTTAACAAAGATTAAAATATAAGAATGAAATGGTACATTATAGATGAATTGATGGAAGATAAAATATACAATATGATCAATATTAATATTATCATTTGAGATAAGAAAACCTGGTTCCTTTTAAACATATTAATTAAAAACTGAAATATTACTTGTTAAAATAAATTAAAACATTTTTGTTAAGGATAAATACAATTAATATGGTTATAGTCCTATAAAGTACATGTTGCAATTAAAAAAGGATGGATAATACAATGATACATTTCAGATGGAATGTTTGAATTACATGAAAAATATTTGTTAAAAAAATATATTGTTAAAGTCTTTTACAAATCAAACTACATGCTACAATTTAACAAAGAATGGAAAAAAGGAATGAATGAACAATTAGGATTAAACATATAATACATTTCTGGTGAGTAATCTTTGGCGTCTTATACTACTTCCACATTTAAACATTTAAGTATAGGTTTAAATTTCTCTGAAATAAAATTACAGATATATTGTTTAACAAATTTATTTATTGTTTTTGTATACTGCCTTTATGTTAGTATACTAACAGGTTTTAATTTTCAGTGAATACAATAACAAATTCGTTGTTGTTCCCAATACCCCTGTAGACTAGGGAAAAATTTGGAGAAGCATTATACGATTAAGAACCGTTTAGGTAGCCATACATCCGCAAACATCTCGTCTCCTGGCTCCTTTGTTTGAATAACCGCTAAAACACTTTTGCTTCCAAATTTATTGTTCTCAACCATCTTAAATTCTTTCACAGGATAGCTCCTGTCAATCTTATTTCATTTTAAAGAGAGGCTTATTTGAGACGTGTGATTTCTTTTTTTTTAAAGAGAAGACGTTATTGAACAACTCACTTTTGAACCTTTAGCAAGTAGTGTCCGTACGCTAAAGTGTGAACACCGTCCTTCAAGATTACTCTTTTATCGTCAAATGATGTTAACACTTTTAGCGAATTTCCCATAGGGAAGAAGCTATTACCGTAGGTCTCATGGTAAGACTTAAGCCCGAGACCATGTTATTTTTTCTTCTTTAGGTGCCCAGAGACCAAAAACAATAGTCGTTAAAATTTTTATATATATATATATATATATGTATATATATATATATGTGTCTGTTAGCACGATAACTCTCGTAAAAATGGTCCGATCGAGACCAAATTTGGTAGAGAGGTGTATTCCTACAACTGCTCGGACGAGTTCGTAAACCAGACATATCGGTCAATGGGAACGGGTACTTTGGGGGGGTTTTGTACCCCAAAATGGGGTTTTTTGCGTTTTTCACATGTTATTTTTAAAAATTTCAAATTTTATATTTCACCATTAGAATCAGCTTAAAAAACTACACAATTAAGTTCCTTAAAGTTTTTCTCTATCTTAAACGGTTACCGAGATATGAAAAAATCTAAACACAGTACGTTGTATTTTAAGGATCCAATGTTAATCTTATGGAGGATTAGGAAAAATTAATTTTTCACTTATTATCTAATATTTTTTGATGAAACTTCATATTTAGCTTCATGTGGTTGAGATCCATACATTTGTGCTAAAAAATCATAGTTTATGTGTTTATCATGGCAGCAAACCTGCATACTCTTTTCTCATGTTAATCATATGGAGATTAGGCAAACTCCTTTATTTACGGACAGATGTTGATAAAAGTTGGTATAAATGTTAAAAATAAAATTTTTGATGGAATACTTTCAGTGTTCCTCACAGCAGCAAACCTACTCACTCTTTCCCATTTTAATCTTATGGAGAATAGGCAAATAATTCCCATGTTTATCGACAGATTTTGACCAAACTTGTCATATATTATAATTATTATATTATTGATTTGGAAATTCGCTGATTACGCAGGTCTGCTGCGACGGGGGTATTTTAGTTATCCTTTCAGTATAAACTTTGTGATTTCTGGATCGTATCAAATTAAATTTAGCGTAAAATTCTTTATTTTCAAATATTGATTTTTTGTAGCAATCAAACATAAACTGTTGTTTTAAAGAGCTTTGTTTAACTCCTTTAGCTTTCATGGCCCTGCTTGTCATACACAGGTATGAATTATCAATACATGATTTTGTTGTAACTGTTACTCACGTGTAGTCATTTATTACAGATTCTAAACCTAAACATGCCATTAACATTTTATAATTGTCTATTTCCTGAAATCATCTAAGATGTTAATATTGGTAACTCCTTTCACTATACAGTTTTTAGGAAGATTTTATCTCTCCGTTTGTGCAAAATAACTTTCTAGGTTATTTAAAAATAAACTAATTGGATGATGATGCAGCCTGTAAATAGCCAATAAACTGAAACCTTTTCCATTTAAAACAAATTTTATCCTCATTTCATCTGCTGACCTTAGCAAAAGTTTTTCGTGCTCAATAATCGTTACACAGCTTCTCTTTACAAAAACCGCCACTCCACCTGCACAATAACTGTGATTTGCACTTAAAAATAGGTCAAAACCAGTAACACTAAAGAAACCCGCCTCATCGTTATTAATCCATATTTCTGACAGTATAATGACATCTGGAATGCGTTCCCAGCCCTAAATTTCAGCAACAAAACAATCGAAATTTGCCTGCAATCTATGAATATTTTGATGTACAATATACGGTACAGTTTATTACCAATGTTCATTCATAATACTTTTCAATTATTTAAAAACACATAAAATTTATTGGTAACCTATCTAGATATTGTAATTATCACATAGACAATTAGTAATAACAGATAACACCGATAGCCAATAAAAATAATACTTTTCAAGTAAACAAACAAAGGAAGGTTACAACTTACTGAGGTCAGCCTGGGACTTAATCTCTACCACCGGCGATTGCTCTTCTTTCCTCAGCAGAATGTTGCCATTCTGGATCTAGATATACTTGTAACCCCTCTCTTTCCACTGGACTAGGCCAGAATTCGTCATCAATTAGGTGACAGGGAATCGTTGATTAAGATAGTCAGGATTAAGATTAAGATTAAGGGTAGTCAGTGGGTAGGCCTAGATGTCTCGTCGGGAAATCGCGTTTCCACACTCGCCTCCTGGATATCATCTCCTCCTTGTCAGTACTCCTCACAAATTTTACAATTATAACCCTTATACGGTATTTTTGTGCTTTTCCGACGCGGTGGGCAGACATCTATCATAGGTAAGTCGAGCTCAAAATTCAGAGCTGCTCCGACTTTCTTCACAATGTCAACTACATTCTCCTGTATTTCCTCCGGCACACCCTGTATTTCAATACAGTTTTTTCGGGAATAGTTTTCTAAATCATCGACAAGAATCTCGGCTAACTGACTTTAGATTTTAGTGAAGCACTCCTACTTTTTAATTTTCAATATACACCTCAATCTTCTCCATCCCAGCTCTCAGAGTGCTCGTATTTTCTTCTAAATTGGTGTAGTCTTAAAGATTTATTAAAGTCGGCTTCACTCATCTCTTGAGTTTCCTGGATATCTTTCAAGGCCGCTGTGACTGCTTCCAAGGTCATGCCACCTTCACCTTGGCCGTACTCTAACCTCATTCTTTTACGTCTAGTTGTGTTGCATGGATCACAACACCACAATGAACCCTGATCTGATAAATAGTTCACGTCCGCTTGGGTCATTTTCACACACTTGCCATGAAACTCACCATTTCAGTCTTGACACTTAACCTTAAAATTGTTTTTCTTAAAAACTGCCAGAAAACCTTACAGAAACTCATTGTTGATGCTATTAGTATTCTCCGATTGTATAATGGCTAACTAGAAATAAATTAATACAGTAGAACACAAGACATTGTTATTTATAACACAGCAGCACTGATTACGCAACAAGCACTCCGGGACACATCTGCTCCGTACGAACTCTGACTCATGACTGTGTCAAATGAAAAACGCCTGAAGATACAATGTGTACATGCAGATCAAATATTATCCATATTAACCAAAGGTGTAGATTGTATTTACACACACACAAACACAATCATATAATTTACACCTCTGGTTTATTTTCACCACTCATAATAATCGATTCAGTTGATACCAAGATTAATTGCTGACTGGCCAAAGTTTGCTTTGTCTCTCGTGATAGCATTTAGTGCTTTTGACACCTGTTTGAGTTTTTATTCATTGATTTATACAGTAGAACCCCGTTTATCCGGACCCCGATGATCCGGATCTCCGGTTTATCCGGATCAAAATGTTTGACCAAAATGCACATAAAATGCCCCTATTATATTATATTTTTCAGCGTAAAAATAACATTTTCAATCATAACATTCACATTACTGTACTTTCAATAAACTTAAATATGTACTTTGATCGTAAATATTTTGTTTATAAGAGTGTAGGAAATGCGTAGATACAATATATAGCGCAGTACGTACAGTACAGTAAGAATGAATGACGCATCCGTTCGTTGCGACTTTATCTTTCTTGAAAGGTCGTCGCCCTCTCCCCTCCACTGCCAGTGGCGCGTCGCCCTCTCCCCTCCACTGCCAGTGGCGCGAACAGCAGTTGCTCAGTAACTCTGAGTCAGTGTGCCTCGTGCGGTGTTGTGTGCGTCCTGCTGAAGGTGTTATTTAGTATTTAGTGAAGGTGTAATATTTGTGTGTTGGTTATGGCGACCAAACGGAAAAAAGTTGTTGTCACAATGGACAAAAGACTAGATACCTTGCGTCGAATCGACAAAGGTGAATCACTCAAATCAATTGCTGAAGAACTGGGCGTGGGGACATCAACTGTATCTGATTGGAAAAAAAATCGGAATCAAATTGAAGACTTCTGTTTGAAAATGATGAGCAAAGACAGTTTAGAGGGTAGAGGGACTGCCAAGAAAGCCAAAAACGTACAGTTGGATGAAGCATTGTTTGTGTGGTTCTGCTCTCAACGTGAACGTGGTGTGCCAATAACTGGACCGATTTTAGCCGAAAAAGCTGTTAGCCTCAATAGTAAGCTACCAAACCCTGAACCAAATTTCAAAGCTAGTCAAGGATGGTTGGATCGCTTCAAAAAACGTCATGGTATCCGACAGTTAACTGTAACTGGAGAAAGCCTTTCTGGTGATGCAGTGGCGAGTGAAAGGTTCAAAAAAGAGTTTGAACAGTTAATTGCGTCTGAAACCCTTACAGCAGACCAGATATACAATGCAGACGAAACTGGTCTATTCTACCGTGTTCTACCAAACAAAACACTAGCCTCAAAAATTGACAAATCAGCAAAAGGTTTAAAAAAAAGTAAAGATCGTCTTACAGCATTGGCTTGTAGCAATGCCTCTGGGAAACATAAGCTACCACTACTGATAATCGGGAAGTCTAAAAATCCCCGCGCATTGAAAAATGTGAATCGTGCGTCCCTACCTGTTATTTATGAAAATCAAAAAAGAGGGTGGATGGAAGGAACAATTTTCAAGAACTGGTTTTTCAAAAACTTTGTCCCTGATGTGAAAAAGTATTTAGAGAAAAACAATCTTCCACAAAAAGCCATACTATTTTTGGACAATGCTCCATCCCACCCTGATGAAGAAGAACTGGTCAGTGGCGATATTAAAGTGAAGTTTTTGCCACCAAATGTCACGGCGCTTTTGCAGCCTATGGATCAGGGTGTGCTGGAAAATATTAAACGTGTTTACCGGAGAAATCTTCTCAGCCAAATGATTGAAGAAGAAGGAGAATTGAATGTGATTTCTTTGTTGAAGTCAATTAATGTCAAAGACGTTATCTATATGGTCGCTGATGCATGGGACCACGTAAACGAGGAAACAATTAAGAAGTCATGGAAAAAAATATGGCCTACTGTTTGCAAACCAAAGAATGGAGCAGACGGTGACACTTCACAGTCATCTGAGTGTGATCCCGATGATCCGACTTTTTCGGTTTCTGAGGAGCAGTTCCTTGGCATGTTTAACCAAATTGACGGCTGTTCAGATTTAGAAATGGAAGATATCCAGCTTTGGTTAGAAGACGACAATGACGGGGGATACAGTGCTATGACAGACGAGGAGATTATTGCATCATGTTCGTCCACTCAGCAAGAAGACCGCGACAGCGAGGAGGAGGAAGGTGAGGCGAGCTACACGCAGCCAGAGATTACGCATGCGGCGGCCATGTCACAGCTAGAGAACATTATGACGTACTTGGAGCGGCAGCCAGACACTGCACCGGCTGAACTTTTGGTGATCAAGCGTTTGCGTGATCGTGCTGCGGTTAAACGCCATACAAAAGTAAAGCAAAGAAAAATAGACGATTTTTTTGTTACAAAATAAGTTCAATACTGTACTCCCGTTTGTCTTGTAAAATAGTATAATGTGTGTTTTTGCCGAATAAATTGTAAGTTTCTGTATTCCAGTACTCTATGTGTTGTTATTTTTCATATCCCAACTGTGTCCGGTTTATCCGGATTTTCGTTTATCCGGATCATGTCCGGCCCCAGCTAGTCCGGATAAACGAGGTACTACTGTAATGGCTGAAAAGCGAAGGAGGTTTTGTTGACGATTGCACAAAGACTGTAAATGATTTTTAAAGTAGAAAACAAAAGTAAAACTTGTAAGTTTTACAAATTTAATTAATAAGTAAAATATGAATTGCACTAAAACATTTAGCTTAGTTTAACAACGCTGATTAGTTTATGTTTTTCAATAAATAAAATGATTTTTACAGTTAAAACTACTGTTTTGTTTCATGTTAACTGTTTTAGTACTTTTGCACATTATCTGCAGTTAGTTATTTATCTGCAATTAGTAGCCGAGCCACTAAATTCCGCAGATAATCGGTATTTATAATTTCCAGCTATAACTTAGTAATTAGATAAGTCTTTTATCCCAATTCAATTTTATTTATTCAAAACATACCGTTAAAATTTTCAATGAAATGAATCAGTCCTAGGTCTGCTGGAATGCTGTCAAAGCCACAAGCACTGATCACATAAACTCCCTTTTCTTCAGCTGCTTTGTTTAGTTCCAACTGCACTTTCTCCATATACTGAAAAATAATCATTTTGTTGGTGAAAATCAAATAAACTAATTAAATGTATATAAGGCCACCTACAATCGAACTCAATTGTTTATGGTTATAATTTAAGGTCTCAAACATAGCAAATCTATTAATTCAAGTAAATTTTAATTAATTAAAATTATGTAAAATGCAAAGGAAAATGATAAGATATTTTTTACCTCTAAATTGTTTTGGAAATACTTAAATGTCCACTGAAAATAGATCCAAGGCCAATTCGAACTCGACTGTTTATGGAGATAATTTAAGGTCTCAAACGTAGCAAATCTATCAATTCAAGTAAATTTTAATTAACCCATTCCGTGTAATGACGTACACTGTACGTCCGCGTACTTCGCTAGACAGATGTCGAATGACATGCGCCGTGCGTCCCAGTTATGAGCAAACAATGTGCGTTGCCTGCTTATATTTCAACGTAGTTCTTTTTTCGCCGTTAGGTGTTCTAGTTCATTTCTCATCTGATAGTGAGAGAATCATCTTATTTAGTGTCAAATGTTCCGTATTGACAGTAAATTATTTTCTCGTTCGCACAATTCGTTCAGAGATTGTATTTATTGATGATAATACAGTTATAATGATTATTACTTAAAGATTTATCATTAACTATTTATTACTGCAAGTAACTGGGAGTAGATCTGCCAAGTGAAATAAAGGAATCTTTTGAAAATAAAATAAGATTTGACAAAACAAAAAACGAAAAAGTACGGTAATAATTTTTTTCTTGCTAAAAGTGATTGTATACGCAGTTAAAGGGTATAAGGAACAGGGCAAAGAAATCAAAACATATAATTCATGAAGTTACTATTAATTCTTTCACGCTAATAGTGACGCGCAGTCGTAGGGAACGAGGCTCGATTTTCGTTCAGCCCGGGTGGCCTCAGGCGTCAACCGTTCTGCCCGACAGGAATGGATTAATTAAAATTATGTAGAATGCAAAGGAAAATGATAAGATATTTTTTACCTCTAAATTGTTTTGGAAATTGTTTTGTTTTGGAAATACTTAAATGTCCACTGAAAATGCTTACTTATACTTAGGGAAGTAGTACTGAAGTAGTAGTAGTAGTGGGCAATTTCGTAATGTTCAATTTTAAAATATATTTGATCAAATTTAGATCAGGTATAGGTTTCAAAATGGAGTTCTTTCATGTTGTTATATGATCATCAAAGGGCTCCATACCTCCAATACCTCTAGGTAACTAAAAATACATGTTTGTATTTTAGTTTATTTCTATTTTGTTTTCAATTTTAATATACTCACTTAGCACAGCAATAATTAAAATAGACTGGTATGTCCGTAACTGAATTTATATTTGTTTTCGGTTTTAAAATACTCCCGTAGCAGCAATTATGGTAATATACAGTTTATCTGGATCCAAATCATCCGGTTAAAAAATTAATGACAGGTACAATGCAAGTTCCATCTGGTGTACCTTCAAAATTTCAGACACAGCCGCAGTACGTGCTGTTCTCAGCAAGTATGACCAACGATGATAGTGTAACATATTGTACACACCTGTATTGTTTAGTTTTTGCCAATCAGAAAGCTACTGAACAAGTACGGCTAATTTTAATACTACAGTGTAACTTGGGTAATTCTAGTGGAACTCAATTAACTACTTCGTTACTTAGCCTAACTATAACCTATTATAACTTAATTAACCCTTTGAGTGCTGAGCGTCTGGATCCGAGACGCTTGGCACTAAAGCTACAGTAACGGCGCGTCTCGGATCGAGACGGTCATGCCCATGCGAAAAATGCCAGTGTCTCGCTACGAGACTCTCAGAAAATCACTATTTATAGTATGGAGCAGTTATTGTAACTAACATAAATTACACCCAAAGCTTCAGAAAGAAATAGGCTTTATTTTCATGCATCTTACTCTTTGGCGGAATGGTTTCTGAGATCGTGATCAATCATAAACAATCCCGCGACAGCTGTGACGACCAATAACAAAAGACAGCTCATTTGTATAACAACATTTTAATTTTTATTATTAACCCTTACCGGGCGGCTGACGAGTTTTCTCGCGGCACAGTAGGGTCCCACGGCGCGGAAACCGAGTTTTTTCACTTTCTGCCATTTCGTCACATTTACTGCGCTGTAGTTTGCGAAAAAACCAATAGAGTGCATGGTAATGTTGCTTTAACCTCTATGAACTCACAAAACCAATATATAAAATAGTGCCTATTGTAAAGACTAATTATTATAATCTATAGTTCACAATGGACATGGTTGCTATGCAACGCTAAAAACTGCCAAAAACACATTTTTGTCAGTTTCCTAATTTAACCCTAGAAATGGCAAAGTCGTAATTTACGACGCATTTACATATTCAATAAGAATTGGCAGGTGGAGGCATCTGTCGTGAGTTTAGTGTACTTGTTCGACACAATCGCCTACGAGACCGTATTGCCCTCTGGGGGCAAACAACCGAAACTGCTCTTGTAGTACACGAGCCTGCCACCGGGCAGGTCTATAACCAAGTAAGCGCTTTCTACTCCTAGGCACTGATTGTCCGAGCCGGCTAACGTGCTACGCTGACGAGCGTAACGTTCTAGCCATTCGGAAGTGCTAGGGTTCGAATCCCGACCATGAGCAATCCCAATTTGGCTTGCAAATGTGTGGTAAAGCGGAGTGGAGGGCCCACCTTAAATAAACGGTGACCGGCTGGGGTGGAAGTTGACAGCATTTGTAGGCTTAATTGGGATTGCAGTGGACACCTATTTTGCTTTTGTGGCTAGTGGTTATAAGGGGGGGGCATGTTTTAAGCTTTTTTTGTTTAAACTTTGATATTTCAAGAAGATATTAGTAATTATTATTATGTTACAGTTAAAAGTAAAAAGCTTGCCACTTCTAGGGTTAATCTAATTTGCTAATTTTTTCTTAGTTGAAAAAGGAATAAGAATACGTTTTATAGATGATTTCTACTTAATTTTGATTGCTTTTTAAGATTATAATGCAGCTAGGAAGCAATTGTTTTACTAAACGCTCACGTTTTTCGGGGAAAAAGGGCCCGGAATTTTTAGTAGATACACCATACCTAGGGCTGGCAATTTTAGCACATTTCAGATCGAGACGCTCAGCACTCGAAGGGTTTAATATAAACATTTTTAGATAATCTTAATTAATGAAACCTAATTTTGGAAAATCAAGCTAAAACACTAGTTATGACACTTTTTTGTAGTGTGACACTGTTAGTGCCCATCCAATATAGATGACTCATTGTTCTAGAGAGTATTGCCTGAAAAATTATGTTTGACATATTCAGGTAGCTTTACACCACAAATATAGTATCATATCATGTTTATTTTTATTCGATTTTCAAAAATGAGGGATCGTTAGGTTTATCTTAATTTTACTTAAATTAGTCATTCTAGATTGTAAAATTTTTATGATAAAACCAGTTGTAATGTTATTCTTATCTCAAATTCTAAATGTGCGCCATTTTTAATTTGTTACGATGTTTATTTAAAGTACCTGGTGACCGAGCTTTGCTCGTATAAAATAAGACATGTATTATAAAAATTAATTAGAAAAATTAAAACACATTTATTACTCAATGAAAACATTTATGTGGTTGAATAAAACTGATTTAATACACCATAATTAATATAGCACTGAACAAAAAGTTTCGCACCTGGTGGGAATGGAACTCGTCCGTGACCTCTAGTTCTTGAGGCCGACACGCTACCACTCGGCTACGGCGTCAGTCAATTGAACGATGCCGTTTAACGTCTTTTAGTCAACCTCAATAGTTTTAGCCGATCATTTACTGTTTAATTATCCATACAGTTACTATTAGCCTGTGATCAACTGATTTTTTTAGAAACGGAATGAGGATTGAAAAGCAAAAGAGAAATTTAATTTACATCAATTATTAATTGGTTTGTTATAGTGGCTTCAAGCAATACAACGAATACGTATTCTATCAAAACACGGGAAGATTTAGGAAATACTTTTTTCTGCTTTTATTTCGCACAGTTATGTTACCCTTAAGTTTTTACAAATTGTTTAGTAACCTGATAATTTTACATTTATTACATATATAAAATAAATATTTATGAAAAACCTCTAATTACATATTGTTCTCCGCCGTCTTCAATCAAGAACTGTCAAACGGTTATAAACAGATGTTTTGGTTTGTATTGTTTACATTTGATTCTCCATAAGCGTAATGTTAAATTTTTAGATTTTAAACTTAATACAGTGGAACTTGGTTATAACGTCATTGAAGGGACCACACAATTAATGACGCTATATCAGAGTGACGCTATATAAGAGGTTACATAATTTTAATTTAAAACCGAGGAAAAATAGGGAAACACATTTTTTACATGAAATTAAGACATTTAATGAAGGTAATTTGAAATACTACGTAAGTTTATGTTTATGACTGACTGACTACTCTACTATATAAAAAATCGAATTTGAAAATATTGCAATGAATAAAACGGCTTGGTGAATTCAACTGTTCGATTTTAAAAAACAAGCCCGAACACACGTCTGCTATCTTCCCTCCTCACACGCTCTTATAACTCACACCTTTTCTTCAGCAAAACCTTTCTCTTAACACTTACTATTATTTTTCAATACTGTATTCGTCAATTAAAATAACGAAAAACAAACTGTAAAAGACATACATTGAACTAACCATATCTACACGAACTGTAGGTATGTACGAACGGCATCACAGTGCTTTGATGCGACGTGAGTCACTGACACTGACCTTGATGACTGGCGACAGCGGATATAGGGTAGGGCAGGGGGTTGGGGTGGTTAGCGGTAAGACAGCAATAAAATGCTGTTTCTAAAAATAGAATGTAGCTAAACAATAGCTGCAGCCCTCACGTTGCACCACCGACCGAACTTTCTCTATTTAGCTATAAGTTGCCTTCATCTCTGCCCATTTCTTGACGTTATATACGAGGTTTGAGAATTTACTGACGATATATCCGAGGTTTTTTCCTATATAAATACATATAGTTTGGCGGGACCTAAAAATAAATGACGTTATATCCGAGTTGACGTTATGGCCGAGGCCGCAATAACCGAATTGCACTGTATTACAAGAAAACACGAATTTTCCTGGACATTAGACCTATCTAGAACTTATTTTCTACTCGGAAATTTGTTATTTCCAAAATTTAAAGGAATTCCTTAGTGCCGTTTTTGTGATCCGTGAGCAAATATATATATATATATATATATATACAAACCTTGCTCGTATTATAGTATTGGATGTAATATCGAGATTTTATACTGACCCAGGAACAATACAAAATCTAATAAAATTAAAATAATATTTTGACTGGGATGGTGGCGTCATCCTGTAATCCAGCTACTAGGAGGTAAAGAATTGTAGATAGTTGTGAGCGATGGTTGGTGGGTGTAGTGTTCTCTTGTGGGGATTCATCCGCACTATTGAATACTACGTTAATCTGCAAAGACCATCCTCATTATTAGACCAATTTTCCACGTTATACTGTAGGTCCCTTAGTTGCAATCGACTGTTGGGCTATTAATTAGCAGTCCTGTCTAAGGAACTTGTCAGCCTTAGTCAGTAACAAGACTACAAAATCGCGCCACAATCATCCTACATTCATTTCTCATACTTGGCTTAAAATACCTACCTTGTAGTATGGTCGCCATTTCAATAATCTATTCTAATCTAATACCTCAAAAGGTAAGTAGATAGTTCTGAAACCCCTCTATTTATAAATATACACTATTTAAAGATATTACCTGAGGCTCTCCACTGACATCAACATGATGTGTTCCACTCTCAATGCAAGCCTTGACCACAGGCTCCCCATAGAAACGGTAAGGACCAACACAGTTGGCAACAACTTTTGCTTTAGCTGCCATCTTGCATAGTGACTGTGGGTCTTTAATATCTGCTCGGATGATGGGGACATTCAACAAATCTTCTCCTGCAACAAATATTTACTCTCTCAGCCACCGTAATTCTCAATTCACTAATTAGGTTCTAATTATTATTCATTTTAGACCAACTTATATGGGCATTTTAAAGCGGACATGAGTGAAGGATGAGTTTAATAAGTGAAGACACCATGAGAAAAGGGGGGAATGTCCAAATTTTTTTTTAGATAGCAACAAGTTTGTATGCTTTGAGACAAGCTCCTATATGTGCTGTAAACTTACGTGGGAAATAAAGAGTAATGTCCAGAGAT